>CM066334.1:20054280-20439280 GCA_033807585.1 Hydrophis major | reverse complement strand
TTATTATGGCTGATTGGAATTGTCTTTGAAGACTTGCAATATTCTGCTAATGTAGCTTTACAATATTTTACGTCATTAGCTTATCTGGTTATGTTTCCTGTCTGGTCTACTCTGAAGGTTGAAATGAGTCATGCAAGTCTGAAACTAGTACATTTTTCCCACCATCTCCTACACAGCCCAAGGAGCTAGGCAGGGCTCCTACTGAGCCTGTTGCCCCACCCACTATCCTGCTGCAGGCCATGCTGTCTCTTATCTGACAGTTCCCGAGGGAGCATCTCTTCACTCGATCTCCCAAGGTCTTTTCCACAGATGTTTACAACACAAAGTGTCAGGCTGCGCTCCTTCTAGATCCCAAGAAAGAAATACTCAGACTCCATGGTGTAGAGCAAAGTTATCCTTTTACTGGGAAATAAAGTGGTAGCTACAAAGCAATTCCGAAACTGAGAAATTGGCGGGTAGAATGCACATACAAAGAAATAGGTTTGCTCCCACCCCCCAAAGTTCAAATGATTCTTCCAATTAAAACTTTTGAAACAGCTCATGTGGTCATCTCCAGATGGTGATGAGGCGTCTTGTCAAATGACCTTGACATATTTTGATAAAAGTTCGCAGTTGCGCAAAAGAGGAAAAAGATAGCCAAGAAACGGAAAGTTAAAGACAAGAATCCCCCCTTCCCTTGCTAGCCCAGCAAGGAATGCAAACACCTCCAGCTTTCTTCCCATATGAAATCCCCCCTCCCACCGTTGCCATGACAGCCGAGAGAAATAATGAAACAATAGCAGGAAGGTAGAAAGAAGGGGAAGGTATCTTAGCAGAAAGGTAGAAGGGGAAGGTATCTTGAGGCTGACACAAAGAGGAAGAGTAGGAAAACAGTGGTTTCCTCCCACCCCACTGGTTCATTGGGAAAATGCACAGGATGAGGACAAACAAGGCATCAATGGGGTCAACGGAGGGGTGCCTCATACGAAGGCCCTCCCACCTAAATGGAGGTGAAAGCCTCGTGGGAGGGGATAAGGAAGCAAAGAATTTACCAGTCAGAATCCATGATTGATCACAGTCTGGAATGAACACCTGACCGACCAACATTGCCAAAGCTGAAGAATGGGTTGAAATCAGGGGATGGGCTTTGAAAATTTTAGCAAGGGGTTCTCTGTCCAATTGCTGGTGGGCGTGGCCTAGTCAGCCTCTTGCATCATGGTGGGGGGGGGGGCGTTTTGCCCTCCCTGGGCTCCAGAGGCTTTTCTCAAGCCTCCAGGAGGGCGAAAATGGCCTCCCGGGCTCCAGAGGCACTCTGGAAGCTGGAAACAGGCCCATTTCCGGCCTTCCTGAACTTTCAGGAAGTCCATTTTTCACACTCTCCGAGCCTCCACGGGGGCCCTACACTTACCTGCGTCCAAAATGGGCCGCGTGGGGATTCTGGGGAGGGGAGGGGTGTGGTGGGTGGGGCCAGCCAGGAGTGAGATTTGGGGGATTCTCCGAACTATGCAGAATCTAAGCTAGGGACTCTCCCAAACCCCCGCGAACCCCCAGCAGCCCAGCCCTGTTTGAAATCCAGACAGGGATTTCTTAAGGCTGCTTCCTTCCAGTCAGTTTCAACACGGGAGACTGGCCGTTTAAGCTGCTTTGTGAAAGAGCCCTTAATCAGTGCGCCAAGTATCATCCTCACAAGAAACGCAGCTTCGTTTTTTGTGTGGAAGAGTTTGCTAAACTCAGCTATCAGGTGTTGAGTCTTGTAATTGAGGATCCCGCTGTAGAAGCAAGATAACTACAGAAGCTGTAGACTTACGACCACAGTTGAGCTCAACATTTTTGTTGCTAAGTGAGACAGTTGTTGAGTGAGTTGTGCCCCATTTTATGACCTTCTTTGCTGTAGTTGTTCAGTGAATCATTGCAAATAAATAAATACAAAATTATGCATATAGCCGCATATATTCTACGACACAGAGCAACAACCTAGTCTAGTTTAGATGTATACATGTACATGGTGAGAAAAATGAATCTTGCAAGTTTATCAGATAACAGATAATCAGAGGTGGAAGGGACCTTGTAGGTCATCTAGTCCAACCCCTGCCCAAGCAGGAGACCCTACACCATTTCTGACAGATGGAGTCTAATCTCTTCTTGAAAGTCTCAAGTGATATCGCTCCCACAACTTCCGAGGGCAACTTCTGTTCCATGGGTTGATTGTTCTCATTGTCAGAAAGTTTCTCCTTATTTCCAGGTTGAATCTCTCCTTGTTCAGTTTCCATCCATTATTCCTTGTCTGGCCTATAGGTGCTTTAGAAAATAGCTTGAGACCCCTTCCTCTCTGTGGCAGCCCCTCAAATATTGGAAGACTGCTATTATGTCTCCCCTGGTCCTCCTCTCCACTTGACTAGCCGGATGGCATAGGGAACAATGCTATTACAGAATCTGTAATTGCTAGAAATACTCTAAAAATACTGCCTCGTTCTATTTGATAAGGGGAAAAAGTTTCATTGCATGAGGTCTCGTTTCTAGAGAGCAAGCATAGGAGGCTTCTGTTGTTTACATCTCTTTGGTAGCTTTTCACCTTTCAAGCTTTGCCTCCGGACTAATGAGATTACTTCGTTTATCATCTATAGCAGGGGTCTCCAACCTTGGCTCCTGGAAGCCTGGCGGACTTCAACTCCCAGAATTCCACAGCCAGCTTTGCTGGCTGTGGAACTCTGGGAGTTGAAGTCCGCCAGGCTTCCAGGAGCCAAGGTTGGAGACCCCTGATCTATAGAGTATTCTGCAAGGAGGATTAACAGCTGTTGGCATGATGGAAACCTAGCAAGCCCAACAGGATTCCTGTGCTATTAGCAGCACTGCGACAGGCAGAAATTAGCAAGGGAAGCCTGCTAATCTGGCCATGAAAATTCAGTGGTGAGAAATACTGACACTTTATTGGTTTATGTCCGTTAGGTTGCAAACTCCTCAGCTTGCTAGAACATAGAAGTGGCTTTATAAAGTTATTATTTTCTTTGCCAAACCTGGAGGGGGTACGGCTTGATAATTCACATTATATAAGCTCAACCTACAGGGAGTTCTCATTCGAAGCTATAATGGCGCTGAAAAAAGTGACTTACAAATGTTTTTCACCGTTATGATCATTGCAGTATCCACATGGTCACACAATCAAAATTCAGACACTTGACAACTGGCTCATGTTTACAATTGTGGTATTCCAGGGTCACAAGATCCCCTTCTGAGACCTTCTGGCAACCAAAGTCAATGGGGGAAGCCAGATTCACTAACAATCGTGTAATTAATTGAATTGAATTGAATTCTTTTTTTTGTTAAAGTTTTTTATTTTTTACACAGACATAAACAAAACATCATAAAACATAAAACCATCTTTCAATTACATATACTGTGGTGGTTGGTACAAATCTCTTGTGCACAATCTCTGCAGTCCTTCCCTTCTAATTTTAATTTATCCTCATACTATAAATCCTCTCTCTATATTTATATTATTATCATTGTTAATTATTTGCCAGACTGTTACTAATATTCTATCATTTTATGCGAGCTCCATTTTTACTTGACCTATTTTATAACATTCATTTCATCATCACTAATCTATTCAATCATAATATATCCTTACTTTACTTTACCTCTACAATTCTATTATACTTAAACTATAGAGTATTATAAAATATTTCATTTGCCTGTTTTTTTCTCTAACCATTGATAAAATAAATCCCCATATCTTATAAAATTGTTTATCTTCTTGCCCTCTAATTTCAAATGTCAATTTACTCATTTCTGTGCACTCCATTATTTTCTTAATAACTTCATCTTCCATTGGAATTTTCTCATTTTTCCAGTTTTTAGCAAATACAATTCTAGCCGCTGTTAATACATTTACAAGCAAATATATAAATTCTCTGTTGTATATTTCAGAATAGAATTCTTTGTCACTGTACGTATGTACACAGTATATACATACAACAAAATTCACATAACACCTGAGACCAGACTCAATATGCACACACACGACAATCCCCAAACATACACTCCATCCACCAAAATACCTCATTCCCTAAAAATACACAAACATCCACACAACAGACCAAGGAATACTGTCCAACAGCTCACTGATGCTGGTCCTTAAGTTCATTGTTAAGCACAATTATAGCTCTGGGATAAAAACTGTTCAGGAAATGTGTGGTCTGAATTTTAATTGTTCTGTATCTTCTGCTAGAAGGTAACAGTTCCACAAAGATTGTGAGCAGGATGGGAAGAGTCTCTGAGAATATTGTGCGACTTCCTCAAACAGCAAGATGCGAAGATGTCGTCCAGGGCCAGTAACTGGAGCCCGATGATATTCTGGGCAGTTTTAATGATTCTCTGTAGAGCTTTTTTTGTCTGCTACAGAGCTGCTCCCATCCCATACAAGGACACCGTATGTCAGGATGCTCTCAATGGTGCTGCGGTAGTAGGACCGAAGTAGATGCTGAGATAGATTTATCTTGCTTGTTAACTAACTTAACAACTGCAGTGATTCACTTAACAACTGCGGCCAGAAAGGTCGTAAAATGGGGCAAAACTCCCTTAATGATTGTCTTGCTTAGCGACAGAAATGTTGGGCTTAATTTTTGTTGTAAGTCAAGGACTACATGAATTGCATCTGAAAGATATTTGTCCATGGCGGCTTTGTGAATTTGTCTGAATCCCAAGATCCAATATATATGTATTAAAATAACAAAAAAACCCAACTCTTTCACCATTCACAAGGGATGCATTACATTCCTCCATAACTGGGTCTGGCAGGGACATCTCCTAAAATTTGCCAATTTGCTATGTTGCCACACAGAAAGTTGATTCAGAGCAAACTGTTACGGTTTGCCGGTAGCTGATGCAGACAGCAGCGGAATCGGCAGTGAGGAAGCAAGGGAACCAGTCAGGGAGTCTGGGCAAGGACTTGGATGAGGGTCCTGCATCCGATCCAAGGATGAGGCCAGGGCCATCTGGGAGTGGGGTGCTGCCTCCGGAGCCTTTGGAGTCTGGCAGCAGCAAGGCAGAGGAACAAGGGGAGCCTGTTCCCAGTGCACATGTGCACAGAGCTGCTAGAAGGCGAGAGCAGCTGAAACAAAAGGGGTGACTCAGGAGTAAGGCTGGGAGGTGATTGCCTGTCCCATAAGGGATAAAAGTCAGGCCTAAATGATGAAACCTTTGCAGGAAGCAAAGTAGCTCGATCGATTCCAAGTCCTCCTTGAAGCTCTATATACTTTGGTTGGTTTTTTTCTTGTACTTTGGTTGGTATCTTTTATAGTTAATTGGATACTTCTGTTTTTGGCCTCATGCCACAGAACTGAAAGGTGTGTGCTTATCTTGGGGAACTGTTAAGTTTAGTGCTTATCTTGGGGAACTGTTAAGTTTAGTTCCAACTGTGAATGGAAACAATTCCCAGCGTTGCAATAAAATATGTTTTGCTTTTAAAACAAGTTTGTGATTAATTACGATTGATGAAGCCTGAGTCAGAACACAAACAGCTTGTCAAAATGTCATCCAAGATACAGAACAGAACATTTTTGGGAATACAAACCTATGCTTAAGGAAAAAACCTGTCCTAATATGATGCTGTTACAGGTAGTCCTTGATTTACAACCATTCATTTAATGACTGCTCAAAGTTACAGCAGCACTGAAAAAAAGTGACTTATAACTGGTCCTCGCACTTAGAAGCACTGCAGCATCCCCACAGTCATGTGGTCAAAATTCAGGCACTTGGCAACCAAGCATGATTTGCAGTATCCCAAGGTCACACGATGATCCCCCTTTGTGACCTTCCCAACTGGCTTTTGACAAGCCAAGTCCCACAATAGGGTTCAAATTCTACATCTCTAAAGACTTCTTGTCAACATTAGATACGTGTTAAATTGTGTTTGGATAATAGTCCAGTGTCTGATTTTGGTTTCCTTGCTTCGGTGGCCTTAACAGATTCTTCATGCTGTTGGTTTTTGGAGATTTTGCTTTTCTAGTCCTGCTCCTCCCTTAAGATTGGCCAGACTTGGAAACCATAGTTGTGAAGGCTAAAATTAATTTCATTAGAGGCTTATAGTAATAGAATTTTGCAAGTTTGAAAGCACCTCCCCTCTACCTTCCTTTCTCTGCAGGAGAAATGGGCAGGGTCCAGTCTGCAACTTTTTTCCCAAATTACACTTCTGCTGTGGGATCAGATTTCCCTAATCTGACCAGGGCCTTGCTTGTTTATTTATTTATTTACTTATTTTGTTTGTCCAGCGAGTATGAGATAACAAGTATAAGTATAAACATGATTATGAATACATGAAATGGGGACAAATAAAAAGGAGCATTAGGACAGGCACAGTAGGCACATTGGTGCACTTATGCACGCCCCCTACAAACCTTTTAGGAAAGGGGTGAGGTCAATAGTAGACAGTGGGCAGTCTAAGGTCTACTGTCTAAGGTCCCTCAAGATTATTGGTACAGTCCTAGGAATCTTGCCCTCTATTCCAGGGGTGGGCTGCTACTGGTTCACACTGGTTTGGGCGAACCTGTAGCTAATTTATGGCTGGTTCAACGAACTGGCAAATCCCACCTCTGGCTGGCCCCTCCTACCCCTCCCTTCCCCTCCCAGGTGTCTTCATGCAGCCTGTTTTGGATGCCAGGTAAGTGCAGGGCCCATGTGAAGGCTCAGGGAGGGTGAAAAATGGGCCTCCTGGAGGCTCCAGAAGGCCAGAAATGGGCCTGTTTTTGGCCTCCAGAGGGCCTCTGGAGCCCGGGGAAAACCGTTTTCAGCCTCCCGAAGGCTCAAGGAAAGCCTCTGGAGTCTAGGCAGGGTGAAAACACCCCCCCCGCCTGCTGTGGTGCAGGAGGCTGACTAGGCCATGCCCACCCACCAACTGAGAACCAGTTCCTGAAATTTTTGAAGCCCATCCCTGTTCCATTCCATCTCCGCCATTTTTTTTTTTTTTAAAGAACAACCAACTGAACAAATCCAAAGTATGTCTATGGGAAAGAGTTGCAGGTGACATGATTTAAGAAGCAATACTGTGTGCATTTTCCTGCTTGCTTGGCAGTTGTAGCAGTCAATGTGGCAGCATCAACTCTTCAAGGTTCAAACGTAGCCACTTTGCTTCTTTCCCCACCCCGAAAACAGCCTTACTAGGACTCCATTTCGTTTGGCAAGGCTGAGAAGGTGGGTGGACCTGCACACACAGCTACATCCATACATGTTGCTAATCAAGTTCCACCCTTGGCAAGTTATTAAAATAATTCATAAAGCAATCCATTTGTAAGCACATAGAAGACAATTGGATAATTACAAGCAGCCAACAGAGATTACTACAGGCAAATCACGTTGAACTCGATTTCCTTCTTTGAGAAGGCAGCTGGTTTGGTTGGTAATTAAACTGCAGGAGTTGCCTCTCTCTCTCTCTTGTTATAAAATCATCAAAAGGTAGGGATTAAAAATAGAATATAAGCAATAAAGCCAGGTGGAATTAAAGGTGTTTAGAACCATAAGACTGTGTACAAAAAGCGAAGGTATCAACAAAATTTGAGAAATTACGTAAAAACCCAGATTCTACTAAAGACCAAAGTAGACTTTGACCTGAGAGCAAAAAATTAAAGGTCAGCTGTAATTGTGCAGAGAGGAAAGAATCCTGGAATTTAAATGCCCATATGTAGCATAAAAGTTAAAGATTTCCACTGTCCAGTTGTAACTGGGCTATTTTCCATTTCTTAGCCACCATTGTCCAAAGATATTTCTGTGATCAAGTGGCCAACCTGACTATATACCGATGCACATGGAAGTCTGTTTCCTTCCCACCAAAGTAGTAACTATTTATCTACTTGCATTTGCATGCTTTCAAACTCCTCGGTGGGCAGGAGCCGGGGCAAGTAACATGAGCTTACCCTGGTCAGGAGCTTGGGACTCGAACAGGGGTCATCAGTTCTCAATTCATGTCTTTAACCGCTGAGCCATCGTGCCACTGTAAGAAGGATACCCTCTGAATTGCTGCTTTCTCAAACCCATCCTTGCTCAAAAGACCTTCTTAACCAAGTTCTCTTGCCAAAAACAATTCAAGAGGATTAACATATCATAGCTTGTCTTGCACAAATTGTTACTAAATATTTAATTTGACTAACAAGTATAAATCATTGCAACAACCAAGTGTGCAATGAGGTGAAGAGCAGAACGAACAACAGCAACAAAAAAGACTTCTGTGGATTATGTTTTATTTTTTTTACTGAGAACACTAAGTCAACACAAACTGGGATGTTTCATCCTCAAGCCCTATTGGGCTTCAAATATCAAGACAAACATATTGATGTAGGCATGGCATTTTGGCAGCCTATGTGGGTCCTATGGTATGTTCTTGGCAGGCATTAATAATATGACTAAATCATTACTAACGAGATAAATATGTTTTGCTCTGATGGCCACTTTCAAGTTGGCTTGAACATTTCTGGTGTTCAATGATAGCTTCCATGATCCCTGTCCAACCTCAGCTAGAGCAGTTTTTTAGACCAAGTCGGAAACTATTTTTGGCCCCACGAGCCCCTTGTATCTGCTGAATCTAAAAACATTTCCTTTCCCGCCACCATCTATACATCTATTCACTTCTAGAAACTTGGGAGAACTAACAACCTTCCTCCTTGTTGGGCTTCTTACCAACAGCAGGAGTAGCAATCACCAGGATTCCTATAAATAGCACTTTTATTTTTTCCATATTGTGTTCAGATGTAGAGCTAGGGCCTGACTGAGTAGCTCCTTTGAATTCAGATAGTGGAGGCACAACGAGTGAAAGAATGATGGGATGGTTAATTCTGGGGGTCCACACAGGTCTTAGCGTTGCCAAGGTTGGCCTTTATGTGCTGTAGCATATAAAGCAGAGGAGGAATTTTGAGAAATCATTGTTACCATTCTGATTTACCAGATTGACAGAGTTGGAAGGAACCTTGTAGGACATCTAGTCCAACCCCCACCCACCCAAACAGGAGACCCTACACCATTTCTGGCAGATGGCAGTCCAGTCTCTTCTTGAAAGCTTCCAGTGATGAAGCTCCCACAACTTCTGTTCCATGGGTTGAATGTTCTCCCTGTTAGAAAGTTTCTCCTTCTTTCCAGGTTGAATCTCTTTCCTTGTTCAGCTTCCATCCGTTATTCCTTGTCTGGCTTTCGGGTGCCTTGGAAAATAGCTTGGCCCCCTCTTCCTCTCTATGGCAGCCCCTCAAATATTGGAAGATGCTATGTCACTCCTTGTCTTTCTCTTCAGTAGACTAGCCAAACCCTATTTCTGCAACTGATCTTCATATGAACAGAACAGATTAATAGAGTTGGAAGGGACCTTGTTGGACATCTAGTCCAACCCCCCACCCAAGCAGGAGACCCTACACCATTTTTGACAGAGGCCAGTCCAGTCTCTTCTGGAAAGCTTCCAGTGATGAAGCTCTTACAACTTCCGAAGGCAACTTCTGTTCCTTGGATTGATGGTTCTCACTGTCAGAAAGTTTCTCCTTATTTCCAGGTTGAATCTCTTTCCTTGTTCAGCTTCCATCCGTTATTCCTTGTCTGGCTTTCGGGTGCCTTGGAAAATAGCTTGACCCCCTCCTCCTCTCTGGGGCAGCCCCTCAAATATTGGAAGACTGCTATCCTGTCTCCCCTGGTCCTTCTCTTCTCTAGACTAGCCAGGCCCAGTTCCTGCAACCATTCATTGAATGTTTGAGCCTCCAGTCCCCTCATCATCCTGGTTGCTCTTCTCTGCACTCTTTCTAGAGTCTCAACATCTTTTTTATAGTGTGGTGACCAAAACTGGATGCAGGATTCTAGGTGTGGTCTTACTAAGGCTTTATGGAGTGTATTAGTATCTCACTTTCTTCACCCTTAGATGCCTGTCATCTAAGTTTAGCAAATTCAAACTGTCAACAGTTATGTTTTAGTACAGTTAGTTACTGACAATCAGCTTTTCAGTGTTAACGATCTTGCCATCAATATTGTAAGTCAAAATATTCTCTATGTCTTATATCATACAAAGCTTTGGTGGGTATTAGATTTTTATGTTGGATCTGGACATATAGTAAGTGAAATACATCACATTCATTCCCTTCCATAAACCTTTTGTGGCAGGCATTCAAACTTCCAAATAAGCTCTTCGTTTTTATTGTTTCACTCCCATACAATATGTGCAGGGGAGATTCATTCCACCCAGTCGTATAAATGTTATCTGCATGTTGACTACAGCTTTCATATGTGCAATATACATGTGTTGTGGTTTGCTGGCAGCAGGTGCGGATGGCTGAGGTCTCAGAGAGGGAGGACTCAGATGAGGGGCCTGCGTGTGATACAGAGATGGGGTCAGGACCATCAGGGAGTGGAATGCTGCCTTTGGAGATTGTGGAGGCTGGCAGCAGTGAGGAAGAGGTCTCCGAGGAGCCTGTGCCCAGTGCATGTGCACGCAGGGCTGCTCGAAGGAAAGAGCAGCTGCAGCAGCATGGGCAACTCAGGAGTAAGGCTGCAAGATGATGGCCCCTCCCTTAAGAGATAAAAGCCAGCTGAGAACCCGGAGTTCTTTGCAGGAAGCAAAGAAGTTTTTGTACTTCAAGCCTTGTGGAAGTTCGGACTATTTTGATTTGTGTTTGAAGACTTTTTGTTTGGAATATTTCTTGGCAACTTAATCTAGTGCTTTTGGTAGCCTTGCACAACCTTGACAAGGCTCGTTCTTATCAGAGACAATTAGTTTTAATAGCCTTTTAACCGTGAATTAATGGAATTTGCGGAGAAGCATTAAAAGGTTTTGCTTTTTATCTCTGTTTGGGTGTTCGTTTATTTGGAACAAGGTTTGGGTCAGAATAACATGTGAAAAAATATTTTTAACCAAAGCTGTGGCATCTGGCAAAATGATATTATTTTTGGTGGTTTTGCAGCCGTCAAATTGCAATCTACATGACAGGAACAGAGTCCCCATGTTGCTTGCCTAAGAACATTACAAAACCCGGTTAATTCAGCCTTCACAGAAAACTAGGTAGGATTCTGTAGTTTACTTCACATGTTTTACATCCTTAGCTGCAAAGCTTCTCTTGATGATTTTGCCTAGGTTTCAAACGGAAATTATTCATCTTCCTGCAAGCCTCTGCTGTCAGTGCTTCTCAAACCATCTGCTCTGTCAAGGTATGGGGGTGGTGACTGTTTTTCAGGTGATTCCTGGTCTCAGAATGCATTAATTCATCCCAGGAGCAAACCGAAAGCAGTTATGGACTGGGATCATTGCAAAGCTGGCTTGGTGGATTAAATTTGAATGCCTTCAGAAGCAGTGGCTGAACTCCAGGGGAGATTGGGAAGGAATTACAGGCAGTTGTGTTTTCATGCCTCTCCTACCTTCCCATCACTTCAGCCTACAAGAACTGAATGCGCCGAGCTCCTGTCTCTTCGAACTTAACTTCTTAGCCGTTAACTCTTCCATGCAATAACTTCCAACGGAAAGCATTAACCCCGCAGTGGGATCCTATTTGTTCCCCTACCGCAGGGGCCTTCAAACTCGACAGCTTTAAGACTTGTGGACTTCAACTCCCCAGAATTCCTTGTCCAGTCATGTTAGCTCAGGGATTCTGGGAGTTGAAGTCCACAAGTCTTAAATCTTACCGAGTTTGGAGATCTTTGCACAACCAGTTTGGTGACTGCATGCTTGCACACACGCAACTTACGTGAACCTAACACACACGCAGAGATGGTTTTCCACACACCCGCTGAGGCCTGGAGCGCCAATCAGCTGAGAGAATGAAGAAGAGAAAAGCGCAGGGGTGGGTGAGAGGGCTAATCCTGCGCTTGTCTCTTCTTTCTCCTCTCAGTCTTTTTTCCCCTCCTCTCAGCTGATCACCAGAGGCTTTTTTCCCCCTACCTGTATGGCCAAACCGGTCCAAACCAGTGGTATACCACCACTGATGTAACCCCAAAAGAAAACAGATTGGGAAGGAAGGAAGGAAGGAAGGAAGGAAGGAAGGAAGGAAGGAAGGAAGGAAGGAAGGAAGGAAGGAAGGAAGGAAGGAAGGAAGGAAGGAAGGAGAAAAGTATTAGAAGGAAGTTGCTTTCTTTATTTTAGTGGAGACATGAGTTAAGAGGACTGCATGCTGACTGCCCCCTCCCCATCTGTTTGATTTCAGAGTCTCCCCAAGAATGAGAAAGAGGGGAAAAAAATTCACTGGCGACAGGAATACTGTTTCCACACATATTTATGCGTGAACCTTCAGCATTCACTTGTCAAAAATGGATGTGTCAACTCTGAATTGAACCTGTCTGAGGCCAACTTCATAGTTGCCACGGACTACGGGGAGAGGAAGGACACGGTGGCTCAGTAGCTAAGACGCTGAGCTTGTCGATCAGAAAGGTCAGCAGTTCGGCGGTTCGAATCCCTCGCGCCATGTAACGGAGTGAGCTCCGGTTCCTTGTCACAGCCTCTGCCAGCCTAGCAGTTCGAAAGCATGTAAAAATGCAAGTAGAAAAATAGGGACCCCTTGGGTGGAAAGGTAACAGTGTTCTGTGCGCCTTTGGCATTTAGTCGTGCCGGCCACATGACCACAGAGACGTCTTTGGACAGCGCTGGCTCTTCTTCGGCTTTGAAAGGGAGACGAGCACCACCCCCTAGAGTCAGAAATGATGAGCACATATGTGCAAGGGGAACCTTTATCTTTACTTTTTTATGGGGAGAAGATGAGGGGCAACAGCCAGAAGGTCTCAGAGACAAAATAAAGAGCTTTTCCATGGGAATCAAAGACATCCCGATAGGTGACAGTTGGAGGAGGAGCAGAAGTAAATGAGGGAGCCCACCACCTGCTTTGATTGGACAATGTGACCTGTGACACCTGGGCAGGGAAACTTTTGCTCTTTTAATTACACGGTAATCAAGGGAGATTTTTAGAGTTGGCTTTCACTAGCTGTGCCGATATGATGTGTCCAGGAAACATGTTCCTTGAAGAACGTTCCTTCCTTGGAGTTCTGATTGCTTCGGATATGTTGCTCAGAATGCTGACAGGTTGGTTTAGACCAGGGGTCTCCAACCTTAGCAACTTTAAGACTTGTGGACTTCAACACTCAGAGTTGCTGCAAACTTAACCCCTCTCTTCACTGTCTCAATTGTAGGAGCCAAATTGGTCGGATCATGGAGCTGTTGTCTACCCCGCACAGCATCGAGATCAACAATATCACCTGTGACTCCTTCCGAATTTCTTGGTCCATGGATGTTGGAGACCTGGATAGGGTTACCCACTACTTCATTGATTTGAACAAGAAGGAAAATAAAAGCTCCAACAAGTTCAAACACCGGGTGAGCCACTATATCACTGGTGTAAATGTTGGTGTGCGGAGTAGGGTAGAAATCATTACAGCATCTTGTCTCTCCTTGATCATTCCTTTGCTTTGTAACTATTTTCTTTTTACTCCTGTTGGATCATGCTGGTGGAAGTTCTTCTTAGAAGAAGTCCCCACCAGTTAGGAGCCTTCCAACTTGGTCTATGTTGGATTGCAGCTCGGGTTGACAAAGCTGTCCTCATTTTCCTAAAATTGTTATTGTTGCATTTTCAGCCCCATATGCATACAACCTTTTCCTTCACAGCTCCATACAAATGATAGCTGCCTTCCTATCTAACCAACATGGCTACTCCGGGGATGCTAAAAGCTTATTTATTACTGTGATTTATGTGCTTACAGTTCTGAAAAGCCTTTCAATTATACACCCAAACGTCTGAATAGTTCAGATGAAGAGTAAACAATATAACCTAATTCCCCTTTGGAAACCTCCATGAGCATGTCTGTACTATGTCCTTAAAGTGGGTTATTAGCAATTCTTCCGGCCCAGAGAACTATGGGAATTGTAGTTGCTAAACCAAACTAGAGTTTTATGAGATGGAATTTTCTCATCATTAGGGCTGATGGCAATTGGAAGGCCACATTTGTATTGCACAGGCTGCTTGAAAATAAATCTGGTATAAATATCATTCGTAGTTCACAATGTTCTCAGGAAATTGACCAGCAACCATTCAAAAAACAAACAAACAAACCCATAGGTGGAGAGATAACAAGATCATATTGGAAACTTCCGCTTGAAATTCTCGTGGTCAAGGCTGTACTTGATTTCTGGAATGGTTCATTCAATTCAAATATGATAAGATCCAATCTTTCACCTGAACTACATTTCCCAGAGCCTAGGGTGTTAGGAATCACAGTGGTACATCATTTCGGAATTCCTAGATCTCTTACCCCGATTGGTCTCATGCATAAAAGAAAATAAAATTCCTTTCCCCGACTGAAGTTGACTGATCCCGGAGGCTAACTTTGGTTACAGTACATGCTGGGAAAGGAAATCTCAACTTTCTCCCATCCTGAACAAGGATGCATAATTATACAGGTAGCCCTCGACTTAACGCTATTCGTTTAGTAACTGTTCAAACTTATAAAAGGACTTGTGATGACCTGTGGCGTGGCACAAAGGCAACACAGTCAGATAATTAATAAGAGTCCCTTTATTAGCTTCAACTTTTCCCCCAATATCCTGGTTACCTTCTGGCTGGAGAAAAATTCTCCCAGGAACAGCCTTTGGTTGCAGAGAATCAAGTCCAAAATGTGGTCAACAAAAACTCTAACTATAAGTCCAGTCAAGGCAAAAGGAGGTAATTAGTCCAGCAGGACAGGAGCAAGAATTCCAGACATGAAGGTACGGCACAACACAGTTGGGAAGACACCAGGAACACAGATAAGCAAAGTCAGCACAAGATAAACTCACATTTGCTTCCAGCAGTTGCTGCTGCACTCAGCATGCATTTCTTTTAAACTCCCTTCCCAGCTGTGGCTAATGAAGGGAATCAGGGCCCTTTCCTCTCCTGTAAGCCATGCAACCCATGTTGCTCCCTTCTCCGTTCCTCCCTGCGTGCCCTAGGATGAAGAGGGGGTAGGCTTGGGTCTTCCTCTGAACTCCCTCTCCCTTGTTCTACCTCAGCTGGACTTTGCCCTTCCCCAGTTTCCTCCACAGCCAATGGAGCCACACTCCCACTCTCTGTCAGCTGTTCATCTTCCTCCTCTGATTCAGACTCTGACGGGGGCATAACAGCACTCAAAAAAAGTGATCAAAATTTGGACACTTGGCAACTGGGATGTATTGATGATAGTCGAAACATTCTGGGATCAGGTGATCGCCATTTGTGACTTGAGCATAATCAAGGGGGGAAGGCAGCTTTGCTTAACGACTCTGTGTTTCACTTAACAACTGCAGTCCTTTCACTTCCAACCCTGACGAAATGGTTGCTTTACTGCCACCTTGTTTAGCAACGGAAATTCTCATCCCAATTATGGCCGTTACGTTGAGGAAGTCCTGTAAAAGCAATTTTGAAATGTAGCCACAGGATCAGTCAGATAGGCTCATTCTCAACCATGTTGCTCACATCTTCTTCTCCCTTCGAAATGGAGTCACTAATTTTGATGCGTCTTAACGGGGTTAGTTGCTATGGAAATGCTGTTTTGCATTTAACTATTTTCCCCCCTTCCTGCAGTTATCTGCTTTCCTCTGCTTTTTTTTCTTTCCCCTGGGCTCCTTTGGTATGTGCTGTTGCCACAGAAACAATGCTGCAGAGGAATATTAAAACCCGTTGGGGAGGCCTTGTTCTCTCTTAAAGCAATGTTCCCTCAAGTGTTACTCCTCGTGTCTGATTAGCTCACCCACTTCAGAAAACTTCATTAAAAAAAAAAACAAAAAAATCACGGTAGAGACTACTTTTTCCTGAAGTGATCAACCTGCCCTTGGAATGTGCACCTGTATGCATAAATGGACATGGTACACTTATGCTGCCCTTAAAAAACATACATTTAGAAGACGTCGTAAAAGAGGAACTGACTTGGGGCGCTCACATTGCAGTATTGGCCAAAAGGGCCCCGCAGAGATTCTACTGCCTGAGACTTCTCAGGAAACAACTGAATGAAAAACTGCTGGGGACCTTCTACCGTTGCACCACAGAGAGTATCTTAACTTACTGCACCTCTGTATGGTTTGCCAATTGTACAGGGGCAGATAGGACAGCGTTCCAGAGGGTTAACCTCATTGCCCAGAAGATCTTTGGTTGCCCTCTCCCCTCTTTGGATGAGCTTTATAGCTCCTGCTGCCTTAAGAAAGTTCAAAACATCCTTAAAGATCCACCTCATCCTGGGAACCCTTTTTTTTTTTTTGAACTATTATTATCTGGCAGATGGTACAGGATAATAAAAACAAGGACAAACAGGTTGGAAAACAGCTTCTATCCCAGGGCAGTAACTCTATAGAATTCTACTGTATAGTATAATATTAATGCAATATCAGGGGTTTTCAATTCATTTGTATAGAATGTGAAGGATGTAAGTTTTTGTTTTATTTTTTTTACATATAACGTACACTGAAGAAAGCATTTAATTTCATTCTACGAGGTGCAATGGCAAAGTAAACTAACTAAGCAGAACATTTCCCTTTGATACTCCAGTTAACTATTTGTAGGAATTTTTTTTTTTTTTTGAAACAAATTTTATTAATTTTAAAGATAAAACAACACATCATTAACCATTAAATACATAAATACATAAAACCTCTTAACATTATAAATTTTTACAAGTCGGATAAAACATTATTTTTATACAACATAATTCTAATTTATCCCGTTTCCATATGGACACATAAATATCTTTCAGCAAATTTCTCATTATTTCTCTTTACTCTTATTCAATTTCATTTCTTTTCTATATTTATCCATTTTATAGTCATCATATTCATTTCTTTCTGGCTTGTTTACAATTATTCTCATCTAACATTCCTCCAAGGTTTTATTGATTCTTTTTTTTTTTTTTATAAAAAACAAATTTTATTAGTTTTACAAAAAACACAATACACACAAAACACAAAACATAAACAAAACTACAAGATCTTTTCTGAAGGTTGTCTGTTCCCGGGTTAAAACTCTTCACACAGACACAAATTCAAACATCATATTCATCCCATATATCCTTCCATATCTTATTATCATTTTCTTTTTTATATATATATATAAAAACCATTTTTATCAGTTTTATAAAAACAATGCACAAAGAGTCAAGGCATAACAGCTTATAAATTCTTTTCTAGGAAAAAATAATAATAAAAGACCAATAAGGCATAACATTTCCAAATTATAATATCAATACTTCATATAGTATTAACTTCATATCTTATCCCTACTTCTCCTTTCCATCCCAATTATTTCTTATTAATTAAAATTTTATTGCCTTTTATCAATATACAAAATCCAAAAAAAAGCATATATATCCTTCCATATCTTATTACCATTTTCAACAACATTCTTTGTCTGTTCTATTTCCAATTATCCATTCATCTTTTTTTCTTTTACTATACTTCTTCTGTACACCAATTGGAGTAACATCTATAACTCATTACCCTAACTTAAAAATACTTCGTATAGCAATTTTTCTTGGGATTCTGTTTAAAAGATTCTAAGATTACATAATGAATTTTATATTCTAAATACACATATAAAAACACAAACTTATGTACCCTCCGGAATCCCTCTTTTAATCTAAATTAAATTCACCCATTGTCTCTAAATAAACTTTTTTTCTTTAGGTCTTGCTTCCCCCCATTAAGGCTTCTCCTCCCCCCCTTTCTCTCTTGCTTATTCTTCTCCTTGCCCTTTTTACCCCTTTGCTTTTTCTCTTCGCTTTTCTTGCTCCTTTTCCTTTGCTTTCTAACCTTGCCTCCACCTTTTCGCTCATTTTTCTCTCTTTTGGTTGTTTTTATAATTCTTAAAATCCCCTTTTTCTTATCCTTTTTCTCCTCCTCTCCGGAAGGGACCCATTGTTCATCAAAGATGGCTTCTTCTTCCTCTTCTTCCTTGTCCCAGTCCTTCTGCTGCGTAATCAACTTTTCATAAGTACATAACGCCATTTCTAAGAATTGAAACAAAGTGCCCAAAGTATCTTCTTTTTTATATTTTTGATATTCAATCTCTAGTTCATCCACAAACGATGCCATTATGAAAAGGGAAACTTTTTCCAAAACAACCACAAGTATTTTTAATCAAAGACAATCAAAAGCAATTTAAAAAAAAGTTCCAAAAGTTAATACTTTTCTTCCTTCTTCTCTTTCTCTTTCTGGGGTTAATTTTTAATCAAAGAGGTCCAATTACCATATATCTTCCTTTGGGATTCTAGGCAATCTCCTCCTTTTTCAGCTTCTGCTCCAATTTTTTTTTTCTCTCCCTTCCCACTTGCAATGTCAATTTTAAATAATCAGAAATCCATACCTCCAACAAGGGTTTTCCAATTTCTTAATTTTTTCAATGTCCAAGAATCCTTTTGTCTCTTAGCTTCAACTCTCAAAGCAATTCACTTTCAATGTCCAATATATCCAAATATTTCTGCTGTTTCCATGGGGTGGGAGAGTAAAGAAAAAAAAAAAAAAGTTCCCTTTAACAGCTTCTCCGCCGCTTTTCGCTCTTCTTAGGGATACAATGTATCCTCCAGCACAAACAGCTCAGTTCCAGGCAATTTAAAAGATGTTACTTGACCCGGCTCAGACAAAACTTTCACTCTTCACACTTCCTCCAGCACAATCTTACCCGGTTGCAGGCTTCTTCGTGGCGGCCATTGCTGACCGCCGCTCCACCGCCTTGGGAAAAAGGGGTTTTCCCGGAGAAGGGGGGGGTCTGCGACACCCCCACCTCCCTATCCGACTCCCCTCTCTCTTCAGCTGTCCCTACAGGGCAGCCATATCCCCCTGACCCATCTGGATCGGGGGTACCTCGACGGCTAGCACAGCAGGAATCGCGAGCTGTCGCGAATTCCTGCTGCCCCGAAGCCACGCGAAACCGGAAACCCAGGAATTTTATTTTTCTTTCTTTCATTTGGATGTGCATTTAAACTTTTGCACATAGAAGTTTACCTCTTCAGCAGAATTTATGGGATTCAGGTTTGATCTTGGGAACAGGTGAGATTTAAATAATGCCTCAGTGAGAATTGGGGGATGGGCATTTGGAAGTTAACGATTTGAACAAATCACTGAATCATATGATGCCCTCTCATATGATGTCAAATCTTCATGATATCTTCGAATACGACACAATAAAACATGAACCTTATCAC
The DNA here is from genome assembly GCA_033807585.1 of Hydrophis major. Taxonomy (NCBI): domain Eukaryota; kingdom Metazoa; phylum Chordata; class Lepidosauria; order Squamata; family Elapidae; genus Hydrophis; species Hydrophis major. Next base: position 20,420,167 of record CM066334.1, on the reverse strand, counting down.
TTATTTTCTAACCTAATCCCAACTGGTGGTTGAATAGTGTGTGGAAAATATAAAACCATAAAAATATTTCCGTTATTTTATGGGAATATGTTATCTTATTTATTAAAAATAATTGATGGCAATAAATGTTGTTGTGCTCAGCAGTCACAAAGCCCACTTACTTAGTGTGGTAATCCTCCAATTCTCTTAAAATCTTGGCTGCTTTCAGTCTGTGAGTAAGTCAAAGAAAAGTCCCTGCTAACAATTCTCAAAACAAAATAAATCATGTTCTACAGGTAGCCCTCAACTTACAACAGTTAATTTTGTGACTGCTCAAAGTTACAACGGTGCTTGTAACTTTTTTCAATAGTGAAAAAAGTGACTTATGACCATTTTTTCACACTTAACGACCATTGCAACATCCCCATGGTTCCGTAATTTACATTCAGATGCTTGACAACTGACTCAAATTTACGATGATTTGTCATGTCCCGGGGTCACATGATTCCCTTTTGCGACCTTCTGACAAAGTCAATAGGAAAGCCAGATTCACTTAACAACCAGGTTACTAATTTAACAACTTGCAGTGATTCACTTAACCAATAGCAATAGCACTTAAGACATATACTGCTTCACAGTGCTTTTCAGCCCTCTCCAGTTTACAGAGTCAGCCTCTTGCCCCCCAACAATCTGGGTCCTCACCTACCTCAGAAGGATGGGAGGCTGAGTCAACCTTGAGCTGGTCAGGATTGAACTTCCTGGCTGTGGGCAGAGTTAGTCTGCAATACAGCACTCTAAATACTGCACCAAGACAGCTCGATTGCTTTCCTTCCTTCCTTCCTTCACAATAGCACTTTGGCTTATATACCGCTTCACAGTGCTTTGCAGGCCTCTCTAAGCGGTTTACAGAGTCAGCCTATTTCCTCCAACAATCTGGGCCCTCATTTTACCCACCTCAGAAGGATGAGAGGCTGAGTCAAATGTGGGAAGAGAAATTGTAAAGTGGAGCAAAACTCACTTAACAAATGTCTCACTCAGGAAAATAAATGTTGGGCTCAATTGTAGTCATAAGTCGAGGACTACCTGTATTTACATCATGTGAGAGAGGCAGTTTTATCAGTGCATGAAGAAGGGACCAGGGCAGAGGCTCAAACAGCATTTCCAAAAAATTTTGAAAAATCTTTTTAAATTAAATATTTGTACCACCAAATAACTACACACATTTTTGTTAATGTAAGAGAGCAATATCTAATTTATCTAGTTCCCTCAGATGTGTACCTTACTGACTATTGTGGTAACAGTTTAGAGAAGATGAGTGAAGACACTTAACCAGTCAAAATCATCTACTAAAAGGGATGCAATATAATACAGTGTTTTCAGAAGGACCAACCTAAACAGGATGTTTTTCTTTCTGTTTCACCCAAAAAGAGGAAGATGTCAGGACACTGCTTGTTAAGAAGTCCCACGTCCATATAACCTTAAAAGAAAACTTTGCTTTATAGAGAAATTTAGGAGATGCTTAGGTTGAGCTGAATGTAATGGAACTTGCCTTATGAGTCAACTTCCTACTAAATGGAATATACTTTCAAACAACTAATTTTTAAGTATCCTTCGTATGACTAACCTTTTGCAACACTCCTGACTGATGGATACTTCGAATGGAAGGTGTTTTGTTTTTAATGGAACAATTTGTCTAGGAGAAAAAAAAGTAATGGATAGGTATGGCATGTTGGTAAAAGCTGCTTAAATATTTACAAAGGCTTACATAATATAGTTGTTAGTCACAAAACAGAGTGGGAGAACTTACTTTCTCCAGTATCTGGATGCTTATTGTTCTTTTCGGGAGCAAAGGATATTTCATTGAATTGTAAGAATGGGGTAAAGTAAGCTGGTTGGGTCCCTAAAACTATGTTTATTCACTGGGTATACATCAGGAACTCAAATTCTACGATATAAAATATGTTTGGACAGTTTGTACCAACCACACAACCCACATTGCTCCCTTCTCCATTCCTCCCTGCGTGCCCTAGGATGAAGAAGGGGTGGGCCTGGGTCTCCCTCTGAACTCCCTCTCCCTTGTTCTACTTCTTTCCTGCTCTTGCCAGATGGACTGTGCCCTTCCCCAGTTTCCTCCATTGCCAACTGACCCACACTCCCACTCCCTGTCAGCTGTTCATTTTCTTCCTCGGATTCAGACTCTGACAGGGGCATGACAGGTGCTGAGGGATGGCAGGGGGGAATAGAGATAGCTGGGGTTTTGTAGCCAAAACAAAATGGTTTCCCCTGAGAACCAAGGACATTCCCACAGGTAGCTGGAAGTATTACCTGGAACCCTGACCGCCTGCATCTTCAGTTCTCTAGGGGATGAGGGGGCACAAGGTAAGTGATAAAACTTTATATCTGGAGATTTTATAGTACATTGTAAAGGTCACAGAAAGGCTATTAACAAACAGGGATCCTTGGAAAAAGGGGCATTTTTGTTTCTATCATGGGATCCAGGTCACTCAACAAAGGGATAGAAGGGATGTAAACCACAAGAGGTTGGAAAGTGCTATTTAAGGTGTCATTGTCAAGTTCTGATGGCGAGTTTTCTCAATCTTCACAACTTTTAAGATGTGTGGCTGGGTAATTCTAGGAGTTGAAGTCCACACATCATAAAGTTGCCAAGGTTGATAAACACTGTCCTGGAATTTGTGGGGATTATCAGTGATCCAGGTCATAGTTGTCTCAAAGGTGCTTCCCTCACCCCCCAAAAAAGATGGTGTGTTTTTTTTTTTCAAAGAATAAGGGATTCAAAAATACATTTATGTTTGGAATTGAATACCCTTCCCTCAACAAACGGGGAGGAATAAAACGCCACCTATTTCCATTCTATAACACAGTCCTTTCAGCGCGCAGTGGTGAGAGTGCAGTACTGCAGGCTACTTCTGCTGCCTGCCAGCTGCCTGCAATTTGGCAGTTTGGTTCTCACCAGGCTCAAGGTTGACATAGCCTTCTGTCCTTCCAAGGTGAGTAAAATGAGGACCCAGATTGTTGGGGGCAATAGGCTGACTCTGTAAACCACTCAGAGAGGGCTGCAAAGCATTGTGAAGCGGTATATAAGTCTAAGTGCTGTTGTCCTTCCTTCCTTCCTTCCTTCCTTCCTTCCTTCCTTCCTTCCTTCCTTCCTTCCTTCCTTCCTTCCTTCCTTCCTTCCTTCCTTCCTTCTTTTCCCAGTGGTTAGAATGCAGTATTGCAGTTCAATCCTGACCAACTCAGGGTTGTCTCAGCCTTCTATTCTTCCGAGGTTGGTGAAATGAGGACCCAGATTGTTGGGGGCAAGAGGCTGACTCTGTAAGCTGCTTAGAGAGTGCACAGTGAAGTGGTATATAAGTCTAAGTGCTATTGCTATTCAGCAGTTCTAAAAAAGTTCCACAACCAATTGCACCCTGATTCCGGTGACTCCACGGGCACAGATAAATCCCCTAAGTGGCCTCAAAAGCTCTCAAGGAGAGTGCTAACAACCAGATGACTGCAAAGAAATACAATCCTTCCATCCCCCCTCCCATCCTATCAGAACCCATCCTCCATCACTCCCCCATCCAATCCTCAACTGTCCGTCTTATCCTTCCATCCCCCTGCCATCAGAACGGACGAAGCTTCTTGGATGAGGAGTGAAACATTTTCTTCTTCTTCCTCAAGAGAAAAAACAAACAAACAGTCCAGTTGCCTTTTGAAGAAAAAAAAAGCACCTTTGAGATACTGTCCCATAGGATGCCAAGGAGACCTATCAGGTCTAACTATAGTTCTGCCTTAATTAAGACTGCTCCAAATGACGTGTTTTGGAATGCTCTAAAATCTGGCCACTTGCATTGTGCAGGGTTTCCTTGAGAGAGAGAAACAGATGGAGAAAGGAAATGGAATGATTCCATTATGAACAATCTAGAACTGAAATCAAATAGTGCGTGTTTCCTTTGGTTTCACAGTCCTAAAGGTTCAGCATAGCATTTTTAATGTTTGGGGTAGTAAGATGCTCTGCTCCCAATTTCACCGTACTTCCAATTTCATCCATTCCAATACCCTTCTAATGTGCTTCAGTTCCACAGACATCTGGCTTGGAGTAAAAAGGGAAGGAAAGGAGTGGCAGAACCTTGGGGTGGAGTTAAAAAGAGGGATCGGCCTAGAATCCTTAGGTAGCCACAAGTGGACTAAATCCAATCTCCGTTATATTATGTCGATCCTTATCGAATTCCAAGCAGGTGCTAACCGTGAATTGAGAATATTCCCCGCGCATAGGCAAGAGTAGCAATAAATCAGTTTAATTGGACCCTCAGGTGTAGATCTGATCTTTCACCCCTGACAAAGAGGGAGAAACTGAATGTCAGATTGTACAATTGTACATGATGTGAGTTATTTCATTCTGGTCACAACATGATGGTATCAGGACCCTGGCAATGTTGTTGTGGCTTGTCATAGATATCCATGTATGGTTTCTCTAGATTTTAGAACGGTGATGGTGAACCTACAGCATGTGTGAGCCGTCGCTCCACCTTAGCTGTGTGGCACACACATGTGTGCATGCCTCCCACCTGTCAGGTGGTCTTTGGGTCTGCTATGCATGAATGGGGGGCAGGGAGCATGTGGGGGAGACATGTGCACGTGTGCAGGGGATGCAAGTGTATGCATTGGAGGTGGGGTGCATACATGCGGAACATGCATGCATGCACAGGGAAAATGTCTGTATTGCATTTTGGGAATGCCAAAACGGTTATGTCATGCCCCTGTCGGAATCTGACTCAGAGGAAGAAGCCGAACAGCTGACAGGAAGTGGGAGTGTGGCTCCGTTGGCTGTGGAAGAAACTGGGGAAGGGCAAAGTCCGTCTGGGCAGAGCAGGGGAGAGGAAGAACAAGGCAGAGGGAATTCAGAGGAAGACCCAGACCTACCCCTTCTTCATCCTAGGGCACGCAGGGAGGAATGGAGAAGGGAGCAACGTGGGTTGTGTGACTTATGGGGGAGGAAAGGGCCCTGATTCCCTTCATTAGCCCAGCTAATGAACACAAGTGTATAAAAGAGGAAGCTGCACACAGCAAGTTGTTGGGAGCAAACGTGAATTTATCAGGTATCGTTGTGGCTTATCTATGTTCCTGGCATCTTCCCAACTGTGTGAGTTTTGCCGTGCTTTCAAGTCTGAAATTCCTTTTCCTGCCCTGTCAAGATAATTACTTCAGCTTAGTTTTTTTGGATTTTTAGTTACAGTTTGTGTGTACCTTGTTTTGGACTGAATTTTCTACAGTTAAGGGCTGTTCCTGGGAGAGTTTTTCTCCAGCTGAAGGTAGCCTGGACATTGGGGGCAAAGTTGGAGATAATAAAGTGACTCATTGCTTATTTGATTGTGTTGCTTTTGTGCTACGCCCCAGATCATCACAGGTTAGCTATCACTGTTCTAGAACCTCTTCCCCTTCTCTGTCAATGATCTGATGATGTTCTAACAGCCTTGGGCCAGCAAAGTCCACGGCTCAATTATAGTAGGCTCCCTGACAAGATTTGCCTTTTTTTTTTTTCTGCAGGATGTCCCTACCAAGCTAGTAGCTAAGGCGGTGGCCCTACCAATGACGGTGAGGGGTCACTGGTTTCTGAGTCCCAGGACAGAGTACAGTGTGGCTGTGCAGACTGCAGTGAAGCAAAGTGATGGAGAGTACCTTGTCTCTGGATGGAGTGAGACTGTTGAATTCTGCACAGGAGGTGAGTGGCCAAGGAAAAGGGTCAATAGAAAAGGAGATTTCCATGCTTACCTGGTAGATTTCCTGCAACGGATAAGATGTTCTGGTGAAACCATCAGCAGTCCCATACTGTGGGAGATGACCAGGATGAACCCGTGGGAGGAGTCAAATGCATCATAAGTCATGAGTCCCTTTGTGCCCATAAGAGATCTAAGTCCAGCTCATCCTTTTGAATTCTACAGAGCCCTGCACACCCGAACAACTAGACACAAGGACAGTTTTTTTCCCAAATGCCATCACTCTGCTAAACAAATTCCTTCAACACTGTCCAACTATTTACAAAGTCTGCACTACTATCTATTAATCTATTAATATCACCCATCCCCTCCCTCTTGTGACTGTATGACTGTAACTTTGTCGCTGGTATCCTTACAATTATATGGACTGTTTCCTAGTATGATTTGATTGCTTATTGTACCCTATGACTATCATTAAGTGTTGTACCTGATGATTCTTGACTCTTGACAAATGTATCTTTTCTTTTATGTACACTGAGAGCATTTACACCAAGACAAATTCCTTGTGTGTCCAATCACACTTGGGCAATAAAGAATTCTATTCTATTCTATTCTATTCTATTCTATTCTATTCTATTCTATTCTATTCTTAATTCCCGCACTTTTCCCTTTCCCTTGGCCAGAATCTCGTCGAGAACTGAAGCTTGCAATAAATCTTTATACTCATTTGAACTTGACTGAATCTCCCAATTTCCCAGGCATCTGACACATGCACCCATCCCCATCTGATAAGCTCCATGACATGCCTTGAATTGTTGAGGGTCTTTTTCTACTCATTTTTAAAAAGGGAATTTCTGCCATTTGCCGGTGAAGTTTTAACCAGACACACATGATGCTGTTTCCTACCTAACTGAAATCAGCTTGCTCCATTCTTCTAGCATTAAGGCCAGTGAAGGCAAAAGCTATGAAATAATTGATGCAACACCAACACTTATTTCTTTATTTTAAAAGGATTCACGTTTAATTAGTGGACTAACATTACATGTATAAGGTAACCTTGTAGTTTATCCTGAGGGTTTTGCATTGCTTCCTCATAAACTTAGCTGCTCCCTCCACTACTTTGCCTCTGGCTTCGGTCTCTTAATGGAGCCACGGTGAACTTGGTTTGGCTTTTCAGTGGCTTCTTTGGCAGAGAAAGGGCTGCTGGGTTGGATTTCTCTGCCCCACCCAGCGCTTCTATTTCCCTATGAACTATTTTGGCAAAAATAAAGGCCCTTTGTGCAATTTCCAGTTTAAAACCCTCACTGTTCTCTCTTTTGTAAAATAATTTTTATGAAAGCTTTTTAAAAATAAAAATAAAAAATTAATGCACACTAATATAAAGCAAGAGAAAGAAAAAAGAAACAAATCAAAGAGAAAGCTAAAAGTGCAAGAAAGTGGGGGAAAGTAAAAGAAGACTAGAAACAAAGATAAATAGCTTCAGAATAGAATAGAACAGATGAAGGGAAGGGAGAATAGAATAGAATAGAATAGAAAATAGACACAGGTCAGAGCAGAGTAGAGTAGATAGAATCATGGCATGGCATAGCATGGCAAGAGTAGAGTAGAGTAGAGTAGAATAGAATAGAATAGAATAGAATAGAATAGAATAGAATAGAACAGATGAAGGGAAGGGAGAATAGAATAGAATAGAATATAAAATAGACACAGGTCAGAGTAGAGTAGAGTAGATACAATCATGGCATGGCATAGCATGGCATGGCATGGCATGGCAAGAGTAGAATAGAATAGAATAGAATAGAATAGAATAGAATAGAATAGAATAGAATAGAATAGAATAGAATAGAATAGAATAGATGAAGGGAAGGGAGAATAGAATAGAATAGAATAGAATAGAATAGAATAGAATAGAATAGAATAGAATAGAATAGAATAGAATAGAACAGAACAGATGAAGGGAAGGGAGAATGGAATGGAATAAAATAGAATTAGAATTCTTTATTGGCCAATTGTGATTGGATACACAAGGAATTAGTCTTGGTGCAAATGGTCTCAGTGTAGATAAAAAGAAAGGATACATTCGGCAAGAGTCAAGAATCATAAGGTACAATACTTAATATAATCATAGGGTACAAATAAGCAATCAAATCATACTAGGAAATAGTCAATATAGGTCGTAAGGATACAAGCAACAAAGTTACAGTCATACAGTCACAAGTGGGAGGGGATGAGTGATAAAGAGTGATAAGAAGTTAATAGTAAGAGTAGTGGCAGACTTTGGAAATAGTTGAACAATGTTGAGGGAATTATTTGTTTAGCAGAGTGATGGCTTTCGGGGAAAAACTGTCCTTGCGTCTAGTTGTTCTGATGTGCAGGGGTCTATACTGTCGTTTTGAGGGAAGGAGTTGAAACAGTTTATGTCTGGGATGTGAGGGGTCTGTAGATATTTTCACAGCCCTCTTTTGGACTTGTGCAGGATACAGATCCTCAATGGAAGGCAGGTTGGTAGTAATTGTTTTTTCTGCAGAAGACCCTAAAACATTCTAGACAAATGGCTGTCCTGTCTCTTCATTTGTTCCCTTGGACAGAGCAATTTCTCTCCGTTTATCTGCCAGCTGGAGCTCTGCCTTTTAAGGACTTGTGCAATCGACTTTCTGCATGCAAAAGCAAGCCCCATACGCAACTCTTGGAAGTTTTCAAAGTCAAGAAGTCGAGGAGAGAAAAACCACTTCTTTGAGCTGGCTGGGAGACAAAGGCCTAAGCCGATGGGAATTGGAACAGGCTGAGGGGTGCTGAAAAGTGGTCAATCCAGATTTTGCCATGCAGCCAGCCTGGCTTGTGTAGGAGGGAAAGGGTGTGCCACTCAGGAGGGAGAAGTGATAGGGAGGCAGGAGAAAACCCACTCGAGGCAACAAGAAGCAACATGAAGGCGACATGTGGAGGGGAGGGGGAAAGATTTGCCACAGAGAGGTGTCGCATGAAAAACCTGCTTTAAAATATCTGAATGTTTGTTCCTTGCAGACTATGCTAAAGAACATCTGGCCCAGCTGCAAGAGAAGGCTGAGCTCATCTCGGGGAGGATGCTGCGGTTCACTGTTTTCTATCGGAATCACACTAAAGAGTATTTCCAGTATGTCAGGTAAGCATTTGCAAAGCCCCCCAAATCCGTGAAGGCATGGGGGAGAACCCCAGGTGTGGATGTGGGTTATTGTGTCAATGACAATGACATCTACCGCCCATGTTCACCGATCTCGTCTCTTCTTCATCCAAATTCTTCCCCTCCTGATAGTTTTCAGGGCTCCAACAAATCCACCCTTATTCAAATCACAAGTCTCTAGTCGCGTCTCTCAGAGTAAAAACAAAATCTTTTATTAGGAATGGCCATGTTGGCATTAGTTGGATGCAGCCGACACTAAAATACATCATTCATTTCCCCCTTGATCCTGGTCTTCCCCCCCCAACCCCTGGATGTATATTCTCCAATGGGACATATCCATAGCCAAGAGTCATCAATCATGCTCTCCAGTAATATTCTTGCACGCCGACAGCTTTGGGCTGCCAAGGCGAATATCTAAGGCATCTGAGGAATGCACTGCTTTTCCCCACTCCCTTTCTGATGGCAACTAAAATGACCAAAGGAGTATTTTTTTTTTTAGTTGACAATAGCTATGATTAAAACATGGCTGGGAGGTGGAATGAAGTGACTTCATTCCAAGAGCTAGGTTTGACTTAGATCAGGGTGTCAAACTCAACGTCTGCGGGCCAGATGTGGCCCCCGGGATGCTTAAATCTGGCCTGCAAGGCTACCCTGGGAACAGTGAAGGACTGGCCCATAGGCAGGGTAGCCTTGCAGGCCAGATTTAAGCAGTCCCACGCTCCGTTTTCTCTGGCAGAGGTTTGCAGGAGGCCGTTACAGCTGAAAACAGAGCTCGGGAGCCCATTTTCACTGGCAGAGGGCTCAGGCTACCACCGGCGCCTCCGACACAAGTGACATCAAGCTGACCATGCCCACCCTGGCCACGTCCCTCCTACCTCCCCCCCCTCCGAGGTCAAAGACAACCCTGATGCAGCCCTCAATTAAATTGAGTTTGACACCTCTGGCCTAGATGCTTTCAGTTGCCATTTCTGTAGTCTTAAGATCTAGTGCTTGGCATCTTCCATCTTTCAAATGTGTGGACTTCAACTCCCAGAATTCCCCAGTCATAGAGAATTGCTGGGGAATTCTGGGAATTGAAGTCCGCACATCTGAAAGATGCCAAGGTTGAGAAACACCGCCCCAGATCATACTCTTCTGATCTGATGGCTTGGAGCAGAGAGAAGAAAACCTCATTAAGGAAATGCTAATCATAGCATCCATATTTTTATATCCATCCATCATCCTGTTTTTTAAAAAATGTCTTAACAATATCTTATCTTTTACAGTTAAAGCTTGTTTCAAATTCTCCCTAAGAAATGAGAATATAGTCACACTAACATTCCTCATTGTTCCCATACTGATCCACAGACATTAAATGTTAGCTTGCCCTTCCAATGAATTAAGATAACTCATCTCATCTTCCACCTTCCCATGCTTCTGTTGCTCCACAACAATGTCCTGCAGATGTTCTTTTGAATTTCAGAGATTATATTCATCCTTTCCTGCTCCTAGCCTAAAACTCAGAACCAGCACATCACATGACCACTCATAATCACTACCCCGTGTGATCTTAGTTTACCCTTCCTCCAAGACTTAAATCATGACTGGACAATTCTTGCCCCCTTGGTTCATTATTTCAGGGATGTTTCCTGACAAAATCCCTCAATACTTTCAACAGTGGCAGAGTTTCTAATGCATCATGTTTCCCTGAAAATAAGACCCAGTTGCCAACTCATAAAACATTTGGCTCAAGAATCATGATTTTATTAGAGCGATTGCTGGAATCCTGATATCGGTCTTTTATATATATTTTCCACCAAAAAAGGCATCAGGTCTTATTTTCTGGCCTACTTCTGCGGCTGCTTGTTGCCTCTTGCGCATATCGCCCCAGGCCTCGCTTTCACTGTCAGAGGCCTTCCGGAAATGTGTCTGCAGCCGATAACAGAGCACCAGATTGTTCCTAGTAAGTAGGGCAGCTCCACCCCATCATCCCCACACTAACTTAATTTTTAACTGTGCGCTTCACCCCATCCTTGGCCCTGGAGTGGATAGGGGCTTAATTAGGGCTTATTTTTTGGGGGGGGTAGGGCTTACATAGGGTGCATGTGTAAAAATCAAGCTAGGACTTACTTTTGGGGTAGGTTATATTTTCGGGGAAACACAGTACTTGAAAAGTTCTTAAAATTTCAGGGAGATATTCAGAAATGTATCTGTCCTGAAAGTAGGCTGCATTCTACTGTATAGCACAGTCAAACATCAACAGCTGACCAAGGGAAATGATTTATGACCTTTTGTATTGTGTTGTAAAATGTTTGTGCTTTTATGTTACAAAATGTTTGATAAAATTTGCCAAATTTCAATTCGAAGGACCTGGATGGGACCTGGATTTTGGATGCATCCTGTAATTTAGTCCATTTGAGGTACCTTGATTCAAAACGTTTTGCCTTATAGTACATCAGTTTGCCCAGTTAAAGGTTCCAGATATGGGTTTTATTAGTAGTATTTGGATAGATTCAAAATGCTCTTGCTTCCTCTTTATGTAAGCTATGACGTTGTGCCTGGTTGAGAGTCACCTAGCAAACTATGTAGCTGAGATAGGGTTTAGTAGGTCTTCCAAATTGAAACCTTAATTCTTTAATTACCATGCTAACTCCGATTTCTTCTCCCTGAGGTAGGAAAACGGAGGATATCTGAGGCCATAAGCCACTCAACCTGCTCTTAGCCACTGTTTAATGAACATTCTCTATTATTCACTTCCTGAAAATAGTAGGTCTTGGTGACATGTAACTATGAAGGCCTATCACCTACCTGATTTCCTCCCAATTGAAAGGTTGGCCTGACTCCTAACATCCCTTTCCTAACTATCCGTGTCTCCCTTCTGGCCAGAATGCACTGTGGAGACGTCATGAAGCCATATTTGAAGGACAACAGTGGCAGCCATGGTTCACCCACCAGTGGCATGCTCCATGGCATCTTTTTCAGCTGCAATACTGAGTTCAACAATGGCCAGCCTCCCCAGGACTCCCCTTACGGCCGTTACCGTTTCCAGGTGCCCGCACAGCGCCTTTTCAGTCCCAACACCAACCTCTACTTTGCGGATTTCTACTGTATGTACACTGCCTACCATTACGTCATTCTGGTGTTGGCACCAAAAGGTTCTGCTGGAGACCGCTTTTGTCTGGAGAGGCTCCCCCAGTTGGACATTTCCTGCAACAAGTTCCTGACCTGCAGCGTGGAGGACGGCGAGCTTATCTACCGTCATGCCCAGGATGTCATCCTGGAGATCATTTATACGGAGCCAGTTGACCTCAGTCTGGGAGTTCTGGGGGAGATCAGTGGCCATCAGCTCATGAGCCTCTCGACGGCCGATGCCAAAAAGGATCCAAGTTGCAAGACATGTAACATCAGCGTGGGGCGCTAGAGACAGGGAAGGGCGGGGAGGGAGAGGGAACAAACACCAGTATGAGAGTTCTTGGTGAGCCCCATGGCCCTTCAATGTACGTGTGACTATCTGAAAACGGGGTCCACCTTGGGTGACGGGGATGCTGGAGAAGTCCCACCCTTTTTGCTGTCCTTGTCTCCTTTCGCTCCCCCTCTCTTCTTGCATGTTTCCTTGCCATTGTAAATAAGATTTTTGGATTTGGGAAGTGAGAATGAGAGAGAGCATGCAATCAGATCAACGTTGAAGGACCTGCATTTCCAGGTTTACTAAGGACAGCCCTCAATTTTTTTTTTTTTGAGGTCTCTTCTCCAAGAAAACTATCCAGTTCTCTTCCATTTCCCAACCCAAGTCAAATTCACATTTCACTTTGCACAAACAGCAGGTAGTCTGGCCAGTTTCCTAAGCAAAATATATTAATTAGAAGTACTTCTCCATCTCCTACCTTGCTCCTTTTGGCCCCTTTGGCTCCTTTCTCCACACAATGAACACTATTTCCCTCCACCCCAAAAAACCAGGTTCTCTTCATCCGTAGCATGATTTACTTTTTTAAAAAGAAGTACGTTGAAGGTTGGAAGAAGACATCTCCCCACCACCTTCTCGAAGGGTCCTGGGTTAAAAGCACATCTGGCACAAAGACCACCTCAACTAGGCTTAGTGGGTAGCACAGGCTTAAACCTGGGATGGGCACGTAGGCTAAAGAAGGAAAACAAAGAAGGAATTCTTACGTAGAGATTCTTTCTTTTTGCTCATTTCCATGGGGTGTGACTCCTTATTATTTATATCCTTTATTTATTTTGACTGAAGAAGACAAGGGGAGAGGGAACAACAGGTTCTAACAGGTGTGCTAGAAACTGGAATGCTGATGGGTGATGTTGCTATGCGAACATGCCCAGCTTGGCTTCCCTGTTTTCCATGATAACCGATTACAGATCCAGGCTGGCAAAGCTCATACCTGCTTTTCATTCTGGGTTGGGGTTCTGAAGAAGAGGAAGAAAGAAGTTGGAGCCACCTTCAAAGTGCAGGCAGGAGAATAAGACAGAAAAACAAATCACTCAACAGTTGGGTACTTTTTTCCCCCTCCACTGTTGTGATTCGTTTTGCTTTTCCACCGTGCAGGAGGCACTGAGAGCTCCAGGTTTCATATCTTCCATGAACCTGGAATGCGATTTGTGATTTCATAGGTTTGTGTGAACCCAGCTGTTGCGGTTTGCAAACCATGGTTGATGTACCTCGGAACGATGAGTCAGTAATTGTTGTTGGCTTAGGGAAGTTGTTCTTCCCTAAGCCAACAATAATGGCTTAGGGAAGAACAACTGGCTGAGCATCATACCTGAAATAAGCCACAAGCATAATGCAGGTAGTCCTAGACTTATGACCATTTGCTCAGCAAGCTAGGGTCTTCCCTGTTCCACATAATGACTGCCATGGGGAGAGCCAGGATTTCGTGGACACCTTTGCTTAAAAATACAGCAACAACAACGCCCGCACTTCTGGGCTCGCTTGTGGTCATAAATTGAAGATTATCTGTCTATCTACCTTATCTCGCTTTGTGTCCTTCTTTTTTTTCCAAAGAGACCATAGAGTGAAAGCTTCTCCCATTTTTGCTACTAACTTCAGATTTTAATCTCAGCAGCCAGGAGGTGCTGTATACACTGGGTATCCCAAGGACCATGACAGCTGCACAATTTTGAATAGAGACCTAATGTGCCATTCGGTGAGCTGAGCCTTATGGCTTCAGACTAACCATGGCAAGCAGGTTGGGGCATCCTCCAGAAGAAACTTCTCTTGGCTTGTAAGGAGAAAGCTTCCTTTGCAGCCACTCCCCAGCTCTGCCGTCTTGACGTGCCCATGCCTTCCGTCCTTCACCGGGAACCGGCTTCCTGGGACAGGCTAGACCTGCTCTTGACAGCTGCTCCTCACATCTGCCAAACCACCCTCTTTATGCTGAAGACTTGGCCTCCATCATAGGGAGTATTTTTTTTCCTATGGGTTTTCTTGGGTTGTATGAGTGATTGTTTCGTTTTTATCAGGGTATAGCTGCAGATAGCATCCTTTCTTTCCGCAGGGAACTTTGAGAAAACTTGAACGTCAAGAAATTCTGGGCCTTCCTTCTTTACTGGTCGGTTAAGATGTGACTTGAGATCTTAAAGAGAATTCATTTTGTAGCAGCAAGTTAGAAGCCTGAGGCCTGGGAGAAAGCCAGCTCCCCATTTAAAAGGCCTTTCCCATTCCAGAGGTGACTTGAAGGGAAAACACACATACACAGCCAACTTTCATAAGATACACTTGTTACCTTGAGAAGGTCATCTACCAAGAACCCAAAGAGAAATAAGGAGGGTCACAACAGGCAGAGAAGTCAGAATTTTCCCCCAAGGTCTTTGGAACCTCCAACAAAGCAAGCCCCCAAATCTATCAAACCAAATACAGCCCAAGATCATGCAAATCAGTGTGCCAAAAAGTGCAAAACCACAACCATTCCTATTTTGTTTTTGAAGTTTACCCTGTTTTCCCGAAAATAAGATCCAAAAAATAAGACCTAGCATGTTTTTACACATGCACCTCATATAATAAGCCCTATCTCCCCAAAAATAAGCCCTACTTAAGAGCCTGTGCAACTGGCCACCTACTCATTCTGGTTGCTCGCAGTGCCATGGCCAGGAGGTGGGGGGGGGGGGGAAATTGCCCCATGCAACCCTACCAGCTTACCTGTCCATGCCCTGACACCTGCCTTGCAGTGGCAGCACCAGCAGCCATGTGCAACAGAGGCCCATGTGGCCACCAGCCCACTTCTGTTTACTCACAGCCACAAGGGAGCAGGAGGCTGAGCTCCACCACTCAACCTCACCTTGTGGCTTTGGCACCAGTGCATCACTCAGCATCCTGCTCTGTTGTATCCGCAAGTAAGCGGAAGAATTGAGTTGGTGACCACACAGGGTCCTGCTGGATGGAGCTGTTGGAACTACCACCATGAGGTGAGGCAGGTGTCGGGATGTGGTTGGCCTAGCTGCAGGGCCCTGGGGTAACCTGATGCAGGGGACATGGGATGGCTTCACCACCACCTCACAGTGGCAGCCTTGGTGTGCTGCATGTCCTCCTACCCCGCCGTGAGCAAGCAGAAGAAGTAGGCCTCCCATATACAGAAAAAAAAAAAAAAGACACTCCCCTAAAATAAGCCCTACTGCTCATTTTGGGGCCCAAAAGAAAATAAGACCCGGTCTTATTTTCAGGGAAACACGGGTAGCAAGCATCACACTGTTGGGCTTTATCAAACCTCGCTTGACTGGTGAGGAACATTCAACTCTGTGAATTCAACATTCCTAGATATCTGCCTGAAACGCATTCTTCACAATCCTGGTTGTTTTTCAGACTATATCCCTGAGGGAGCTGGGGAGGTGTTGACTGTAAACTGACAGATTATGGTGGAAAGGTTTTCACCGATAGCTTGCTTGCAATTAATGATCGCATTTCCCTGCAGCTCAGCTATCTGCAGGAGAAACCTGGTTGCATTGCTGTGGAGCAGAGATGATGAGCAGGAGGCCTGTAGATGTTCCAAAGCTTCTGCAATCTAAGTGATTGCGAAGCAAAAGGTTTAATTGTGGTTCTGTGGGCAAATCAAATACAGAAAGGGATTTTGATGGAAGAAGGCTGAACCTGTCACAGAAGGAATTCCACGGACAAGCTCCATATCAGAGCTTGATGGTTGTTCAATGAGGCTGGCTCCCTTCACCCCATGTTAAATTACTGGCATGTTCCCAGAATCCCAGCCTCCCAAATTTTAAAGATATAAGAACCAACAAAGTCAGGTCTTCAGGTGAAGAAGCATCTCCATGGAGGTGGTGGAGAAACCCTGGGTGTTTGTTTGTTTTTTTAAATTATTCTTGCCACAACCTTTTGAGCTTTCCAAGCTGTGAGGACAACTGCATAGTGTTTGCTGTGTGCTGTAGCAGTACTGTGACACAAATGCTGCTAGCATTAATAATAAGAACCTGACTTTTTTTCTTTGTTAGCTGTTTATTTTCCCCTTCTCCGTGTCTCCCTGCCTGTTGCAATTTTTGGCCAACTGTTAAGCATCACTTGCTCCAGGAAATGCTGTCGGTATTTAGAGGCTGCCCTTAATTCTTCGCGGCTTATATGTATATGCTAAGAAACCCTAATGCTATTTGAGGCTGGATTTGTATCACGCTTTCTCCAGCTGTGAGAACATGGCAGCAGGAGGAGGGGTGGTGAGACTGTCATCAATTTATTTCAATCAGGAAAATGTTTCTCCATTTTGTACCCAAAATGACAAGAGAATGTTCTTGCTACCTACAAACGGACAGACTATGTGACAAGCAGGTAAAAGTTACTACAACTCTTGTTGCTGTCCTGCTACAAAAAGTTACTCCTACAACTACAATAATAAAGGTACAAAAACATGGAGAGAAATTACTTGTTTCCCCCTGAAGAGAGGCGGTGAAAGATACCCCAATCAAGTAGCTCATAAGATATTAAATGATTAGATTGTGCTACAAGTACTGGAGGGCAGAAATTCTCCACCAGCCAATCCTCAACCCCATTTGGAAAGTCTATTCCTAGTGCCATTTTGTCATATTTATTCCCAAACTAAAGCTTAGTTCAAGGATGCTTATTCTCAAATCAAAGGAATCTGGGCTGTGTCCCAACTTAAGAGAGCGAGAGAG
Organism: Hydrophis major; assembly: GCA_033807585.1. Classification (NCBI taxonomy): domain Eukaryota; kingdom Metazoa; phylum Chordata; class Lepidosauria; order Squamata; family Elapidae; genus Hydrophis; species Hydrophis major. The sequence goes on along the minus strand of CM066334.1, from coordinate 20,403,214 downwards.
CGATCGTTCGTGATTAACTACCTAAAATGAATCTATTTAACTTTACACAGCAAAGCTAGAGAGAATCAGATGGTTTTGTTTTAATCTTTTTTTTTCTTTTTCAATGTGGGAAATGTAATACAGAAGTCTTGTGTAAATTGGGTCAAGGCATTTTATTTGATGAGCCTAATCAGGTGATGGGTGAACATGGGCCAACTTTTATGGAAAAAAAAGGGAGGTATTTTTTTAACCATCTGGAAGAATGTTCTAACAGATGGGCATGTTATGTCACCTCCCTGTTGGCAGCTATTCTCCAGCATTGTTAAGAGCCATCTCCTCGTTTTTTTCTCCTAAGTACATGGCAAATCATGTGTTACCCTGCACATTTGAGAGTTCATTTTATTCACACTGATCCTCCTGTCCATTCTCAAATAGGAGCAGAACAACTTCGTTATGCGCCAAAGTACTTCTAAACCTCAACGTAACTCAACCGTTGAAGGAAAGGGATGGAGATACGTAGACTTCCTTTCAAAAGCATAACATGGGAAAGGCTGTCCCAGTAAAGATTCTGAATACAAGCGTATCACTAGAATTATTATTGCTGGGATGCACATTTGGGACAACCAAACAGGGAATTTCTTTAGAATATGTTAAGCTGGGCCGGAGAATGGAATTCCAGCATCCCCTGAGCCGGCAAAAGTTTCCAAATATTTAGCATATTTTAATTTGTTGATATGATGGTATAGGAAACCAGTTAAGTCCTTGACAGGAGAGTAAGCCTATTTACTATATTTAACTACTATAATCTAGATGGATTTATATTAAGTGCAAGTTTTGGTAGGTCCTTGGTACAGGTAATCCTCAACTCAGGACAGTTGAGTCTGGATTTTTTGTTGCTAAGTGAGATAGTTGTGAGTTTTGCATATTTTTTGATCTCCCTTGCCACAGTTGTTAAGTAAGTTACACCATTGTTAAGTGAATCTGGCTTCCCACTGAGTTTGCTTGTCATGTGAGCTTGGGACATTGCCACCCTCATTAATATGAGCCAATTGCCAAGCTTCCAAATTTTGATCATGTGTCCACGGGGATGCTGTAACAGTTGTGTGGAAAAGGGTCATAAGTCACTTTTTTTCAGGGCAGTTGTAACTTTGAAACTGTAAGTTGAGGACTACCTGTGTAACCTTCTTGAGCTTTGACTCAAAAAACAAGAGCCAACTATTCACGTTGTGTTCTAGGACTAGAATAGAAAAGCCAATCCCTCTTAGAATGCGCTAGGACTGTGCAGTACTTGGGAGCACACTGGGAGTGAGGTGCAGACGGAAACTCCAGCACCCATCTGCCACTCCCCAAAACTGCTACCCTCTTTCTCTAAGTTTGCATGACAGCTGTTTACAGCTGCAGCAAATCTTGGAAAACTCATTTAAGGAGCTGCTGACAGATCCTTCATTTGCCTTGCCAAGCCCTTTTCTTTTTTTAAAAAAAAAAAAACAGAGTGGTGAACAACCCTGAAAAATGCCTGCAACATATGGAGCATTTTAAAACCATGTACCCTTTCTATTCATCGGGATCCTCAATATTAAGCAAGGGGTATAGGGCAGACTTGGGAAAGGGGCATAGAAATAATCTTTTCCAAAACCTAGGGATAAACTACAAATCATTTCCCAACCACTGTTTTTTTTTTATTACGCCTTTAATTTTATAGCCTTTTCCCTCCAAGTCTGCATAATGTGAATTCAAGATACGTTAACGCTCAACGACCCCCAAAGCACCTATTTAAGGGAAGGCGGCATTTGAAGTTGTTGCAGAAAAAGATCTTGGTTTGATTTTTGGCAGCCTAGGAAGGGCTGCCAGAGATGCTTGTTTTCATGCTGGGCAATGACTGCTGAGCAAGGGAGACTTTCTATATCAGGGGTGTCAAACTTGATTTCTTTGAGGGCTACATCAGGATTATGCTTGACCCTAGAGGGCCCCAGCAAGTTGGGTATAGCCAGCTTGATGTCACTTATGTCAGGGGGTGCCTATGGGGCCCAAGAGCTCTCCCAGTGAAAATGAGCTCCCAAGCTCCTTTTTCAGCTGGGCAGCCTCCGGCAACCCTCTGCCAGCAAAAACAGAGCTCCATTTTTGCTGGCAGAGACACTGTGGGCCAGATCTAAGCACCTCACTGACCAGATCTGGCTCTCAAGCCTTGAGTTTGACACCCCTGCTCTAGATGTCTTCTCCAGATGAACAATGGTTTGATCCAACACCAAGTTTGCCTATGGTGCTAACCCATTATAGCCAAACTGTAGGATGGCCTTTATTGAAGTGGGAGCTATTAAATAGGGGACCTCAAAACTACACCATTGATACATTTCTTTCATAGTTTTCAACCTGTGTGATCAGAGATCCCTCAATAAGATCAGTTCTGGAGAGCAAGTCTTTCGGATGGGCATCTTCCTTAGTCTCATCGTTTATCCTACAGTGCAAAGAAATGGGAGAATTCCCCAGCTGAAGAATTCTGGGAGTTAAAGTCCTAAAGTTGTCAAGTTTGGTGATCCCTGCCTTAAAACCTCTCAAGTTTTCGTGGTGTATTTGAAAATACATAGCTTCGTATATGATATATGCCATGAAACATGCTGTAGAAGGTTTGCCAACATGTTGAAGGCTTTTGGGGTCTCGTAGGCGCTGACTGTTTTATCTAGGAACTTACCCCGAAGGTAGAAGACTTAGAAATATCATTTTTATCTCTGAAGTTAATATATTATTTCCTTCTTTCCAAGGCAATTTGGGAAGGTAGAACTTTAATGAAGATTGCAAAATAGCAAAAAGAGATAATCCCTTCTCAAATACCAAGATCCTACTTTAGTGTCCTTTGAACTAAAAGTCTCTTGCTGTTGGCTATGTTAGCTGAGGACGATGGAAGTGGGTGTCCCAGCCATCTGCAAGGAATGGAGCATCTGCTCTGCTCCTATCCTAATGACTTCAGAAAAGCATTTGGAAATTTCAGGAATTGTCTGAGTCTTCAGCAATTCCTGTTTTGTGTGGGACCCGTCTAAGGATCAAGATCTTTGGCAGCATTCCAGGCAGAAAGCATCAAGTCTTAGGAGGAAGGAATGTTTGCCTTGACTTCCTGGTTGCGAAGTAGCCTCATGGGTTGGCCATTTGATGATCACAGCCTCTTCCCCATCAGCCTCCAAATTCTTGCATGTGGCTGATAAAATTTCAGCATGGCAGTCACGCAACATCCCAAACTGGATTTAAAGTGATGCTTTTCCAGACTGTATGTATGATGCACGCTGTAAAACAATACCTGAAGCAAAAAATGTGCCGTGCTTACAGTGTGTATTAATAAACAAGAACCTGTGTTGAAACATGTCTTCTTTGAGTTTTATTTCTTTCTACCCTGCCTTTCTTATTTTTGATAAATAATCCAAAGTGGCTAAGAACCTTCTCTCTGCTTTACATTTATTTTCATCCTGCTTTTATCATTTTTATTAATAATTCAAGGAGGTGAACATATCTAATACACCTTATTTTCCTAACAACAACAACAACATCTGCAAGGTGGGTTGGGTTGAGAAAGACTAACTTGGTCCTGCATCACCCATCTGGCTTTCATCCCTAAGGGCAGATTAGAACTCACACTTTCCTGCTTTCTAGCCTGGTGACTTAACCACTAGACCAAACTGGCTCCCAATAATAATGTTATTGTCCATCCCAACCCTTAAAAAAATCCACAATTCACTTAATGACTGGCAGATTCTGAGCTCAGCAGAAACACATAATTATACCAATCAGGAAGATGCCCAGTAGTAATCCATGTTTCTACTTATTTTTTTTTTCCATTTATGCCATTATCGAGATGATCAACAGGATTAATCTTTGCATGGGAGGACACCAAGGCTGTAGATGAGAGTGAAAATGAAAATAAATGAATAAATCCTGGAAGAAGAAGCAGCTAGCAAACCATGTACATATTGTTGCCAAGAAGAGTGCGGAGTTGTGTGTCTGAACTCACAAGGCCATAAAACCCATAATGAAAAAATATCTCCTTTAGGAGTTCCAGCCCAGGTTGGACAACTGCTCTTCTTTCATCTCATAACTTTTTATGGATCCAAAAACAAAACTTTGGGCAGCTTTAAAGTTCTCATATGCAGCTCTCTTGTCTCACCTGGCTTGTTCACCTGTCACTCATAATTTGGGTGAATGTATTCTGTTTAAAACACACTTTTCCACTTATCCTTGTGCTATCTGAGCTTGAGTGTTTTCTTGCAGACATTTTATTACCCTAGCACTGAAGATGTTACCTCCTGCTCAAGCAGGGGGTTGGACTAGAAGATCTCCAAGGTCCCTTCAGACTCTATTCTGATCAACTGGTTGATTAAATTTCTGCAAGAAAACAACCAAGTTCAGAGATCACCAAGATCAACCCACCAGTTCAACCCTGAGCTAGAAATATTTTCTTGATATTGAATCAAAACTAGTAATATTCATGTCATCTCCTTGAATTATATTATTGATATTAAAAGCAGGCTGTTTCAGGGGGAAAAAGATGGGAAAGAATATATAAAAATGTAGTTCAATATCTAAAGGATCCTGAAGTTGGGACTTGGTAGTAAAAAGCTTATTCAGATATAGAAAAAGTACTATATTTCTCAAAGTACAATATATCACAGTTTTCATCACTGTATCTATTTCCACTGCCCTCCTAATCATTAAAAAAAATAGCAATGGTTACCATTTTTAGATTTTACCATTCTAGAATTTAGGCACTGTAGTTCCAAAGAAAGTAAGATGTTAATTGCAATGGGTTATATACAAGAGAATATGCAAGTGAATTAAGATTTGTATTATCAAGAAAAGAAGAACAGCTCTTTTTACATTCTTTTCTAAAATCCCCATTTATTATCACAGAAGCTCAAGAGCTGAAAAACCTCACATCACAACCTTAAGACTAGAGTCTATTTAGACCCATGCCTACCCTGTTTCCCCCCAAATACGAGCTACCCTGAAAGTAAGTCCTAGCTTGATTTTTTTACACATGCACCCAATATAAGCCCTACCCCCTAAATAAGCCCTAATGAAGATCCTGCCCACTGCAGAGTGGAGCTGCTACTTACCTTTGGGCATTTGTAGCCAGGCCTCACACGCCCCGACACCTGTCTTGCTGGCCCATTTCCTGAAGGCCTCCGTAGCTGATAACAAAGCTCCGGATCAATTCAGAGCTCTATTATGGGATGCAGAAGCCTTCAGGAAAACCTTGCCAGCCGCAAACGAAGAAGTTCCTGAAAGCCTTTGACAGCGAAAAGGAGGCCGGGGGGAACATACACAAGTGAGGTTAGTCAGTGGATGACATCCCCCCAAATAAGACCTAGTGCCTTTTTTGGTGGCAAAAATTATAAGACAAGGTCTTATTTTGGGGAAAACAGGGTATTAGAGAGAACACAGCAGTAAGATTCTTTTAATTTCATAATTTTTTAAAATAATCTCCAGCATTTTCAAGCTGTTAATTCAACTGATCACAAAATTTGCCATGAAATGAGAGAGGCCTTTTTAAATTCACCATCTGAAATACTACACTTCAGTGTTATCCAAAGAACAATTATCCCATCCAAGCTTGGCATCTTTTTGGATAAATCTCTAGGTGAACTGCGTGAAACACGGGGCAAAAACGGAGGTGGATTCTTCCAGTGCTTTTGCCGATTTCTAATTGGAAAACGTGGGCAACTCAGATGCCTGGTCCCTTTTCAGCCTTCAAAGTATACATCACCCACCCACTCTTTCTATTCTTATTCATTGCCGGTGGTTGCTATGTGCTACACACATGCCCTTTACAATCCGCTTGGAACAAAATCCTGGCAAAACGACAATTAGTCTGCAATTACCCCAAATGCTCTCTGCTGATATTAATCCCACTAGAAATATTAAGCATTACATATTTTTAAACAATAGATGAAGAACTGGCTGGGTTACTTTTTCCTCCTCCCTTCTGGAAGGACAAGTCAAGTTGTGGTTGAACACATGACTCCTCACCCGCTGCAATTCCTAGGGTAGAGGATATATTATTAACTACTCAAAACATGAACCTTCTCCCAAAAGAAGCCAAAAAAAGACAGTCAAGGTAAAGACAAAGTTTCCCCTCTCATATACATGCTAGGTGTTTCCAGATCTAGGAGACGGTGCTCATCTCCATGACAAAGTCGAAGAAGAGCCAGCGCTGTCCAAAGACGTCTCCCTGGTCATGTGGCCAGCAGGACTAAACACTGAAGGTGCACAGAACGCTGTGACCTTCCCACCAAAGTGCTCCCTATTTTTCTATTTGCATTTTCTACATGCTTTCGAACTGCTCGGTTGGCAGAAGCTGGGACAAGGAACGGGAGCTCACTCCGTTATGCAGCGCTAGGGATTCGAACCGCTGATCTGCCGACCTTTCTGATTGACAAGCTCAGTGTTTTATCCACTGAGCCACCACATCCCCTAAAAAAGATGGTACGATATATTAATTGCTGTATTTGCAACTTAGGATGCATTACCCAAAGACTAGAAGCTAGACTAGAATGCCACTCTGGAGAAAAGGACTGTGGGGGTGGGGGTGACATGATAGCAGTATTTCACTATTTGAGGGGCTGCCACAAAGCAGAGGGGGGTCAACTTATTCTCCAAAGCACCAAAGGGCAGGACAAGGAAACATGGATGGAAACTAACCAAGGAGAGAAGCAACCTGGAATTAAAAAGAAATTCACCAGCAGTGAGGACAATTAATCAGTGGAACAGCTTGCCTCCAGAAGTTGTAGGTGCTTTGTCAGTGGAAGTTTTGAAGAAGAGAATGGAAAGCCACTTGTTTGAAATGTTACAGGTAGTCCTCAACTTAAAACAGTTTGCTTAGTGACCATTCAAAGTTACAACGGCACTGAAAAAAAATGACTTCTGATCATTTTTCACACTTATGAGCATTGCAGCATCCCCATTATCCCCTTTTGTGACCTTCTGACAAGCAAAGTCAACGGAGAAATCAGATTCACTTAACTAATTTATTAATTTAACAACTTCAGTGATTCACCTAACAAAAGTGGCAAGAAAAATCTTAAAATGGGGCAAATTAACAAATTTCTCGGTTAGCCACATAAGTTTTGGGCTCTACTATACATATATGTTGAGGACTGGGTGTATGGGTGTTCTGCTTGAGCAAGGGGTTGGACTAGAAGACCTCCAAGGTCCCTTCCAGCTCTATTCTGAACAGAATTGGATAAGGCTTTAATGCAGGAAAAGGTGGAAGGAAGGAAGGAAAGAAAGGAAAGGAAAGGAAAGAAAGAGAAAGAGAAAGAAAGAAAGAAGGAAGGAAGGAAGGAAAAGAAAGAAAGAAAGAAAGAAAGAAAGAAAGAAAGAAAGAAAGAAAGAAAGAAAGAAAGAAAGAAAGAAAGAAAGAAAGAAAGAAAGAGAAAAGAACAGCAGCAAGCTGGATTGGCTCATCGCTTTGAGTACACTGTTGGAAGACTTCAATAATCAGATTAGGAGAGCTCATCATGGAAAAAAATCTGTCTACTGTATGTGGTGTCTAGGAGACAACAACAACTTGATGGCACAAAATCAAACAAATGAATTATGCTGTAATGATTGTACCTTTTACACAATTACACCTGAGTTATTGCTTGAAACTTGCAAGGAAGGTTCTATTCATATTCTTCCAAACTGTGTATCCTTTCAAGTTTGGCATCTCAAGAGCCATCCTTTTCTTACACAATCTCTCCTCGCTTAGAGCAATGTGCCTCAAACATCCCTTCGGTTGTGCTGCAGATACAATTCCTCCATATTCCATTCTGCATGGTCACTGGCTGCATTGACTGGGTACTTTAATTTGAATTAATTGGGGAAGTCTGACTTCAGTGAGCCAATAATAGTCAAGCGTTGAAGTCCTTAAAAGCTACATTGATTAACTCCACTCTTTAATAGTTCCTTGCTAAGAAGGTCCTTCAACCATCCATCCAGTAGTTGAAGTCTTTTTAAAATAGTCACAGATCTGTTCTTGGTTCATTTCAAAGAACCAGGTTTTGAGTTACCTTTCTTCCAAGTTTTGAGTTACCTTTCTTCCAAGTTTTGAGTTACCTTTCTTCCAAGAAACCCAAGACTGTATAAGGAAATTCCACACCCTGTTTTATCTGCACAATAGCCCTGGAATGCTAAGAGCTTCACAGTTAAAATTTTAGTGTATTTTCTTTAACTTTGTAGAATAATTGATTTTGCTTAATCTGATCTAGTTTGTGGGTTTCTCAGGCTGCCAAGTGGGGTATACATTAAATCAGGGGTCCCCAAACTTAGCAACTTTAAGACTTGTGTGTACTTCAACTCTCAGAATTCTCCAGCCAGCTCTGCTGGGTGGAGAATTCTGGAGTTGAACTCCACACAAGTCTTAAAGTTGCCAAGTTTGGAGACTTCTGCATTAAATAAATCCAATAAATAAACAATTTTCAAAAATCGTGTTTTGTAGAGCAGGTTTCCAAGGGAGCCTTCATCCTCTATCCCAGGGGTTCAAACTCAGTTTCATTGAGGGCCGCATCAGGGCTGTGGTTGACCTCAGGGGGATGAATGGGCGTGGCCGACAGGGTGGGCCAGCTTGATGCCACTCCCTAAACTTCTGGCATATTTCCTCTTTGCAAAGCAACGCTGGCCCAATATGTAAGCATTCCAACTAACCAACTCCAATAAACCAATAAACTCCAAGACAAACATTTCCTCAAAATTCCAATTTATTAGAGTTATCATATTTGGCACATCTGGGAAAACCCAAATCTGGGTTTTTTCCTTCCCAAAAGAGAAATTAAAGATCCATCCCCTGCGTCAATCAGTCCATCATATGGTCCAATCAAATCTTCATCCCTATTGGAGACATCCCTCCAGTCACTCCCCTTCAGGTGCAGGGCAACATGTCCTTGACTCTCTGAGAAAGAATGTTGTTGAGTCTAATCTTCCACCTCACTATGAAATCCACCCCCCCCCCAAATTCTCAGGCACTGAATGTGGCAGCCTCGAAGCCCCCAAGTAAAAAATGGCTTCCAAAGCTGACACGATGTTTCCTCTTCGCATTGGGTAGATCAGGCCAAAGCAACGTGGGCCGGCCCCTTACATTTTCCAGGACAGCCCTGTGGCCCAGATCTGACCACATCGGGGGTAGGGGCTGCAGATGAAGCCCGTGGGCCTTGTGTTTGACACCCACTCTATTATCCAATCTCTCAGAAATGGGTAATCCAGAGTTCTCTCCAATTCCCAACAACTTGATCATCTTGGTCAATTATTAGGGATTATAACGGTTCAAGTATAGCAAGGGTCTTCAAACTTGGCCAGGTTAAGACTTGTGGACCTCAACTCCCAGAATTCCTGAGCTAACATGACTGGAGGAGGAATTCTGGGAGTTGAAGTCCACAAGACTTAACCTTGCCAAGTTTGAAGACCGCTGAAGTATAGCAACTTGGCAGGGCTTCAGGTGTTTCATCTCCCACTACACGCCTGCCTATCCTACCCTGATATTTATACAGGACAAGAAGAAAGAAAGACAACTTGAACAGATTCAATTAGGCAACTCCCAAGCCATGACCTGTTCTACATTCTTAGTGCCCACTGAGATGCCCAAAGCATTTTACTGTTAAAATGTTCCTGTCAAGTCTTGCCAAGAGATAAAACCCATAATTATTTTCTTCACCAAGTACAGACTTCCAAAAAAACCATAGCAAATGGCCACAAACAGACAAGTAAATGCGCTTTCAAGACAGTAAAGGATGGATTGAATTGATATGGGTCTGTTGTTCTAGACATCACAAAATGTGAAATACTTGAAAACTTGTTGCTTGCTATCCAAATTTGCACGGCAACAGGCTGTTTTAAGCTCCATGCCGTCACAAATAGATTGTCATGACATTCTCCCACAGAGTGCAAGATGACAGCAATTCTCTTGCAATCAAACTTTGTAGAAGAAAGACACCTTTTAATTTGGGGTCTCCAATCTTGGCAACTTTAAGACTTGTGGACTCCCAGAATTCCTCAGCCAACTTTGCTGAGGGAGTTAGAATCCACAAGTCTTAAAATTGCCAAGGTTGGAGACCTCTGCTTTAGTTGCTTTCTGGCTCGACATGCTGTTTTAATAATGTCCCGGAGGTGAAGGACACATCAAAACTGCAACCAGTGGAAACATAAAAAAAATGGCTACTGTAGGTAATCCTCAATTTACGACCACAACTGAGCCGCAAATTTATGTTGCTAAATGAGAAATTGGTTAAGAGAATTTTGCTCCATTTTATGACCTTTCTTGCTAACTGAATCACTGTTAGCTAAGTTAGTAACATGGTGTTTACGTGAATATGGCTTCCCCATTAATTTTGCATATTAGAACCTAGCAAAAGGTGAATCACATGACCCTGGGACACTGTAACCGTCACAAATATGAGTCAGTTGCCAAGCATCAGGTATCCCATGAGGATGCTGCAAGTGTTGTGTGAAAAATGGTCATAAGTCACTTTTTTTCAGTGACGTTGTAACTCTGGTCACTAAATGAACTGTTGTAAGTCAAGAACTACCTGTAAGGATTTTTGGAACTGAGGAGAACCACTAGGTCTGGGAATTACTTCCTATCCAATGTATTCAGTCCACAATTTTCATTGTGAGGTAATTTTTGAACTGCAGGTTCAAGTCTGAAACATCTGACCTAATCTTTGGATTTCATACAGCAATGGGATTCTACCTGTTCCACTACTGGTTCGGTGATCATGCACACACCTAACACGCATGCACCTAACACGCACACATCTAACACACATGCACCTAATGCACACAGGCAGCTTTTCACACAGGGACAGGTGTGAGGGCTGATCCTGCACTTTTCTCTTCTTTCAGCTCTCAGCTGATCGTCAGAGACGTTTTTTACTACCGGTTCAGTTGAACCGGTCCAAACCGGTAGCATACCACCATTGATTTCATCCATTTTGCCCCATTCCTTGCTTTCTGCAACATCTTCCCTCGCGCACAGCTGAAAACCTCAAAAGCTTGCCCATTATTGAATGCTCTTTTAGTTACCCCTCTTAAAAAGAATTCTCTAGCAAAGGTGACACCGTCTATCAGATCCTGGGTGCTCTCGCAAAAACTAAGAAGAATAGGAATTGCATAGTAATTGGGTGGGGACATCCCAGGACTGTGTAGACTAGTCTGGGTAGTTGAATAACAACTCCAGAAGAAAACAGTGACATGATGCTTTCCATATTGTTGTCAAGAGAACCACACAAAGAAACCATCAGGAGTCCAAATGATTTGGAGTGAGATTATAATTCACAATAAAGATATTACCAACTAACAAAAGTGTGTTTGTCTGCAGTGGATGGATGGGTGGATGCACATACGTTTGAAGTATTTTACATTATGTTAAAAGAAAATACATTTTTTAAAAAAACCATGCGACAAATATAACCGACACCGTCAAACTGCCAGCATGAAACAAGCAAAACTCTGCTGAAAGGAAAGTGAAATTAGAAAAACCCAGCCAGACTGGGAATGAAGCCCACGAGATTTCTTCACAGGTAGAACAAGTTCAGTCCTCAAGAAACCTCATCCTCTTCTGGGTATCAATCCTTCTTTCAATTTCAGTGTATCTATCTCTCTTTCTCTCTCTCTCTTTCTCCCTCCCTCCCTCCCCCCCTCTCTCCCACACACACACATACACACAAAGCCTTCTCTTTTACAGTTTACCTCAGAATGTGAAAAGAGAACTAACAATCTCTTCAGAGTCTTGAACTAAGTTCCTGTAAGATTTTACAAATGTTCCTCAACACTTCCACTGAATATGGAAACATGCTGGCAACAAATGCAGCTGAGTTACAATGAGTACACAACTTCCCCACTTCCAAAAGGCCATCCTTCAAGGATATTGGAACAATCCCAGGTTTGACAAGCTGAAGCATACCAGGTAAAGGTAAAGTTTCCCCTCGCTCATCTGTGCTAGTCATTTCTGGCTCTAGGGGGCAGTGCTCATCTCCGTGACAAAGCCGAAGAAGAGCCAGCGCTGTCCAAAGACGTCTCTGTGGTCATGTGGCGAGCATGACTAAACACCAAAGGCGCACAGAACGCTGTTCCCTTCCCACCAAAGGTGGTCCCTGTTTTTCTACTTGCATTTTTACATGCTTTCGAGTGGCTAGGTTGGCAAAAGCTGGGACAAGGAACGGGAGCTCACTCTGTTATGCAGTGCTAGGGATTCGAACCAGTCTTAGCCACTGAGCCACCACATCCCACATTGAAGGGTATTATACACATATACATTTCATGTCACAACAAGCAGGTTTCTTTCCATTAAAAAAGGCACAAATAGATTACCCTATCTTGATCAAAACTGGTTTAGCACAATCCTCACACCTGCTAACATTCTTCACCCTTCCCATTGCTCTCCCAATCTCAAGCATCCTGATTGAAGAAAACAAAAAGTGACAATCACTCAATTCACACAATTTGAACGCCAGAAATGATGTTTGCATAGGGCATTGATTCCTGCTCCAGTATAGATGGAATGGAACCCAACCAAGCCAATTACACAACTCTAGGTTACTAAATTCTCTCTCTCTGCATTTCTGAAATTTCAAGAAGGGCTTCTGCAGATTCAAGAACTTTAATACCCAGAAGGATTTTATAATATTGCCTCTTTTTATGCACAGCACATGTAAAAATGAGAAAGGTGGACACTATTGGCTTTTTGGCTTCCTGGGCAATGCCCTCAAATGTGGTAATAATCGTAAACTAACAAATATATCTACATATTTTTTTCAGCTTCTAACAAACAGGATTCCTTTTGAAGTTGTGGTGCTTTATCTCGATTGTTGGGTTGACAATGTGGATAAATGTGATGGCATTCATCAGAGTCAGTGCAGTAGGTAAGATTTCAATGGATTAAAAACAAGAGAAAATTTCATTAGTATTGGAAGGAGTAAACCAAACACCATTTTCATTAAAAGCATCCATTTGGTGACCCATTCTTCTCTGCAGAGGAAAATCCTTGATTTTCAAATCTCTTGTCCTGTAATCTTAAGAAGACATGTTTTTGCTGCAATCTAATGAATCACCTGTTATGCAGCCTTTTCCCTGGGAGCCTGAGATGCACAGTCTAAATTACAATAATTATTTTCCAAATTGCAGCTAGGAATACAAACAAGCTCCCAAACTTTGCACCTGCATTTTTCAACCTTAGCAACAAGGGTGCTTAGATCTCAGCTCATAAAATTCTAGGATTTGGAATCCTCACATCTTTTAAGTTGCCATGCTTGACAAATACTGCTTTATACAATTCAGCAACCTATTTCTGGGCAACACATGTTCTCTCTCTCCTTTTTTGGGCAAAGCTAAACTGACTTTCCTGGTTTTATGCTGACTCAGTTGCTTCCAACATGACTATCTCTCTGCTTCTGCCAACTGCAACACCTATGCTGAAATACATACAGGGGGGTAATTTCTGGCCTCATTATTTAAACACAGCTTTAATTTTCTTCAAAACTGGATGTTTTTCTGGAAGTGCAATTCACTGCAAGTGTGAGATTTTTTTTTTTTTTACCAAATACGATTTCTGTCATTTTGTACTGTTATTTCTTTTCTGCTGTGTGTTCAAGGTAGTTTTTTAATTGAGGAGAGGGGCAAACATACAAGGAGTAAATGCTATCTTTTGCCATTGTTGGAAGAAATATCCTTCTGGGTTCAGTTCCAAGTGGGGAAAAAACCATGCTGGAAACATGGAGGCTGTTTAGAAAGGTGGTTTAATGGTGGACAGGATCACATGCCTTGAACGGAGGAAAAGGGAAGAGATGCTGAGAGTGCCTGGGATTTGAATTTGAGCTTGTATCCTGATTGGGCAATGCAGAGGCAACTCTGTAGGCTGCCTGAATTCCAAGTTTGGTTGAGCCTTGCTGGATGACGATGTCATGAAAGGGCTTTGGGCAATTCCTATTATAGCTCTACCTGGAGATCTTTGTTATGTAAAATAGATGGCCTAGGCCAGAGTAATGGTTTATTAGCAAAGGTGGGTGGAGGTGACTGAGTTTCTGCCTCTTTGGGTTTCTACTTCTCTTTTAGGGGAAATATTCTGCCTTAGTATATCCTAAAATATTTCATTTTCCTAGGAGAGGGGTGGGTTTTAACTTCCAACACAACTTTATCAACCTACAACAAAAACAAAATTTAAGTAGCATTTATAACCACCTTATTGCAATGCATTCAAAAGTATTATTTAAAAAACACCAGGTAACCTATCTTGCTACTATTAAGCACAAACCCCAAGTCTGTTTTCCTGGAAGGAGCTTCCATCTTTTAAGTCTCCTGCTGATCTTAAACACTTTCTCCCATTCCACAGGTGTTAGTCTTTAAACTAATTGAACTTTTCCAAACAGAGGATAATCCTGCAAATAATATTTAGGAAACAATAACTTTCAGCAAGGGGTTTACAACAGGTTAAAAAAAAAAACCACTCTAATTATTGTTAATGTAATAAAATGTGGCAATGTGTGCAGGTGTGATTACCCAGAAGGTAAACATGAGAACAGGAGAACCTGATAACAATATAAAGGAAAGAATGGACGTTCTGGCAAAATGGTACATATGACTTCGTTACAAAGCAAAGGATGTAAAATGTTGAGCTGCAGAACAAAATACAGGATCGTAACATTTGTAGAGAAAAGGGTGTATATTCCACAGCACTCCAGAAAAATCTTGGCAAGTTTGAATGTTAATAGTTTATATGCCTCTAATCAGTTGAGGAACATTTTGCTGTGTGTGGTGCAGTAATTTACTGATTTAAACACAGGAAGAGACCCTTTGAAAATGTTGTGGTTCACTGGCAGTAAGTGCAGACGGCAGCAGAATCGGACAGTGAGGAAGAAAGGGAACCAGTCCGGGACTCTGGAGAGGACTCGGACGAGGGTCCTGCATCCGATGCAGGGATGGGGCCAGGACCATATGGGAGTAGGGTGCTGCCTCTGGAGCCTCTGGAGTCTGGCAGCAGCGAAACAGAGGACTCAGGGGAGCCTGTTCCCACTGTGCATATGCGCAGGGCTGCTAGAAGGCGAGAGCAGCTGAAGCAGCAGGGGCGACTCAGGAGTAAGGCTGGGTGGTGATTGCCCCTCCCATAAGGGATAAAAGTCAGACTTCAATGATGATATCTTTGCAGGAAGCAAAGTAGTTCAATAGATTCTGAGTCTTTCTTGAAGCTCTGTGTATTCTGGTCGGTTTTTTCTTGTACTGTTGTAATTAATTTGGATACTTCTGTTTTTGGGCAGCATTCCACAGCACTGACAGGCATGTGCTTATCTTGGGGAACTGTTTAAGTTTAGTTCTGGCTGTGAATGGAAGTAATTCCCAGCGTTGCATTAAAATAGGTTTTGCTTTTAAAACAAGTTTGTATTTAATTACATTGGATGAAGCCTGGGTCAGAACAGAAAGTCTGAAAAGAACTGAACAGTATAGTCTTTGACTTACAAAAGTTCATTTAGTAACCGGTTGAAGTTACAATGGCATCGAAAAAAGTGATGTAGGACTGTTTTCACAGTTACAACCATTGCAGGATCCCCATGGCCACTTGACCAACAATCACACCTTTGGCAACTGACCCATATTTGTGACAGTTACAGTGTCCTGTGTGATCACCTTCTAACAAAGAAAGGTCGTAAAATGGGACAACATTCACTTAACCCTTTTCTCCATGTTGGGCTCAATTGTGGTCATTTCTAGGTTTCTCTTCCTTGCTTGTTCCAGATGAGACAGCCTGGGTGGGTAACCTTGAAGATGAGAGAAGGCAAATGGATAAACTTCTCCTTGCAGGTTTCATTTCCCAGTTGCAAAGTCATCCAGCCCTCGGGCACTTTGAGACAGACGGCCTTTGAAAACTGAGTGTTCCTGCTGGAAATGTAAGGGCAGAACGGGGCCCTTCCAGGTAAAGCTGTGGGACTCTGAATCTGAAGTCCTCCTTGCTGCCCGGTGGCATGGCTGATGGAACTAATGTCAGTTGTTTCCCTCCTCCCTCTCAGAAGACTTCCTCTGTTCAGCTGTGGATGATTGAATCTGAGAGTCTGTGGAGATTCTCTATCATCCGTCATTCAGGCCATGGTCGTCCCAAAAGTGCTTTTTTTTTTTTTTCAAAAGGCAACTGGACCTTGTTTTTTTCCTTGAAGACATTTCATTTCTCATCCAAGAAGCTTCTTCAGTTCTTGGATGAGGAAGCTTCTTTAGGTTCAGAAGCTACAGAAACCAGGGGTGGGATGCTGAGGGTTTGCAGGGGTTCAGGAGACCTCGTAGCTAAGTGTCATGTCCTCGAAAATGATGCCAGGAGTCGGTGACTTCAAATCATGCTCTTTTATTAAAGTAGGAACCGAACTGGCGCTTTGCAAAAGGTTCGCGGCTTTTATTCTTTTAGCCGCGGCGGCCGCGGCCAATGACACCGCTTTGAATCTCCCGCGATTCGAATAGACCAATCGCGGGAGATTCTTAGCGAGCCAATCAGCACGGCTCGCCTGACCAATCAGAGTGCCCCATGCTTTAGCCAATCAAAGCGCGGGGATCTCAAGAATGCTAATTAAGGGACAGAACACTAAGATTCTGTACAATTCGGAGAATCCCCAAATCCCACTCCTGGCTGGCCACACCCACCCCTCCCCTCCCTGGAGTCCCCACACAGCCCGTTTTAGATGTCGGTAAATGTAGGGTGTGTGCGGAGGCTGAGGGAGGGCAAAAAACAGGCCTCCTGGAAGTTCGGGAAGGATGGAAACAGGCCCGCTTTCAGAAAGCCTCCGGAGCCCAGGGAGGCTGCTTTTGCCCTCGTGGAGGCCCGAGGAAAGCCTCCGGAGCCTGAGGAGTGCAACCCAACCATCGTGGTACAGGAGGCTGACTAGGCCACGCCCTCCATGGCCACGCCCACCCAGCAACTGGGCAGAGAACCCATTGCTAAAATGTTTGAAGCCCACCCCTGACAGAAACTGAAGAAACTTTTCCAGTTCAGTTCTTGGATGAAGAAGCTCGGATGAGAAATGAAACCTCTTCGAGTTAAAACAAAGTCCAGTTTCTTTTTTGGGGGGTAAACAAAAACACCTTTGGGATTGAATCTGAGACTTTCTGCTTTCAAAGCATTTGCTCTTCCTCTAAAAAGCATTTGCCAGCAATCATTAAACCTCCATTGGTGGTGGTATGCTGCCTGTTCGCACCGGTTCTAGCGATCCGGTAGCCCCAGTCAGCAATTGGCCCCACCCACCTTCTCCAGTCCTTTCCTGTCCTATATTTCCTTTGTTTGTAGCTCAGCTGATAGGTGTGGCAATCTACTCTGCCGTGCCTCAGCTGTTTTACTCACCAGCCCTGACACTAAGTTTTCATGCTTAAAACTGCCTGTTTTAGAACGCGCCACATGTGCCCTCAAAACCAATAGTACAATATTTTGAATTCCACCACTGAGTCCTGCGTATAAACCTGATTACACCTCCAAATTTGGAGCTACCATCTCCCCTCCCCGTTTACGCAAAATGAAACTATTGGAGAGGTGACATCTCAGGATGATCTTCTAAGGAGGCTAACATTTATTTATGATAGAGGACAGAAGAGACTCCAATAAAATCATGCCTTCTTGGACCTTTTCCCACCATGAACTCTGGCACTTGTCCCTGGCTGGCATCTCCTCGCAGGAATCATTCTTTTCTTCTGAACTGCAATCCTCAGAGGGGTTGCATTGTTCCATCTCAATTACTTCCTGGTCTTCGGTTTCTTCTGTCCATTGTTCTGGTGGATGTTCTGGGTTTGGGCATTGATCCTCTTCCAGATCACATTTGCCTCCTTCGTGTGAGATTGGCACTTGCACACCTATACTCTTGTTTTTCCATTTCTTGCACACTTGGACTTCATCACCTACTACTTCTACTCCGTCGTCATCATCCAAATATATGTTTAGAGGCACATCGAGGTGAATACCCAAAGGAATCATTCTTTTTTTCCGACAAGGTTGTGCCAAACAACAGCATTTAATGTTCTTTGCATAAGCTTTCTTTTGTTCCCGACATTTTGGTTTCTTCCCTCCTTTTGAGCATTTTGCCTTTTGGTAGGAAGGTGGCTTGTTTCTTTTTGGCTTAGAGAAGTTGCTACATATTGAAATTTTACACTGGGAGTTGTTTTTGTTGCTTGCAAGGGAGCAGGAGGAATTCTTCTGATATACTTCCTTTCTTTCAGTCCAAGCACAGACAGTAGAAGAACATTCGTCATCATTCCGTTCCTCTTTACATTTTTGTCTCTTTCTGCTGCAAGGGGTCGATTGGGTTGCAAAACCAGGGGCTCTTTCACATCCACTTGGGTTGCACGTATACTGATTCTTCTTAGGGCATTTCCGCCCACGTGGAGATGAACGAGGGCAAGCTAGACCTGGGCTTTGGCTTTGAACTGGCTTGCGGTAGCTCTGGGTGATGAACTCTGCCATAGAATAGGTGACCCCAATCTTCTTGGACAACTGCCTTGGGGTCAGACCTAATTCCCGCCACCTGGTTTTGTCAATTTCCATTCTTCTTCTGTTTACCATCTACCCCATCTTCATGTCACCTCCCTATGGCTGTTGCTCCCCATGGTTTGCTGTGATCTACTAGGGCCAGAGGTTCTGTGACATCAATAGCTGCAGGGTTGATGTCATAACCATCACTACATTTAAGCTAGGCCTCCTGCATGTCACATATGGGTGTCTTTTGGGTTGATCCTGCTGCAAAAGATAAATATTTTTTAACAAAGTCATCCCTGGATTCTTGTTCTAGGAGTCCCACCTCACATTTGCAAGAATGTGACACACTCATCAAGCATATTTTACCAGTCTAGGAAGGCCTGCAATGATAACAACCCATTTAATCAAATGTAACAACCCATTTAATCAAATATATTCCCAAATGTTGGTGATTTCAAAGAGACTTCCTTAGGAGACACTGTGGCTTGCCATCCCCCAGGAGAACATAAAAAGGGAAAGTTTGTCTGACCCTATCCATCTGTTAGAGAAAGGGCAGATATAGGAGCTTTTTGTGATCTCTGAACTAAATGTGATTACAATTGCCCCTTATTCTAGCTCTTCAGAACCAAGAGAAGATGTAGGAAAAGAACAGATGGAGTCAAGACGGGAATCAGCCTGGAGTCATTACATGGCCTAATCCAATCTCTCTTGAATTCCATGAACTCTTATCTAGTGTGAATTTAGTGTTGATCGTTAGTTGACTAGATTCTTGTGTATAGACATGAGCAATAAATTAGCTTAACTGCAATTTAATGTGTAGTCCTAATTGTTCACACTTGACAGAAGCTTAGTGTTTCCCCACTCATCGGATGAAGAGCTTATGGCAACTGGCTTGCAAGTATTTGCATGTTTGTATGCCTACATTAAGGCAAATCATATTGAAAAACTCAAAATTAGTATTTCTCAACTGAAGTAACTTTTAAGGCGTGTGTCCTAAAGGTGCTTTTTCAGGAGGCAATTGGACTTTCTTATTTTTTCTTTGAAGACATTTTGCTTCTCATCCAAGAAGCTTCTTCAGCTCTGACATGATAGTGCGGAATGGAAGGATTTATACTCCTTCCTGAGGACACAGATAAACCTCCAAGTGCTTCAACAACCTTCTAAAAGGATGCAAATGACTAGCTCTCTGTAAGGAATATAAATCCTTCCATTCTTTACCATCCAGTCAGAGCTGAAGAAGCTTCTTGGATGAGAAGTGAAACATCTTCAAAGAAAAAACAGTTGCCTCCTGAAAAAGCACCTTTGGGACAACTATGACCTGGATGAGTGAGAATCTCTACAGACTTTAAGATGTGTGGACTTCAACTTCCAGAATTCCCAAACCAGCAGGACTTGAAGTTCACACATATAAAAATGGCTAGGTTGAGAAACATTGCTCAAAACTAATAAACACTTAATCTGCCAATTTTAAAACTTGTTCTCCAACTTTGAGCTTTTGTGTAAGCATTTAGGTTCTGCCTTTTGACCACACAGTAGTGGTAGCTATATTTTAGTACAGTTTTAATACAAGGTAAAAATGCTATGGCTTTCAGATTTCATAATAACTACTACATTGGCCTTTCCCCCCTCCCCTCTTCATTTAGAAGTAGATTTTAATTTCATTTTTCTCTCTCATTTTCAGTAGAGCAGTTGCTTTTAATTTATTCTGTTGCTTTGTATGCAATGTTGCTCTTTCTTTTTCTTGCCTTATTATTTCATAGCTGTCCTGTTAGTTGCCCTGGAAACCAATTAATACTAATAGTGCATGATATAAAAGCAATTCAACATGACACAATACACTGTCTAGCAAATTGCAAAAATTCTGCTGATGTCAGTAAGGTTTAATGATCTTTATATTCACAGCAGATCAAAAGGTTGTTGTTCTAACTAGCAAACATTTAATGACTCAATCGTTGCATGTTAAGTTAGGGATCGGTTTGCTGGAAAGAATAGGCAGATGAGGGTTCTAGAGACCATCATCTAAATCAGGGCTGTCGAACTCATGACCCATGGGCCAGATGCGTCACGTGCTGGCCATGGCCAGTCCCCGTTTTAGCATCATACATCACGTGACGACAATGTGAGAGTTTGACATCCCTGAACTAAGTGGATAACTGCAAGATTCATTATAAGTTCATTACCTCCTACATAGATCATAGGAAAAAAAAACCTTCCCGTTATACACAATAAATTGGTTCTAAATGGGAAACAGTTCCAATTGTTGCATTCCTGCATCTTCCTTCCATCAACAACTCTTGCTATAGAGCAGACATCTTCAAACTTGACAACTTTAAGACTTGTGGGCTTCAACTCCCAAAATTCCTTCTCCAAGTCATGTTAGCTTCAGAATTCTGGGAGTTGAAGTCCACAAGTCTTAAGCTTGCCGAGTTTGAAGACCCTTGCTGTAGAGTAATTAAAGAATTACATTCACACTTGCAAAATAATCCATTTTTCACGTTAGGCCAAATTCCTCTCCTAGTCATTGGCTACAGCCAAGTGCAAAGCTGGCTGAGGAACTCTGGGAGTTGAAATCCATAAGTCTTAAAGTTGCCAAAATTGGAGACCCTTGGCCTAGTGGACATTACCTTGAGAAAGCCGATTAAAATTAATGGGAACTGCCCCAAAGCATGTTGAAGCATCTGTTCCCGAGACTTGGATAACATCCCTTAAGATTGTAATGGAGTTTGTAATGGATTGTTCCTAGAAGTTAGCGGTCAAAGCCTTCCACATTACACATATGTGAGATTTCAACTTGCTAATCATGATGTAAAGGTTGTAGGAAATAGTTCCCAGCATAATAAATGACCATTGTTGTGCAGATGCCTTGGACAGAGAGGCTTTAAAAAAAAGCCAATGCAGTCTTAGGTTGCATTAACAGAGTGATAGAATCAAGGGAACTTTGAAGTCAGAGAGAGCCCTTGGGACCAGTATATGGTATTGTTTGACCTTGGTTTTAAAGCAAGGGAATCCTGAGAACTGTTTATAATGTACCACTTTATAATCCCTTGGTAAGACCCCACTTGGAATATTGCACCTGGTTTTGGTTGCCACGATGTAAAAAAGAAGTTGAGACTATAGAAAGAGTGCAGAGAAGAGCAACAAAGAGGATTAGGGGACTGGAGGCTATATATATATATATATGAAGAACGGTTGCAGGAACTGGGTATGTCCAGTTAAAACGAAAAGAAGGACAAGGGGAGACATGATAGCAGTGTGCCAATATCTCAGGGACCGCCACAAAGAAGAGGGAGTCAAGCTATTATCCAAAGCCCCTGAAGGCAGGACAAGGAGAGAAGCAACCTAGGAAAAAGTTCTTGACAGTCAGAACAATTAACTAGTGGAACAACTTGCCTTTAGAAGTTGTGAATGCTCCAACACTGGAGATTTTTAAGAGGAGCTTGGAAAAAATGGTATAGGGTCTCCTGCTTGTGCAGCAGGTTGGACTAGAAGACCTCCAAGGTCCCTTCCAACTCCGCTATTCTAAACCAGATCCAGAGATGGATGATGCAATTATGGCTAGTTTCTTTCCATGGTATCACGGTAGCCAGATGTCCATTAGTGGAAATCTTACATAAAAGCATTTATTTCCTACAAACAACCATGTCGCTATGTTTGAAAATGGTACTTTTATTGTCTCTTTGAGATCTTGGAAAATAATCTACATGATGTTTTACTACACCCTTCTATTCTCATTGGCAAAACCCACATACGTTATATTGTGTTTATAGAATGCTACTGCTATGCATGTAATCTTATTTCATGGCCATTCCTTCAGTCGCTTTCTGAAATTACAGTGACAGAGGCACTAAACAAAGGAGCAACTAAACTAACACCCCAGGCCTGAAATTACACCTTTTTTTGGCATCTTTGTGGTTTGTGGTTGCAATCTGGATGCTTGGCAACCAGTTTACACTTAAAATGTGTTGCCAAGCACCCTGTGATTGAGTGATCACCTGGTACAATCTTCTTTGTTGGCTCCTACAGAGTCAGCCAGCCTTCTGCAGCTAACTCCAGAAATGAAACAAACTCCTCTTATAAATCCTCCATGGATGAAACTCCTGTTTTGGATTTGGGGGAAATGGACCTTTTCTGACCAGCTTCAGGAGAGAAGAAAGAGATCTGTTGTCTCCAGAGACTGGCTGAAAAAGGTCCATCCTGTTTCCCACTCGGGGGGGGGGAGAGGGGGGAATGAAAATTCTGCATAGATTTTGGCAGGGAGGATTTTCAACCGCTGAGCACCTGCAGAAGGTCTCCCAGTATCTTCACCCCACCCCTAAGGCACCTGGTACTCCTTACCTGAAACCTTGTCTACTTAACAACCTGTGAGATCACTTAATGACTGGAATTGAAAATGCTGAGATTGCAGTCATTGAGTAATAAAGTGGTTGTGTGACAATGGGCAAGATCAGAGGTGGTATTCAGATGATATGGAGTGGTCACTGGCCTACCGGTAGCGGAAATTTTGAGTAGTTCGGAGAACCAGCAAGTACCACCTCTGGCTGGCCATGCCCTGCCCTTACCTCTCTTATATTTCCTTGTTTTTTAGCTCAGTTGATTGGCGTGACAGAGCGGATCGCCCCACCTCAGCTGAGCTAAAACAACGGCACAGTTCACCAGGGTTGATACAGAGGGCATATCATCTGCATGCTTTCCGAACCAGTAGGAAAAAATTTGGAAACCCACACTGGCCAAGATGTGAGCCAATTAGGTACCTAGCATACAAAATACAGTCAGATGATTCTGCGTGGAGGGGTCTTCAGAACCAGTTGTAAGTAGCAATTGGGAGATCTATCATAACTTTGAATGGCCAGTAAGCAATTGGTCATAATTACCAGTAATATTTGATTTGTACAAAATTGGGTCAAATTTCAGCAGAGACAAGTAAAAAGTCAGGAGCTGTTTTGTATATGAATCCACAATGACAACCAAAATTGATGTTGTTTGATGACTATGGCAGACATGCGAGGACTGAAATTGCTTTGAATGAAACCAAGTTACCATGATATTAGGAATAGAGTGAACCGTGGTAGCGCAGTGGTCAGAATACAGCACTGCAGGCTATTTCTACTAACTGCCAGTTGCCAGCAGTTCGGCAGTTCGATTCTTACCAAAAATCTTGACTCAGCCTTCCATCTTTCTGAGATGGTTATAATAGGACCCAGATTGTTGGAGACACTAGGCGTACTCTATAAACCGCTTAGATAGGGTTTAAAGCAGTGTGAAGCGGTATATAAGTCTAAATGCTGTTGCTATTGACTCAGCCTTCCATCCTTCCAAGGTGGGTAAAATGAGGACCCACATAGTTGAGGGCAATAGGCTGATGCTGTAACCACTTAGACAGGGTTGTAAAAGCACTTTGAAGCAATATGTAAGTCTAAGTGCTATTGCTATACATCTCAAAGGAAGCCATTATTTTTCTATCATTTCTTCACTCTTCCTTCTCCCTGAAGATCTATTAAGGGTAAAATCTATTAAGGGTAAAATCAATAGTTCTGAGGACATGAAAGCATCTCAGAAAACAGAAACCCAAGAACAGAAAGATTCAATCTACAGAAATAATAGATTTGCACACTCTGCCTGCAGCCCTCCTTCTTTTTATAGACAGGACAAGCAGAAATGCATGTATTGCTTTTGTTTCAATTCAAATTTTAATTTAAAAAAAAAGTTAGTGAAGGAAGGAGCAAGACATTTTTCAAGTTACATATTTTTCTTTTTCTTGGAGATGAAAGAATTAAAAAATAATATTCACAAATGGTAAAGATGGAAAGAGGCTGATGAGCATCTGTTTAGAAGTACAAGAAAGCATATTTATTACATCATTACAACAGACACAGCTTCCGCCAGCCTGGTAGCCTCTCCACTCTGTGTTTGTATTTGCCGACATCTCTGCCTGTAAACTTGCTTTGTGGAATTTGTAAAGGAAAACACTAGCTTTATTTTAAACCATACACCAGGGATGTCAAACCTTAGCCCCTTGAAGACTTGTGGTCCTCAACTCCCAGAATTCCCCAGCCAGCTTGGCTGGCTGTGGAATTCTGGGAGTAGAAGTCCACAGATCTTAAAATGGCCGTGTTTGGACACATCTGCCCTAAACCAGAATCAGGCGAGACAAAACTCAGATGGAAGCTGCAAAGTGGTTAGTCCTGGAGATATTCTGGTCAAAAAAGAAAAGAGGCACAGGAATGGATGTCCTTTTTTTCTCTCTTTTAAATCAAAGGGTTCCCTCAATAACCCTGAGCCTAGTCCACATAGGCCGCGAGCAGCTGACAGCACCTTTAATTTTTGTGCGAGTGTTTTACACTCTTGAGGTGTACTGTGTATTTCTCCTTCCAGTTTATGTGAATTTTCTCCATAGATGTCTTTTTTTTTTTTCCTTTTTGTTTTCTTTTCTTTTTGCAAATGGTGGAAAAACCTGTCCCTCAAGTAAGGGAAGGCTGTTCTCACTTGAAGGGGTTTTTGGGGAGCTGGGGGATCACTTCCGTGTGTGCAGCGTGTCCTGGAATTTGGTGCTGGTGTATCGTAGATGGAAACCCTTCTTGTTGATGGTGTCATCTGAGTGAAATCTTACCATCACAGAGTCCCCGGCAGAGTAGACCTCTTCTGGAGGCTAGCAAAAAGGAGAAGATAGAGAAAAAAATGTTAAGGTGATGGGTGAGATAACTTGTGTAAGCCAGGATGACTTTATAATCTTTTTAAAGGGTCCTTGGTACTCCTTGGATCCCAAGGACCCCTTATTTCAACCCTGAACTACAAATATTCTTTTTCCTCCAGTGGTTCCCAGACTCATTACATCTCCTAGAGCCGCGGTGGCGCAGTAGTTAGAATACAGTATTGCTGTCATGCCTCTGTTGGAGTCTGACTACGAGGGAGAGGAGGAACAGCCGACAGGGAGTGGGAGTGTGGCTCTGGAGGTTGTGGAGGAAACTGGGGAAGGGAACAGGCCGGCTGGGCATTCAGAGGAAGACCCAGGCCCATCCCCTCTTCATCCTAGGGCATGCAGGGAGGAGTGGATAAGGGAGAAATGTGAATGGCGTAGTCTACGGGGGAGGAAAGAGCCCTGATCTCCTTCATGGGCTGCAGCTGTGAGGACTGTTTAAAAGACAAACTGTGCATGGCCCAGTGCTGGAAGCAAAGCGTGCAATAATTCTAGTCTTTTGGTTCTTATCTGAATTCTGGCGTCCTTCCCAGTGTGTGTATTTCGATATCTGTGGATGTCTTCAAGCTCTTATCCTGTCTTGTCTTATTAATTGCTTCAGTGTGTTTTGTGTTGTTTTTTCTATTATATGTATTTTGAGTTTGAATGGCATTTGTTCCTTTTCGCAATTGTTTGTGGGGGAATTTTTTCTCCAGTCAATGATAATTGGAGCCTTGAAGCCAACTTGAAGGAATTAAGGGGACTTCACCTGTTTTTGTGACTCTGTTGCTTTTGCATCCCACCCTGGGTCATCACAATTGCAGGCTGCTTCTGCTGACTGCCAGCAGTTCGGCAGTTTGAGTCTCACCGGCTCAAAGTTGATTCAGCCTTCCATCCTTCAGAGGTTGGTAAATGAGGACCCAGATTGTTGGGGGGGCAAGATGCTGACTCTAAACTGCTTAGAGAGGGCTGTAAAGCACTATGAAATGGTATATAAGTCTAAATGGTACATAAGTCTGTTGCTACAGATGATACTATAATTACCTAAAACTGACGATGTTCCTTTCTTCATTCTGAAATCAGGAACACATGAAACCAGGAAGTAAAAACAACAGCGCACCCCGAACCCCTAATCCCAGGAAAGCAAAAAGTCCTCACCACTAGCCACATGGGGGACATTCAACTCTGATCATTTTGCTTTATCATCCCATCTCCTGAAACTTGCACAGAATGAGGTAATTCCTAGAGGTTTACATTAATCCTGACATCATTATAAAAAAAAAAACCCAAGTAAAATACTGCTCTCATGAACAAATCACCTACAACAGGATGTGTGTTAAGTCTCCAGAATATCATTTTATATGCTGATTTCATAGAAAGATGTAAACAAAAAAAAAGGAAGCATACAACCCATTAAAAGAACTTCCTCAAGACATACAAGATCACATCTACGTGGACAGACCTTACAGATCACAGCTGGGAATCTTCTAATTAGCCAAAAGACACAAACCTGGAAGCTCCATTGCTCCAGAAATGAATTACATAACAACGGAAGTATCTGAATATATTGCCTCTGTTTTCAAACCACATGATACCGTGTTTCCCTGAAAATAAGAACCAACCAGAAAATAAGCCCTAATGGGTCTTTTTTAGAGCAAAAAATAAAAATAAGACCTGGTCTTATTTTCGGGGAAACATGGTACCAATGTTCCAAGCTACCTATGAGATTCTACATTTTAAAAAGAATATTACCAACCATCAACAATTTTTGCAGAAAACATAATTCCAATCACCAAGACCAGATAAATATTGTCATCACATCATGCTGTGCCATGCATAAAGCTTTTCATAGAACGACGCAATGCAGAATATCTCACCCCAGAGCCACAGTAACGTCCCAGACGTGGAGCTGTTCCATCGTAGCCATCAAACAGCTCCATGTAGTCATAGCCACAGTCGGCCTCCTCCTCAATCTCAAACGTTTGGAAGATGAGTTCAACCCCATAGCCTTCCTCAGCCACAATCACCCATTCACAGTCAGAACCCCCGGGATAGTTGTTGTCCCCAAATTGCGCGTGGGAATAGAGATCCTTGGTTTTCACTTCAGCTCGCATCTGGCCCCCACATTCTAGAAACAACAAAATACACAAACATAAATTAGGAACCTTGGTTAATCCAGAATTGGGTTAGAGGGAAGGGACAGAAGTTTGGACCCCCAGGAAGAAAATGGCCCTGTCCTAGTGTCCATGCAATGCAATAGATGAGCCTTGCTAGCTACATGAACACAAGTTCTAGTTTTTTCCTAATGGGGAAAAATGCTAGAAGTAGTGGAACCTGGCTTGCTTGCTTCCTTCCTTATCTGCCTGTCTGCCTACCTACCTACCTACCTACCATCCATCCATCCATCCATCCATCCATCCATCCATCTATCTATCCATCCATCCATCCATCCATCCATCCATCCATCCATCCATTCATCCATCCATCCATCTATCATCATCATCTATCTATCATCTATCTACCTACCTATCATCTATATTATTTGATTTCTATAGATGCCCATCTCAGCCAGTGATTCCAGGTTCATAAAAACATAATGCAACTTGTAAAGCATTCCTGGACTGCTCTTGAGGTGCCATAGGCAGGAGGGGGGAGAAGCTTGGATGCTAATGACCAGAGGCATGTTCCACGCATACCTTTCTCCAGATTGTATCCCAGGTTAATAGAGCAAGCCAGAGAGGCGTGTTTTCTACAGCCTGGGAAAGTGCTTCATTGAAGAATGTGATTTATGACATGCCCTGGGAGGAGGGGGGGGAACAGGGTCATGGGTGGGCAGTAAATTACGTGGGGCAGAGCCAACTACACTTCAGAAAGTAGCAACATGTTGCTCCTAATAAATAATTGGATTTCTTTTGAAGGCTCATGAATTAATTAGGGCATCCATCGGAACCCTGACACATAACACAATTAAAACAAAACACACACACACACACACACACATATATATATGGTTGCCAAGTAAAATCATTGCCATACATACAAATATAGTCAAGAAGTTGGGCCCTTAACACACACAGGCCCCACTGACCTATCATGTCTTCACAGTTTTACAACAGGCCAACAGAATCAGAATCATCCTGATCTCTGAAAATTGTTCCTAAGGGAGGGGGCTATGGTACAGAAGGCTCAACTCCCAGCCTCTGCCAGTTGACATTCCTTGACTCATGGGAGCTATAACATGCCCAACCTGCTGGCCTGAACTGGACAGCAGAAATACCTGGCAGAAGATGCTCTCTCAGGTAACCCAGTCCCAAGTCATGAAAGGCTTTGTCAGGATTCTGGCAGTTACCCCCATTCAAATCATGAGTCTTGAGCCAAACTTCTAAAACTGTATCGTAATTCATATTCTCCGATGGCACACATCCATAGCCAAGAGCCATCAATCATGCTCTCCAGTTAGAATTTAACACAGCAGAAACTTCAGTCACCTAGTTACTATCTTTGAAAACATTTATGGAATGCAGTTTCAGTTTTGCAAGGTGCTGCACTGCTTCCTCCTCCCTTTCTGTTGACAACTCTAAAAAGACCACAGAAATATTTTATGAGTTGACAGGCTTTACAGATGCCAAACAACATACTGGCAGTCAATGCAACTCATGTAGCAGTGGCGTGACATGTGTCACCATCTACTACCCATGTGCCTCTATTCCACCCCAGCTGAAGCTTCCAAATGTTCTTCAAGGACAGCCCTATATAGACGCATTGCAGTAATCCAGCCAAGAAGTTGTGAGAGCATGAGAAATTGTGAGCAAAATCTCATATCAGAGCAAGCTGTTCTACAACTGTTTTCTACTCTGACTGGCAGGTAAGGTGTCAACCAATCATCTTTCCTAACCTCTGTCTTTTTTTAAAAAGATAGTCATCTTGTCAATTGACAGAGTTTTCATGTGCTCAAAGTCCTACTAGTCAAATTAATGCTTCTCAGTTATCTTATTGTTATGAAGGGAAAGAGAAGAATGCAACACTTATAACATCTCCTTAAAATGTAATACTACAAAAGGGCTCCCCAAAGATATATGTATTTATTATGGGGAAGGATGAAGGCTGGCAGTCTTGACCTACCAACAACTTTGAGCTGTGATGATGGCAACGTTGGAGGCCTCAATCAGCCTTTACCTCACTACTATTCCGGTGGAGTACTACCAACATTTAATAACAAGCCAGCACTGAGGATTACCTGATGTATAGGCTGCCTCAAAGCCTTTCTTTTGAATAGAGTTGTCTGAAAAAAATTTGAGGAACATCCTGTTGCTAGTAGAGATGATAGGATCCGGTTCTTTAGTGCCACAAAATCGTCCCAAAACAGAAGCTTTCGCATCTCTTCCGTTGTAAACCTCTACGTGATCATAGGTGCATTCCTGGTGGAGTTCAACATCCAGCTCTCTGAAGGTCTGCAAAAGAATGGCTTTTGTTTTTTTTTTTTAAAGAGGAGACAGTGCATGTACAATACTTTTGAGCCCTATCCAACAAAATGAAATGTAACATAAAGGAAAGTAAGGTTTTACACTTAGGCGGGAAAAACCAAATGTACAAGTACAGATTTGGGGGAAACCTGCCTGGCTCAAAAACAGCAACTGGGAGAGGGATCTTGGAGTCCGAGGAGATGATAATTTAAGTATGTGCCAGCAGTGTATGGCAGCAACCCCAAAAAAGCTAATATGATCCTGGATTGCATAAACGCATAGAGTTAAGATTACATGAAATATTAGTACTGGTCCCAAAGGTGCTTTTTCAAGAGGCAACTGGACTTTCTGGTTGTTCTTGGAAGACATTTTGCTTCTCATCCAAGAAGCTTCTTGGTTGAAAAGCGAAACATCTTCCAAGAAAAACCAACACGTCCAGTTACCTTTTGCAAAAGCACCTTTCGGACAACCATGATCTGGATGACAGAGAACCTCCACAGACATATTAGTACTGGTTTATAAAACTTTCGTAAGACCACACTTGGAATACCTGCATCCAGTTTCGATCACCACATTATAAAAAAGATGTTGAAACTGAAAAAAAAAAATGCAGAAAAGAGAAACGAAGACGATTAAGGGCCTGGAGACTTAAACATACGAGGAACAGTTACACGAATTGGGTATGGCTAGTCTAGAGAAAAGAAGGACTAGGAGGTACATGATAGCAGTGTTCCAATATTTGAGGTGCTGCCTTAAAGAAGAGGGGGTCACACTATTCTCCAAAGCACCAGAGGGCAGGACAAGAAGCAATGGATGGAAACTAATCAAGGCGAGAAGAATTAAGGAGAAACTTCCTAATTGTGAGAACAATTAACCAGTGGAACAGCTTGCCTTCAGAAGTTTGATGGTGCTTCATCACTGGAGGCTGGACAACCATTTATCTGAAATGATGTAGGATCCTGCTTGAGCAGTGGGTTGGATTAGGACCTCCAAAGTCTCTTCCATCTCTATCCTCTATTCTACTCTATTCTTTTGTCAGCAACGAATAAGAAAGCCTGAGCAATAAAGAATGGAAGCCTTTGAACTCTGGTGCTGGAGAAGACTCCTGCAAGTCCCTTGGACTGCAAGTGATCAAACCGGTCAATCCTAGAGAAGATCAACCCTGACTGCTCTTTAGAAGGCCAGAAGAAACTTTAACCTTAGACTGTTTACTATTGACCTCACCCCTTTCCTAAGAGGTCTGTAGGGGGCGTGCATAAGCGCACCAACGTGCCTACTGTCCCTATCCTATTGTTTCTTTTATTTTTCTTATATGTACCCATTTCATGTATTCATAACTATGTATATACTTATACCTATTAATCTTGTAAGCAATTGACAAAAATAAATAAATAAATAAATAAATAAATAAATAAATAAATAAATAAATAAAAGGATGAAACTCAAATACTTTGGCCACCTAATGAGAAGGAAGGACTCACTGGAGAAGAGCCAGGGGTGGGTTTCTACCCGTTCTGTCCACCTCTGTAGAACCAGTAGCTCTGAAGAGCAGCAGACATAGAACCGGTTCTATGTCTGCTGATGTTTTTGCCCACCTGCCCACCCGGGCTCTTACCTGACCTTTATTTCCTGATTTTTTCAACTTCAGCTGCCAAACGAGGCACAGCTGCAGTTAAAAAAGGAGGAAAAGAGGGCTGTTTCAAAGGCTGCTTCTCTGCGCAGCAGTGTGCTGATGACGATTTACAGGTGCGCGGCTTGCAGAGTGCAGGGAAGCACATCATAAATCACTGAACCTTGCAAATCCCGAACCGGTAGTTAACCCTGTCAAATCCCACCCCTGAGAAGAGCCTAATGCTGGGAATGATTGAGAGCAAAAGAAGAAGAAGGAGACAACCGAGAATGAGGTGGCTGGATGGAGTCACTGAAGCAATTTGACATGAGCTTAAAATGGACTCCAGAGGATGGTAGAGAACAGGAAGGCCTGGAGGAACATTGTTGTGATGAGTCAGACACAACTTCACGACTAACAACAACAATATTAAAACTGTTCATAGTGAATTGCAGGATATCACTTGTGAAACGGAATAGCTGGCCATCCTACATTTTCTGAATGCTTTCATTTTGCCACTGGGCAAGTTCCGTAAGAATGTCAGATGTGATTCACACCATGGAATCTCAGTACGTTTTGAATTGGAATTGAACTTCCTCATTCTTCCCTGGATATACTTATTGGCTGGTTCAATTGAATTATGACACCTCTGGTTGACATGACTGTGGGAAGAACAGCGTACTGGTATCCTCACAAATTTTGGATGTCACTATCATATTTGAAATCATGTAATCTGCAGAAGCCGTGTGGGCAGTTTTCTAGATGAATAAAGTCACGTGTGGGAGGACTGCAGATGCTAACTAGGAGTCATGTTGTTCAGATAACACTTCAATTAGGATTTTGCTTCCTTAATAATTTTATTCTGTCCTTTTATAGTCAATGAAAGGACTTTCGTTTCTTTGATGCCCAGCATGGAATAATACTCCATTATGGGAATATGACCAGAATCTATTAATATTTGCGTCTACTGTTATCTTACTATCTTCTTCCTGGTACTTTACCAGTTTGATACGGTGTCCTGGTGTAGTTGTTATTGCCCAGGTACATTCCTTCTTGCTTGGGTATTTATCAGGCCAGTTTGGGCTGGTGATGGTTCCAGTGATGGATGTCATCTTGTGGTCACAGCCAGCTAGAATAAAAATAAGTTCATAAATAGACAAGTTCCAAAAGATTTCCTTTCTAAATCAATCTGGTTTGTATATGTGCATCCAATGTAGCGTCACATTGCTATTACCAAATTTGACCTCATAGAAACAGTGCATCTTTGAGCCAGGTTTAATCATACTAACTGAACCATATTTATCTACCTGAACTATATGTATCTTCTAGTAGAGCATCTCAAGGAGAGATTTTTTCCCCAGAGATTTGCAAACCTGGAAACTTTTACACTGAAATTTGAATCTTCTGCAAGTAAAGTAATGGACTTGAACTGCTAATTGTCTCATCCTGGCAAGAAAACATGGCATGAAAAGTCCAAAGCGTAGAATTTTCTAAAACATTCTGTGTAATTTTTTTAATGAATAGACTTTAATGTTTATTATATTCCCCCCTCAAACAATTTTTAAAATTTCATTTGCAATTTTAATCCCTCTTATGAATTTTAAGATGAGCTCTAGTAAAATAAGAATGTTGAACATGGGTTTTCTTTTGAATATATTAGATTGCCATAATTTTGCAACATGGCATGATCCAGATATTTGTGCAATGCAAATTCCCAGAATAGTCATCTGGTTTGAGACTTCTGGAAGTACTGGTCCCAACACAACTGAAAGATGCCAGCTGGGGAAGATTCTAAGACAGAGATATCCAACCTTGATCATTTTAAGACTTGTGGACTTCAACTCTCATGGATGACTGGGGAATTGGTCTTAAAGTGGCCAAGGTTGGACAGTTCTGATCTAAATGACAACTGTCACAAACAAAATGCTTTCCAAAAGGAATGAAAACATACTATTTATTTTCAGATACCTCTGGTCTCAAATAATCTAATCGGATACATTACAGCTTTCCTATTCATGTAGAAGAAAGTGTGGTGATGACAGTATCTAGATTAGTCTTTTACAGTTGGCAATTCTAAGATGGGTGGACTTCTGGGAGTTGGAAGTTCATCCAGCTTAAAGTTGCTGAGGTTGACAAACATTACTGAAGACTATGGGGAAAAGAAAGATCATGATAGCCTTCTGTGAATGAATATGGAAGGAAACAGCATGGCTATATATGAACATTTCCTGGGTGATGAAAAGAGCAAGATAGTGGTTTTCATATGTGCAAATACATTCAAGGTATGATGAAGATTCTAAAACGGAGGGATTCTATGATAAACAGACTGATTTAGATAAGATCTTGATGGGTACTGATGAGAAGGTGATTAAAAAATTATATGGTTATTTACTGGGAATTAAATTAGAGGAAGAACAAGTTAAAGAAACTATGATTGTTTGGGGGAAGAATTTTGGATATGGGATTGATTTAGAGAAATGGCAAAAATCGTGGTCTCAAAATTATAAAATGACAATGTCAACAGCATATAAAGAAAACTTGTATAAGATGTTTTACAGGTGGCACTTTCCCCCGACAAGAATAGCAAGAATGTTTAAGAACAAATCTGAAAAATGCTGGAAATGTCATCAGATACCTGGCTCATATTACCATATGTGGTGGACTTGTGAGGACGCTAAAAAATATTGGACTAAAATTCGCATGTGGTTGGAAAAAATGACAAAGAAACACATAGACTTGAAACCAGAGATCTTCTTATTGGGAATTTTACCTGATACATATAGTAAAGATTTGAAATACCTGATTGTAAATGTATTAACAGCGGCTAGGATTGTATTTGCTAAAAATTGGAAGAATGAGAAAATACCATTACAGGAAGAAATTATTAAGAAAATATTGGAATGTGCTGAGATGAGTAGATTGACATTTGAAATTAGAGAGCAAGAGGATAAACAATTTTATGAAATTTGGGATCTTTTTTATCAATGGCTAGATGATAAAATACGATAATAGAATATTGATACTATATTTATAAAGGGTTTTTAGGATTGATTTGGTATGATTATATGATTTGTTACAGAATAAACTGTTTAAAGTATTGTTATCTCATAAAGCATGAATGATTAAAAATATAGTCAAAAATTTCTTTTTTTTAAGTGATATTAGGATATACAAGTTTGGATTGACAATATGAGTTGTTATGTAACATAACTGTAATTGAGACTACAAAATGAATGCACAAAACTGATGAACCAACCGATACACTGGATGTACATATGAGAGTTGATGTTTTAATGTTTTGTTTGTCTTGTTTGTTTGTAGAAAATTAATAAAATTCTTTTCAGAAGAAAAGAAAAGAGCAAGATAGTATCAAAAAGAGCTCCAGTTCTGCTTCATGCTTCTCCAAAGCTTTTGAGCTGTTGATCATCCAAGACATTAGACATCTTTCAAAGCAATGAGTATATCCTGGGATCTGATTTTTTGAAATCTGGATAATAATCAGGAAGCCACAGAATTTGGTAATACTGAAAAGATTTCCCATAGGAAAAGGAGTGTTAAACATTGGGGAAATCAGGAGAGTATACATAAACATTCAAGCTGGGTTGGACTTATATCTCTTGTGGGTGCACAGGGACTCATGGCTGCTGATATATTTGACCCTTCCCTCAGGCTCAGCCTGGTCATCTTCTACAAGGAGTCAAAGAAGACTGCGGTCTATTGCTCCACCTATTCCTTTTATGGAATCCACACATAAAATTGCCATGTTTGAAAAACACAGATTTATATTGTAAGAGCTTCTCTTGCAAAGCTATGTGATTTATTTTTTATTTTAATTTATATCCCGTCTTTGTTATTTTTATAAACACCTCATGGCGGTGAACCCATCCTCCTCATCTTTTCCTCACAATGACGGCCCACGTGTGGTGAGTTGGGTTCAGTGGTGGGATTCTATCAGTTTCCCTACCAGTTCAATGATCACACACTTCATGCGTGCACATGCACCTAACATGTGCACAGCTTTCCAAACACCAGCTGAGGTTCTGCCATGCCAATCAGCTGAGAGGATAAAGAACAGAAAAGCACAGGGGTGGTTGGGAAGGCTGATCCTGTACTTTTCTCTTCTTTCTCCTCTCAGCTGTCATCAGAGATTTTTTTGCTACCGGTTCGATTGAACCGGGCCGAACCAGTAGCATTTCACCACTGGTTGGGTTGGGAGAAAGGGATTGGCCCAAGGCCACCCAGCTGGCTTTCATGGGAAAGATGGAAGTGGACCTCATAGTCTGTTTCTAGCCTGGTGTCCTAACTATGGGACCAAAATGAAATGAATGGATGCGATGCAAACTTATTGCCATGTTGGATATGAAGAGCATCCACCTAAGTAGACAACTTGACCCCAATAACCTTTTTTTGTCCATATGAAGTTTAGTGAAACATTATGGCAAATAGTCTTTGGAAGACTCACAGTGGGAGCCCTTTTCATGAAGAAAATAAGGTGTAATACCTTCTTTACAGTCATGCTTGTTGTCATGTAGCACAAAGCCACTGCGGCACTGGCACTCATAGCTGCCAAAAGTGTTGAGACATTCATGCTGGCATCCACCATTATCCTTCGAACATTCATCTTTGTCTAGGAAAGAAGCATCAATTGCTTAGCAAACTACCCTATATTGAGTCACATGATCACTGCAGGCAACTCAACTATATCTACATCGGTTCGGTAATTAAAAGAAAAAGACAATTTCCCTTATCTGAATTCCTTTCTTAAAATCTATTTCTTACCACCTTCTTTGCAGCCTCTTCTTTAGTAGGAGAGTAGAACTCAGTGGAAACATGGAGCCAGTTTATTCATTAAAGCAGAATAAAATAGTTATTGTCTTCTTTTATCAGTCTATGTGTATTGTGTGCTCAAATTTCCCCAATGTCGTTACAAATTATTGGCAGATAATAATGGAGTTGTCAAGAAGATTTCAGTCTAACCCTCTCCCTGGCACTTGAGTCTGATAATGCTATAAACTGAGTTTCTC
The DNA here is from genome assembly GCA_033807585.1 of Hydrophis major. Classification (NCBI taxonomy): domain Eukaryota; kingdom Metazoa; phylum Chordata; class Lepidosauria; order Squamata; family Elapidae; genus Hydrophis; species Hydrophis major. The sequence continues at coordinate 20,367,018 of CM066334.1, read as the reverse complement.
TTTTCACTGTTTGTGTCTCTTCATCTCAATCTTGGCCATTTCCAAAATAAACTGTGGTTACTGTTCTTAGGCTATATCTCTGTAACCGCTGCAGTTGCATTGGCCCAAATTTGACTTTTCTATGCAAAAGTAAGCTCCAAAACCATGGGCAGCTCACATGCTTAGCCTACCCCGAGGCCAATCTAGAAAGAAATCTATAAACAGCAACATCAGCATTCACCCAAAAGGAGGAGAAAGCAAGAGTAGCACACCCAACGAACTAGCCAACGAACAAGTCGAAATCACATTTAGATCTAGAATGGGCATAACCATTACCTGCTTACTGAACAGAGGGACTGAGTTTAAAAACAGACACAGCGACAACAAGGAGATGCAGAAAAAGAGAACAGAACATGGCATATCTTGTTTACTTAGCAACAGTAAATGTCACAGACACAATAAAAAATGCAAAATGAAATCAGCTGGTCTCGTGACCAAACCACAGCAATTAAATGCTTCAGGGCATGAATTAATTAATTATTTAAAAAATAGCTATCAGTCCAGTCAAGTAAGACTTTGAGGAGCACTGCCAGAGAGTTGAACGTTGGCCCTTTCTCTCGATAGTACTAAATGCTCCGTGCTTTTTAACACGGAACAGAGAGAAGGAGGCGCTCGCTGTGCGTGAGAAAGGAGGAACATGGGCGATTTGGTTCCTCTGGCGTTCCTGAGAAACAAACAGAAGGGGGAGCCGAGTTCATTCTTAGACTTTTGTGCGCTTCTTCAGGCGAAATTTCAAGCCAGGACGCATTTTGGGCTGCTGAACCTTTTCTGAAATGAGACAGGGGGGAAAAAAATAACAAAAAAAATATAAGAGAGAATGTTCATATCAGTGGAATCCAGTTGTTCTTACATAATCCAATGGAGGGGCATGCAGGAAAGAGGCCATACTCTTACAACAGCTATCAGAAACAGCCAAATGAAGAAGAAGCTAAGATACAGGCTGGCATACCGTTATAAGAAGAAGACTGCCAGAAGGAACAGCATTAAAATCTAGTAGAAGCCAAAGAGGAACTTATCAGCCAATTCAAGATAAACCATTGTTCTAACATTTCTGGATAATCTTCAAAAGCCACAATGGCTGGCTGCAGAGGGCAACTTTGCTACAAGGGATCACAATAGAGAGAGGGTTGGGATCAGGGATGGGATTAAAAAATCCCAGCAACTGGTTTGTTGCCCAGTTGCTGGGTGGGGAATGGCCATGGTGGGCATGGCCTACTGGAACTTATGAGGGAGCCATTTTTCACCTTACCAAAGGTCTGGAGGCTTTCTGCGGGCCTCTGGGAGGTCGAAAACATCCTCTCCTGGGCTCTGCAAGCTCTCCGGAAGCCGGAAACAGGCCCTTTTCAGGACTTCTAGTACTTCCAGGAGGCCATTTTTGTCTTCCCAAGGGTCCGAAGGCTTCCCTTGGGCCTCTGGGAGGGCGAAAACAGTCTCCCCCAGATTCTGGAGGCCCTCCGGAAGTGGGAAACAAGCCCATTTCTGGACTTCTGGTGTTTCTGGAAGGCCTGTTTTTCCCCCTTCCAGAGCCTCCGTGTGGACCCTGCACTTACCTGCATTGAAAATGGGCCACATGGAGATTCCTAGGAGGGGCGAGGCAGGCGGGCCCAGTCGGTCGCTTCAAATACCAGTTTGGCAAACCAGATGCAAATTTAACATCCAGTTCGCCAAAACCAGTCCAAAATGGTAGAATCCCACCCCTGGATGATGAAAAGACCATGCCATCTCTTCAGACCCAAACTGATCTGTCCTGATTGGGGGTTTGGGGGGAGGGTGTCTCCTTTGATTGGGGATGAGATTGGGGATGGAATCCAAGAGATTAGTTTTGGGAAGGGATCTCAAGAATATAGACTTGAGAGTTCCAACCAAAGCATCAGACCAAAGACTTCTAGTTCACTTTCTAGGAACCAACAGCAGAAGGAGAGGACCAAGGGATAAGAACTCTTTTGAAAGCCATTTTGTTAAACTGAAATGATGAATTAACAGGATGTTCCCAGCTGGCAGGCAGGACTAAGGTTATACATGATCCCAGGTAAGGCAGGCTTATTAATCACTTTAAGATTCCAAGCAGATGTTTTGAAACTGATCGTTCTTATAGCAGCCCAATCTCTGAAGATTCCAACCATCTAACTTGCATTTCTGTTTTGTGTGGCACTGCACAACTTTCACTAAAATTCTGGAACAGCAAATTGTTTCCTGCCAGTTTTCATTTCTGCAGGGATGTGAGTTTTCTCCCCTACCCTTGACAAGACTCTGCCTTTGCTGGACTGAAGGTGGACTTTTATTGCTGGAGTGTCCAGTGGAAATTGCACAAATGAACTCTAATTGCCTTCCATTCTCTACACAACTTCAAAGTAACCCTCAGGGGCTTTTTATTATAAAAATAATCCTGGGTTTCTTCATAGCATTTGATACAAGCAATCCAGGCATTACCATTCATCATTTGGCTCATTATCATTCAAGATAGCTTATGATCCCATGACCATTCATCTCTTGGCTTTTCCTATAACTTCCTCCATAGTTAGGAAGGGAAAAGTAAATGGCTGCACAATCGTCATTGGTAGGAGCATGGTGGCTCACATGGTTAGGATGCTGGCTTGACAAACAGCAAGTTCATGTTCGAGACCTGAGTGTTGTGCTGTGGGATGGGGCGAGCTCGTGTCCTTCACTCCAGCTTTTGGTGTCAAACTTGACTTCATAGAGGGCTGCATCAAGGTTGTGTTTGAACTTGGAGGGCTGGGAGGGCATGGCCATGGTGGCTGTGGCCAGCTCAACGTCACTCATGTCAGGGGCACCTGTGGTGGTCAAACGCTAAGGCAGGACTTCTCTGAGACCCTGCCTCATTCTCATTATAATCTTCCTTCCTTCCTTCCTTTTCTTTTTCCTTCCCTCTTCATTCGCCTCTTTCCTTCTTTTTCCTTCCTTGCTCTCTTTCCATCATCCCTTCTTTTTCTTTGTCTTTCCCTTTCTCCTTTTCTGTCCCTTCTTGCATGGCTCAAATGCAAAAGGGGAAAGATTTGTCCTTTTGTTTTGCTTTTAGTTTGGTTTGCTAACCTTCTGCCAGCAAAAGCGGAGCCCGGGCCCCCACAAGTGACCTCCCTGTACCCCGTTTTTGGTTTCAATGGCCTCTTGCAGCCCTCTGCCAGAGAAAACTGCCAGGGCTCATGGCCAAAAATGGGGCTCTGCTTTTACTGGCAGAGGCACTGTGGACTGGTCCTTTGCTGTTTCTAGGCCGGCCCTGTGACCAGATCGAAGCAACCCATGGGCCTTGAGTTTGACACCCCTGCTGCAGCACATGAAATGAGCCCCCAATGGGCATCCCACAGACAACGATGATGTCACTAGCTAATCCTTTCAAACCGGAAGTGCTTTGGTGCCTCTGACACGAGTGTGATGCGACTATCCACTGATGAGCATAACCGGGGCTTCCTGCCCAGAAGTCCATTGGTTGAGCCATTTGGATGCATCCAAATGCAATAATGGGCTGTTTCCCAATAAATCTGCAATCCTGGCTCTTTTCAGCCAGAATATGGAAAGTTTCTTGTCTGAAGAATTCACTTTTTTCAAAACTAAGAGTGTCAATGTTCGTTGAGGAAGTGGGCTCAGATTGAACCAGCTTTTCTCCACATAGAAAAATAGTTTATACCAGGGATGGTGAATCTATGACCTGAGTCTCAAAGGTGTCACATTATGACATTTTGTGTGACATGCCAGTGTTCACAAACACCCAACACCAGCTATTCTCAAAACCACGCCTTGTGCTTATGGGATTTTTGGAAGCCGTGGACATTGTGTGAGGATGGGGTGTAATCTCGTGTGTCCTCCAGATACCCTGGAAGACATGTGAGAGGGCCAGGCTCTCACACAACCTCCAGACCAAAATCATCTGAGAATGGGGTTCTTACATGGTTTTCAGAGACTGGGGAAACTGCAGAAAAGCTCTCTTTGAAACCACTTCAAGAAAGAATGGCTTGCATTACCCAGAGCTAACAACAGGAAGGGGATACTTCCTTAAGGTAAGTGGTGTATGCCAGATCACACACATGATCGGACTGATTTTTTTTTTAAATAAATGAATGTGTAAAGCATTATTTCTCTTTTGTTTGAGCATGCGTCTGTGAGTGTGAGAGACACACCCCAACAGAGTCAAATTAGGGATATTCTGAATTTTCAACACTTCAAGCCCAAAAGATTCTCCATTACTTAGGCAAACATGTGCCCTTCCCTACTACTAATCACCGTGGTCCATTATGAGGTTTTGAGCTTGAAATGACACAAACCAAGTACTATTTCAGCCTCCGATATAGTACCTTAATTACACATCCACAGCACAAGGGAAACACATACGCTAAACACTTCCGCTGCGTGTGCACAGGAGCTTGCAAGAGGGAATGTGTGTGACATCACAGACATGGATAAACACGGATAGGCAAATCCAATGAATCACAAGCCAACACAGACAAAACGTAAACAAAAGGGCAAACCCTATTTTAAGCAGTATTATACCCAGCCAACCTGGAACAGCCTTTCGTCTCCAAGTGTGCTGGGAAGCCTGCTGATAAAATGCCATGGTTTTTACAATAATCTCAATATTATTTCAGATGAAACAGTCACGTAAAGAGAGATCTTACCTGAATTCTGGATTTGTGAGCCAGCAAGTTTGTGGACAGGCTTTCCTGGTGAATCATCAGAGAAGCACTAGATGCTTGTAACATTTTCAAACTTATTTTTCATTTAACAGAAACGAGATGGGATGGCTTGCTTACCAGCTCCTCTTAGAATTTCCCAGAATTTTTTGGCCACTTCCTGATTTTGCTCAGTGGGAGTTTCATCCTATCCGATATTCCCATAAGTGGCCTCCACTTCCTTACCACCCAACAGCTCTCTTTGCTTATTACAGCGAGCCCTCAACTTACAACCACAATGGAACCCCCAGTTTTTGTTGTTAAGTGAGACATTTGTTAAGTGAGCTTTGTCCCGTTATGCAACCTCCTCTTGCCACAGTTGTTAGGTATGGTCATGCAATGTTTTACTTAACCGCTTCACTGATTAAGTGAAGATCAGTATGATGGAGTTACTCATCCCAGGTAGGATTGTTAAGCAAAAACCACCTGTAAAAGGTTGTCCTTTTAACCTGCAAATCCTGGAACTCTTTGTAAAAAAAATACTTCTAACCGGTTCTATCTTCCTCCCAACTGGTGTAAGAAAACCTGACAATTCTTACCGGAACTATTTAGAACAGAATAGAGTAACAGAGTTGGAAGGGACCTTGGAGGTCTTCTAGTCCAACCCCCTGCCTAGGCAGGAAACCCTACACCACTTCAGACAAATGATTATCCAACATTTTTTTTAAAACTTCCAAAGTTGGAGCACCCACAATTTCTGGAGGCAAGTTGTTCCACTGATCAATTGTTCTCACTGTCAGTAAATTCCTCCTGAGTTCTACGTTGCTTCTCTCCTTGGTTAGTTTCCACCCATCGCTTCTTGTCCTGCCTTCTGGTGCTTTGGAGAATAATTTGATCCCCTCTTCTTTGGGGCAGCCCCTGAAATATTGGCACAATGCTATCCCGTCTCCCCTGGTCCTTCTCTTCTCTTGGTTGCTCTTCTCTGCACTCTTTCTAGAGTCTCAACATCTTTGTTTACATCGTGGTGTCCAAAACTTAATTTTGAGGAGCCGAAGCTCAGAAGGTGGGAACGGTGAGGCAGCCCTTCTGAATGGAAAATGAGCCACCTGCAGTGCTCCACATTTGCAAAAATGGGGATAACTCCCTCCCCCATCCCTTGACAATGTGGGTTACATTGCAGTTTATCCAGAAATGAATTAAGCCATTTTTTTCAAACTCAACATTGTTGTGAGATGAGAAGTCTGAATGGCCTTTTTATAATTGGAACATAACCCCCATGTCAAAGTGCCTTTAGAGTTGCTCTTCAAACTGCTTAGCAAAAACTATGAAACTGGAGTGAGAATCTTCTTTGGGTAAGGAACTCAATGTTGGCTTCATCTTTTCATTGGAGATCAAAAATGTGACACCAACACTAGATGAAAAAAAGACAAAAGGGAAGGAAATGGGTTCATGTTTTCAATACCTGCCAGGACAAATGACATTTCATTGATTTACATAATTCAATCTTCCTGAATCTACTACTGTCTAGATGTGTTGGACTACAATACCCATTATCTTCAATGTCTACTAGATGAGGAAAGTTGATATGATCCTGCATATTTGCCATGAATGGATGCCACTGGAAGATACCAGTATAATGGAACAGAGTGCTATACGTGTTATTAGATAGTATAATACGTGCAGGGGTTTATTATCAACCTCTCATAGCTGAAGGATACTTTTTATTTAGCAAAACTGGAGTCCAATGTTTGAAATAAGGACTTTGTTTTCCATTCTGGATACATTTCCTTTCCTCCCTTTAAAAATTAAGGAAAGACAAAAAGAGGATGGAACCAGCAATTCCATCCATTGTGAATTGGTTTGTGTTGACCTTAGGAGTTGTAGTGATGCAGTGGTTAAAATGCAATATTTCAGCTAACTCTGCCCACCTCCAGCAGTTCGATCCTGGCCGGCTCAAGGTTGACTCAGCATCCTTCTGAGGTAGGTAAAATGAGGACCCAGATTGTTGGGGGCAATAGGCTGACTCTGTAAACTGCTTAGAGAATGCTGTAAAGCACCGTGAAGCGGTATATAAGTCTTAAGTGCTATTGCTATTTCTTCACAAAGGGTTAAACAAACAACAGTGCCCTTTGCTAACCCACAAGGAAACAGAGCTCCCTAAGAAAGAGTACACACAAGGAATGTGCATATTTCTGCAAAATGGTTGCACAAATAAACTAACCGATTAAATAAACCCTGTATAAATCCAGAGGGGGTGAACTCACTTTCCCTGAGGATTTGTTGACTATGAAAGTAAAGATCCCTTCCTTTGCAGCTATAAGAGGAAGATTAAAAAAAGGAGAGGGGTGCATAAGTCCCAACCCAGGGATGATGACCTTAAACAATGCAAAGAAAAAGAGAGCGAGGTACTCACCCTGCTGACCTTGGGATCCTCTCGGCTGAGTTGATTCTAGGAATCTTCTGGCTTCTTGGTTGATGGAGGAATCTTTGAATGCTTTGCGGCCTTGTGTTTTTGTTTTTTGTTTTAATCTAAAATCAAATCATGTCCCAATTCCAACTCAATCATTTTCTGGTCTAGTTGAAAGTTCTCCAGGGTAGGTAGTCCTCAACTTACAACCACAATAGAGATGGGAAAATTTGTCATTCAGAGATATAATCATTAAATGAGGCGGTTGTGGTGATCTTTTTTGTAACCAGGGGTCATAAAGCAAATCATGATGCTCATTGAGACTTCATGTGACCATGATTTGAGACTTTCCCTGCCGGCTTTCCCATTATTTTTGCTTTTCGAAAGGTGGCTGGGAAAGTGATCATTGTGAGATTGCAGTGAACTCCTGTAAATATGCAAGCACCCAAATCACAATCATGTGAGACCATGCAGATGCTGTGATGGTTATACGACTATTGGTCATAAGTCCCTTTTTTCCAGTGCTATCTTAATTTCGGGATGGTCATTAAATGATTCTAAGTTGAGGAATAGCTGTATGGGAGAATGCTACTCATTGACTATCCGTCTTAGAAGCTTAGTTTATTCAAGGTCTTTGGTTAAAACTTATAGGTAGTCCTTGTTTAGCAACCACAAGTGGGATTAAGTGGTCACTAAATGAGATCACGACTGTGCTTGTGATTGGACTTCAACTTTCCTTTGATTTACAGACTTGCGAAGGTGACATATAAAGAACTGGGAGTAAGGTTACTGTTTCATCACTGCTGTAAATATGAACAGTCACTACACAAGGACCGTCACTTGTATAGGGATTGGACTAGAAGAGATTCTCCAAGGTCCAGCTCTGCTGTTCTGTTCTGTTTTATTTTCTATTCTATTTTCTATTCTATTCTATTCTATTCTATTCTATTCTATTCTATTTTCTATTCTATTCTATTCTATTCTATTTTCTATTCTATTCTTCTCTATTTTATTAATTTTCTATTCCTATTCCATTCCACTCCACTTATTGTTCTATTCTATTCTATTCTATTCTATTCTATTCTATTCTATTCTATTTGTTCATTCTTAATTCTATTCTATTATAGTCTGTCCTATCCTATCCTATTCCTTATTCTATTCCACTTATTATTCTATTCTATTCTATTCTGTTCTGTTCTGTTCTGTTCTGTTCTGTTCTGTTCTATTCTATTCTATTCTATTCTATTCTATTCTGTATTCTATTCTATTCTTCATTCCAATATCTATTCTATTCTATTCTATTTTATTCTATTCTATTCTATTCTATTCTATTCTTCTCTATTTTATTAATTTTCTATTCCTATTCCATTCCATTCCACTTATTGTTCTATTCTGTTCTATTCTATTCGTTCATTCTTAATTCTATTCTATTATAGTCTGTCCTATCCTATCCTATTCCTTATTCTATTCCACTTATTATTCTATTCTATTCTATTCTGTATTCTATTCTATTCTTCATTCCAATATCTATTCTATTCTATTCTATTCTATTCTATTCTATTCTATTCTATTCTATTCTATTCTATTCTATCCTAACCTATTCTATTCTATTCTATTCTATTCCATTCCATTCCATATCCTATCCTATCCTACTCCACTACATTCAATTCTATTCTACCTGTACTAAGAAAGATACTTTCTGAGCTGTGCAGACCATAAGGGAGCATCATGAAACAGTTGTGGAAGAGGAGGAAAAGGACGAAGACAATGGAAGGTTTTTATACATCTTAGTATCATCCTATTTAGGAAATAACTCTGAGCAGGCTGATGAATCCAACTGACCACCATGCTATTTTATAGATAAGCATGGTTTAAAATAAAATACAGGTGGTCCTTGACTTATGACCACAATTTGAGCCCAAAACCTCTGTTGTTGAGACAGTTGTTCAGGGAGTTTTATTCGGTCATAAGTCACTATTTTTTTGGTGATGCTGTAATGTCAGTCACTAAACAAACTGTTGTAAGTCAAGGACTACCTGTACTGCCCAGAATTTAGGTCTTAGCAGCCATTTCCCAGTGTTTAAACATTGTCTGCATGGCATGTATCTCCATAAAAATAGAAACTATCGCTTTTTTTCACTTGGTATTTCAGCAATTTCTGTGGTATGAATTCCAGCCATTTATGGGTCAGTCTGCAGAGAATTCCGCTTAGATAAAATGTTCTCCTGAAGCGACGATGCCTTCGTTGCAGTGAGACAAAAGTTGACGCCACATTGAAACACGAGACAACATAAGCAGGTAATGGTTTCCCAACTTTCTTTTCCTGAGATCCCAGCAAGCATTCAAATAGCCTGGATACACTGTTCTGACCCACACCCTTTTTCAACAAATCAAACACAATCCAAAAGGAACAGAAAACTTGTAATGCTTTTGCAAAATGATCACCTGTGATAAGCACAAGCCTTGCCAAATTGGGCAAGACTTGCCGAAAGATAACAGACAAGAAATAATTTGCAAAATAAGAATCTTTAAATACTAACTCAGGATACTGGAATGTCCACGAGGCTGGGGGTTTCAAAACGTCTTTGCTTCCTGCAAAGTACGTCTGATTCACAGTTGGCTTTTATCTTCTTGAAGGAGGGGCCATTACCTTGCAGCCTTACTCCCGAGTTGCCTGTGCTGTTGTAGCTGCTCTTTCCTATGAGCAATCCTGCACGCATGTGTACTTAGCACAGGCTCCTCGGGAACGTCCTCATCACTGCTGCCAGCCCCCACAATCTCTGAAGGCAGCAGCCAACTCCCTAATGGTCCTGGCCCCTCATCTGAGTCCTCACTCTTCTCAGCCGTCTGCACCTGCTGCCAGCTAACCACAACATACACATGGTTGATCAAGCAAGGTGGAGAAGGGGGGTGGGAGGAGATGGAAACCTTGCTCCCTCTTACACGCCACACATAATACACATAACACATCGGTCACTTCTGCAAGACAACAAACAACCTTCAAAATCGTCCCATCAAAAGAAAAAAGAGAAAGAAAAGAAATGAGTGCTTCCTTATCAGCTCGCCTACATCAAGGTTGGTCAAGGCAAGTGGAGAGTTGGGGAAAGGGGGCTGTTGACCTGGCCTCTTCCCCAAGAGGCCTTCAATTGGACTCTGGGGAGCAGGGTGGGGAAGAGAAAGAAACACATCACGAGACCAAGCCAAGGAGAGTAGGCAGGGCAACCAGGACCAGAACAGAAGCAGGAGCGGCAGTCCATCCATGGCATTTAAAGCCTGGGTCAGGGAGCTAGACAGATTTAAATAACATGGGGCCAGAGGATGCAATGCCTTCAGAAGAGAGGTGAGGTGATTTGAAGTGGAGGCTGTTGGGGGCTTTAGATCCTTAAAATGGGCTTTCCGGGGTTTTGAACTGGCACTGGTACCAACAGCAGTTCTGAGTTCCAATGTGGTTTTTTCCAAAGTGGGGCTTGTAATGGGAAGGAAGGCAAGAGAAAGGAAGAGGAGAGAAGAGAGGAAGAGAAGAGAGAAAAGAAGAGAAGAGGGAAGGGAAGGGAAGGGGAGAAGAGAAGAGAAGAGAAGAGAATAGAAAAGAAGGGAAGGGAAGAGAAGAGAAGAGAGAAAAGAAGGGAAGAGAAGAGGAGAGGAGAGGAGAGAAGAGGAGAGGAGAGGAAGAGAAGAGAGAAAAGAAGAGAAGAGGGAAGGGAAGAGGAGAGGAGAGAAGAGAAGAAAAGAGAGAAAAGAAGGGAAGGGAAGGGCAGAGGAGAGGAGAGGAGAGAAGGGAAGAGGTTGATTTTGGTTATAGACCAAAAATGCCTTTTACAGAATACAGAATAACAAACTTGGATGGGACTTTGGAGAACTTTTAGTCCAACCCCTTGCTCAAGCAGGAGTCCCTATGCCATTTTGGACAAATGATTATCCAATTTCTTCTTAAAAGCCTCCAATGATGGAGTACCCAGAGGAGGAGGAGGAGCGGAAAGGGGGAAAGAGGGAGAAGGAGAAGGAGAAGGAGGAGAAGGAGAAGGAAGAAGAAGAAGAAGAAGAAGAAGAAGAAGAAGAAGAAGAAGAAGAAGAAGAAGAAGAAGAAGAAGAGGAGGAGGAGGAGGAGGAGGAGGAGGAGGAGGAGGAGGAGGAGGAGGAGGAGGAGGAGGAGGAGGAGGAGGAGGAGGAGGAGGAGGAGGAGGAGGAAGTGGAAGAAGGAGGAGAAATAGCTTAGCTTTTGAGCTGGATGCTATGGTGTAAACCTGCTAGGACAAGGAACACGATGGAGTAGCCTTACTTTGCCCAGTAATGTGTTTCCCAATGTGCAATCACTACTGTTTCCTTCAGGGATTACGCCAATAAAATTAAGGCCAGAATTCCTTTTCTAAGAAGGTGGCATCTTCTTCCCTTGGGGGGAAATCAGGCATTGCATCCTCTAAGCTTAATCCACTGTTTAAAAAAGGAGCGTTAGTTGCTGGAGTGGGACGAAGCGGGAGACAGAGACAGGCATGCTTTCAAGAGACCAGGTGGCCCTACCTGAGAAGAAGTGAGCTTGGAAGCCTTTCTTGGAAACGGTGTTGTCAGACTTGAACTCAATGCGCATGTTGTTGTACTGGGAGGTGATTACCTCAGGTTTCTCTGCTCCACAAAACTTCCCATGGAGCTTGGCTTCAGAAGTGAGGCCGCTGCGCACTTCCACAAAGTCATACTTGCACACCTAAAGGGAAAGGCAAGAGGAAATAATGCCCAGGTTTGGGAGGAGGAGAAAGTGGGCGGAAGTCAGTGGTGGTATTCTACCGGTTCTACCCGGTTCTACCGACTCAGTAGCGGCCATGAGCAGTAGAGACCAAACCGGCTATCTCTGCCGCTCTGCTGTTGGGCCCACCCACCCACCTGGGCTCCCATATTCACCTTTATCCTCTGAATTTGACATGCAACTGTTTTGCACGACACAGAATAGTGCCGCGCGACAGCTGCTGAAGTGACTGGGATCGTGCAGGCTCGCAGGAGGTGAGTTAGAATGCCTGCACAAAGTGAGCATTTGGTGCGCATGCACACGCAAAGCATGCCTACCGAGCCATGCCCACTGACACCGGTGGTAAACATATTTGAATCCCACCGCCGGCAGAAGTGGTCACAGCCAAAAGCCGCATGGAAACATGTCTTCCCTTCTGATACCTGAGACCACCCTCTCACAAACCTTTGGGAGTCTTTAACTGCACTGCTCTTGATTTCATCCATTCAGAAAAATGTTTTCTTATTAAATCAGCGGTAGGCAACTACGACTCCTTTATGACCTGTGGACTTCAACTCCCAGAATTCCTGAGCTAGCCCTTTAAGTCCACAGGGGTGGGTCGCGGTTAATGATTTTCTTTAAAAAAAAATAAAAAAAAACTACCTTCCTAGGCCAACATGATACCTAACAGACTCATTTCCACCCACTTCATTAATTCTTCTAAATTTTCTTCCAAACCAAATATTCAAAAACCTATTGGAATAATCAATCATCTTTCCAGAACGAACAATCCATAATGCAGAAACATAACCAATCTTAGGGCAGGGGTGTCAAACTCAAGGCCTGTGGGGCTGGATCTGGCCCGAGGGGGTGTTTAGATCTGACCCATGGGCCCAGCCTGGAAACAGCAAGGAACTGGCCTGCGGTGCCTTTGCCAGTGAAAACAGAGCTCAGGGGGCACCCCCCCCCCCCGTACCTGATATGAGGCTATGTGTGCCTCCCAAGCTCCGTTTTCACTGGCAAAGGGCAATCCAAACCAACTAAAAACAAAACAAAAAGAGAAATGTTTCCCTTTTTGCATTTGAGCGTGCAAGAAGGGTGTCAGGATTCTGGCAGTTTAGCCAATTAAAATATTTCTATGGTCGTTTTTAGAGTTGCCAAAGGGACAGGAAAGGAGAAAGGGAAAGAGAAAAGACAAAGAAAAAGATGGGAGGAAGGGAAGAGGGCAAGGAAGGAAACAAAAAGGAGAGAGAGGAAGGAAGAAGAAAGGAGAATGAAGAGGGAAGGAAAAAGAAGAAAAGGAAGGAAGGAAGGAAGGAAGGAAGGAAGGAAGGAAGGAAGGAAGGAAGGAAGGAAGGAAGGAAGGAAGGAAGGAAGAGAGGAAGAGAGGAAGGGAGATTATAATGAGAGCGAGAGAGGGTCTCAGAGAAGTCCTGCCTTAGTACTTGGTCACCACTGGTGCCCCTGACATGAGTCCCATGGTTACACCCGCCATGGCCATGCTTGCCCCCAGCCCTCCGAGGTCAAACGCAACCCCAATGTGGCCCTCAATGAAACCGAGTTTGACACCCCCTGATTTAGGGTATGGAAACAAAGCTGTTTTGGGGACTGTCCTGCGATTGCAGAATAATCTTGTTCCTCAATCTTCCTTCTACCTTCAGAAAGCAGTATAAAACTCCGGGGCCAGAGCGGGTATTCAGCCGGTTCTGACTGGTTCTTAAGAACCGGTAGTGGAAATTTTGAGTAGTTCAGAGAAATATCGCCTCTGACTGGCCCCGCTTCCATCTATCCTCTGCCTCCTGAGTCCCAGCTGATTGGCTGGGTCTCCTTTCGTTGCCCTGCACAGGAGAATGGAACTGGAAAGCAGGGTAGTGGAGTGGGGAGGGAAGGGGGATTTTGCAGTATCCTTCCCCTGCCATGCCCACCAAGCCACGCCCATAGAACTGGTAGTAAAAATAATTTGAACCCCACCATTGCCTGGGGCACTACGTCTTCCATATTGTTTATTTAATGGGCATCCCATCCTCCATCAATGAAAATCCACAGCAACTCAAAAGTTGCGAGATAGCCATCTACACAAACCCAGTGCCTTCTTTCTAAAGGACAACACTCACGTCATTGCCTTCTGTCTCAAAGTAGTCGAATAGCAGGGATATGCGATACTGAGTGGGCGCCACCAGCTGCCAGATACAGTTCTTGTTGGGTGGATATTCCTTCGGCCATCCAGGGCTCGTGATGGAGCCATTGAGTTTGGTGAGGAACCCGCCACAGGCAGCTGCAAAGCACAAAACCGAACATGGAGGCTCAATCAATCTCATGCCTGGTTGTGGATTTCTAATTCTAGGAGAAAAACAAGGCTAGTGGATTTCTTCACTGGGCATTACCAAACTGCCTTCTTTTAGGGCAAGGTGTCCAAACTTGGCATCTTTAAGACTTGAGGACTTCAACTCCCAGAATTCCCAAGTCTTAAAGTTGCCAAGTTTGGAGACTCCCATTCCAGAGCAGAGGTCCCCAACCTTAGGAACTTGTGGACTTTCTCAGCTTGCTGATGAGGCATTCTGGGAGTTGAAGTCCACAAGTCTTAAAGTTGCCTCTAGAGCAGGGGTCTCCAACCTTGGCTCCTGGAAGCCTGGCGGACTTCAACTCCCAGAGTTCCACAGCCAGCAAAGCTGGCTGTGGAATTCTGGGAGTTGAAGTCCGCCAGGCTTCCAGGAGCCAAGGTTGGAGACCCCTGCTCTAGAGGTTCCTTTTCATATTCAATGAGATTGGGTGAACTTTTTCAGGAGGATGGGCTTTGAAATCAGGCTCTGCAGGTTTTCTGGTGTTACTCGAAAAAAAGTTTTCATTACATGGTCAATGTAAACATCTTTCTAGATCACATTACTGTCTGCCTTTATGGAACTGAATTCACATTGCTGTAACACAAAGCCCCCTTTTTTTTTAAAAAAAAAAATGGGCCTCTGTCTGCCTAATCCTGTCTCTAAAAAGGTTTTTCAGGACTCAACACACCAGGTTTCGTGAACCTGTCATTGTGTGGTGGGTATGGCTGAATCACCCTCCCCATTTTGCTGAGTTGTCCATTGTACCGTACACATTGCTCTGAATCAATACTCGCTTCCTTGTTAATCACTCCAATTGTACTGGGAAAGACAATACATCCTTTTTATTAGCTAATGAAGCCCCAGAAATGTTTTAAAAAGTGGCAAATATTGCTCTGTTATCATCCCAGTAAGGAAACTTTGGGTATAAATCAAGTTTTGTTGTGGTGTTAGAAGGAATTAGCTATCTTCTTTCCTGATACTGTAAGTTCACAAGTTTTTATCCATTTAATATACAAGTATCAAAGCATGTCCTGTATGTATGTATATGTATCTATCTCTATCATTTCTCTCTCTCTCTCATCTCTCTCTCTCTCTCTCTCCATATATGGGGAGGCAGTGCAAGGGATTTCGTATATGGGGCAGGCAGTGCAAGGAATTTCGTATACTCCTTGATTTTCTAACTCGATTTTGTCCTTAGGGTATCGAGTTAGAAATCGTGTTAGAAAATCAAGGAGTATACGAAATCCCTTGCACTGCCTGCCCCACCACATACATAAGATCTCAATCAAAAAGGAAGAACCGACCTCTTCCCTGGTCCAACACCTCAAAGCCACAGGACATGAGATTGACTTTAAAAATGCCAGAACTATCGCCAAAACCAAACACTTCAGCAGCAGAATAATCAGAAAAGCCATAGAGATAGAAAAACACCCACACAGCATGAATAAACGAGATGATACCTCCCGCCTACCAGCCATTTGGAAACCCGCCCTCATGAACAGACGCGTACCTAACATGAAGAATGACACCAGACCCCCACCCCTGAGAGCCACACAAGATGCCACCACCACACTTCCACGTAGAAAGCAGACTCACACCCACACAAAAGATGAAACACGACCACGGACCAGAAGCCGCACTGCAGCTGCATCACTACCCACCTCAAACCCCTCTGAGCCATACATGAAGCGAACTGACCCCCACCATGAAGATGCAGCACGACCACGAACTCGAAGCCAAACAGCAAGATCACAGCTCACCAGCTCAAATCCCCCAGCAACTAAGACTAACCTGAGCACAACTAAGCCCCCACCTGAACAGAACACGCCTCCAGCCAATCAGAACACAGCCAACCCCCCAAACAATCAGAACACAGCCAAACCCCCAACCAATGAGAACACATCCCCACCCAATCAGAACACAGCCAAGCCCCCACCCAATCAAGTCACATCCCCACTAGCATTAAAAGGAAGAAGCAGCTGCAAGCTCACATCACTCTGAGAAGCACAGAGCCGAAGACACAAGCCTGAAGATGATGAATGAGACTTCATCGAAACGTTGCCTAGATACTTCCAATCTTACGCGGGAGAAAACCTGAATAACCAAAGATCCATATATATATATATATATATATATATATATATATAACTTTAAAAGCACCACTACTATATTATTCTAACAACTATGGTATCTATCATTTCTGTCTGTCTGTCTATTTATCTATATCTGTTTTTAAGAAATATTTTTTATTTAAACAATTTTTCTTCTATACAACATCATTTCTATTCATTACAACGCTTCCTTGATGGTATACGTACATTTACAGAAATCTTAACGATATATACACTTGTTTATATTCCTTACTCTATCTTTGTCCACTTTAATTTTTACCTTATTATCCTATTGTCGTCTTCTCTATTCATCTCTATATCTATTATTTAGACAACCATACAGTACATTCCACATCAAAAAATAATCCGTTTCCTCTCTTTCCTTTATCTCCATGGTCAAATTTATCCATCACTCTAGTATCTTTTTTTAATCATAGTTTCCTCTGGTGGCATACTATCATTTTTCCAATTCTGTGCATAAGTTATTCTTGCTGCTGTTAATAAATGTAGCATTAGATACTCTCTTTTCTTATCATATTTTCCCATTATTATGACTAATAGAAAAGTCTCCAGTCTTAATTCAATTTGCTGTTTAATTATTTCTTCTATCCATTTTTTTTGTCCTTATACAATATTTTCTCGCTACAGGGCATGTATCTATCTATCTACACTGCTCAAAAAAATAAAGGGAACACAAAAATAAGACATCCTAGATCTGAATCAATGAAATATTCTTATTAAATACTTTGTTCATTACATAGTTGAATGTGCTGACAACAAAATCAAACAAAAATTATCAATGGAAATCAAATTTAGCAACCCATAGAGGTCTGCATTTGAAGTTACACTCAAAATTAAAGTGGAAAAAAACACTACAGGCTGATCCAACTTTGATGTGTAATGTCCTTAAAACAAGTCAAAATGAGGCTCAGTAGTGTGTGTGGCCTCCACGTGCCTGTATGACCTCCCTACAATGCCTGGGCTTGCTCCTGATGAGGTGGTGGATGGTCTCCTGAGGTATCTCCTCCCACACCTGGTCTAAAGCATCCCTCAACTCCTGGACAGTCTGTGGTGCAATGTGGCTTTGGTGGATGGAGCAAGACATGATGTCCCAGATGTGCTCAATTGGATTCAGGTCTGGGGAACGAGCGGGCCAGTCCATAGCATCAATGCCTTTGTCTTGCAGGAACTGCTGACACACTCCAGCCACATGAGGTCTAGCATTGTCGTGCATTAGGAGGAACCCAGGGCCAACTGCACCAGCATATGGTCTCACAAGGGATCTGAGGATGTCATCTCGGTACCTAATGGCAGTCAGGCTACCTCTGGCGAGCACATGGAGGGCTGTGCAGCCCCCTAAAGAAATGCTACCCCACACCATTACTGACCCACTGCCAAACCGGTCATGCTGGAGGATGTTGCAGGCAGCAGTACGTTCTCCACGGCATCTCCAGACCCTGTCACATCTGTCACATGTGCTCAGTGTGAACCTGCTTTCATCTGTGAAGAGCGCAGGGAGCCAGTGGCGAATTTGCCAATCTTGGTGTTCTCTGACAAATGCCAAACATCCTTCTCGGTGTTGGGCTGTAAGCAGAACCCCCACCTATGGATGTCGGACCCTCATACCACCCTCATGGAGTCTGTTTCTGACCGTTTGAGCAGCCACATGCACATTTGTGGCCTGCTGGAGGTCATTTTGCAGGGCTCTGGCAGTGCTCCTCCTGTCCCTCCTTGCACAAAGGCGAAGGTAGCGGTCCTGATGCTGGGTTGTTGCCCTCCTATGGCCTCCTCCACGTCTCCTGATGTACTGGCCTGTCTCCATGTTCTGGACACCACGCGGACAGACACAGCAAACCTTCTTGCCACAGCTCGCATTGATGTGCCATCCTGGATGAGCTGCACTACCTGAGCCACTTGTGTGGGTTGTAGACTCCGTCTCATGCTGCCACTAGAGTGAAAGCACCGCCAGCATTCAAAAGTGACCAAACCATCAGCCAGAAAGCATAGGAACTGAGGTCTGTGGTCACCACCTGCAGAACCATTCCTTTATTGGGGATGTCTTGCTACCTGCCTTTCCACCTGTTGTCTATTCCATTTGCACAACAGCATGTGAAACTGATTGTCAATCAGTGTTGCTACCTAAGTGGACAGCTTGATTTCACAGAAGTGTGATTGACTTGGAGTTACATTGTGTTGTTTAAGTGCTCCCTTTATTTTTTTGAGCAGTGTATATCTTGCCTACCTGTCTGCCTGCCTGCCTGTCTATCTTCTATCTCTATCTAAGGCCTCAGTTTGCTAGTAACCTCCAGGCTGTATTAGACTATACTAATATAACCTAAATTGTAAACTTCTGCCCTGAAAGGCAGGTATCGGGGTATGGATGGCCTGGCTGCGGGGGCCCTAAGGCCTTACCTCATGGCCATTGTACCTCGATCAACCAGATGGAATGGGCGGTCAGTCAGCTACACAAGCTCTTCAGAAGGCCTTATTTTGGAATTAGGGCTTATATTACGCCCATATGTAAAACATGCTAGGTCTTATTTTCGGGATAGGTCTTATTTTCAGGGAAAGAGGGCATATACATTCTTGGAACCAGAACAGATGCTTTCTAAAATGCTCACCTTCACATTTGCGTCTGTCGGGAGCCAACTCATAGCCAGGTTCACAGGCACACTTGTAGCTACCCAGGGTGTTCACACAATGCTGTTCGCATCCACCATTGTTTGGTCGTGAGCACTCATCCACTTCTGGAATGACAAAAGCAGTGAAATTTTCATCTGTTTCTTTTTTTTCTTTTTTCTTTGGCCTATGCTGTAGGCTAAAACTTGACGGCTTCTCTCTACTGCAACGGTGTTGTGTTTCCAACCTCTGCAGGAATAATCCAGTTTTCTTGCGTTCCATCTCCGTGAGCTAAAGAGGGAGCTATTTTAATAAAGAGGGAAAGAGAAAAAAGGAGTGAAAGAGAAGGAGGATCAAATCCCCATGGTCTAGGACAGGGGTCCCCAACCTTGGCAACTTTAAGACTTGTGGACTTCAATTCCCAGAATTCCTCAGCCAGGGAGTTGAAGTCCACAAGTCTTAAAGTTGCCAAGGTTGGAGACCCCTGGTCTAGGAAGAAAGATGTATTGTGATTATACGGCCAGCTGTGTAAAACAAGAATCTGTTCTTGGAAACAGAAAAGAAGCTGCCTCAAGGACGTGCAGTCAAAGGATGGTGTACTTAGCAGAGTTGGAAAAAAACCTACACTTTCCCCATGTTATGTCTGCCCCCTAGTGGCCCAATACAAACAGTCCTGCAAATAGAAATATCTGCCTGTTTGTCTACTCCTGTATTTAACAGAATAACAGAGTTGGAAGGGACCCTAAGAGGTCTTCTAGTTCAACCCCCTCCTCAAGCAGGAAGCCCTATAACATTTCAGACAAATGGCTGTCCAATTCCTTCTTAAAAACCTCCAGTGTTGGAGCATTCGCAACTTCTGGGGGCAACTTGTTCCACTGATTAATTGTTCTGACTGTCAGGAAATTCCTCCTGAGTTCTCAGTTGCTTCTCTCCTGGATTAGTTTCCACCCGTTGCTTCTTGTTCTGCCCTCAGGGGCCTTGGAGAATAGCTTGACCCCCTCTTCTTTGAGGCAGCCCCTGCGATATAGGAACACTGCTATCATGTCTCCCCTAGTCCTTCTTTTCATTAAACTAGACATATCCAATTCCTGCAGTCGTTCATTGTATGCTTTAGTCGTTGTATAATTTAGTCCCCTAATTATTTTTGTTGTCCTTCTCTTCATTCTTTCTCCTCTCTTCATTTTTTCTAGAGTCCCTACATGTTTTTTATATCGTGGATGCAATATTCCAGGCATGGTTTTACCAAGGTCTTATGAAGTGGTACTACTAATACTTCATAATGGTACATTACAAATATTTCTCAGGGTTGCCCTGTTTTAAAGCCAAGGTCAGATACCACCCATGAATGGGCCTCAAGGATTCTCGCTGACTGCACAGTTGATTTGTGGTCCTCTATCATTTTTCTATCAGCTGTATGTGAAAACTGTGTTGTAAGGCTAAAACAGCATGAATACTGCTTTTTTTCAAAAAGGGAAGAAACCTCATCCAAGGGGGAAAAAAGGGGGGGGGCATGTATGGAAATTCTCAATCATCCACATCATGGTTGTTCCAAAGGTACTGTCAAGCCCCAAACTGACATATGTGTAGCCTTTTTAATTAGGCTTAGTATATATTCTTTTTCTTACTTTCTCTGTGGCAGTCGTGGGGGGAAAGGGTTTCGGGCTTGCCACATTCCCAAGGGGGGAGGACTGGAGGGAGAAAGTTGTTTAGGCAAGGTGATTCTTCTTCCTGTGGGAAAATGAGCTGTCCATGCTCAGGCCCCTTGAGGTGGAGATTTATGACATCAAGCAACATTGAATTACTTCTATGTGACTTTTGGGGGTTGTTTCTAACTTCTAATATTGTAATTCCGGGTTGCATCAGATCCAGAATTACCACGGACTTTGCCAATTTGATGCTTTCCTAAATAAAAGAATTTGTCTTGGAAGATGGACTTGGTTCTTTTCTTTTTAAATGGATTTCATCACTTAGAAACCTGACAGGTATTTTTCCAAAAGGCAATTGGACTTTCTTGTTTGTTTGTTTTATCCTTTGAAAATATTTTGCTTCTCATCCAAGATGTTTTTTCAGTTCTGCTTGAATGTTGAATCCTTCCATTCCCCAACCATTCAGCCAGAACTGAGGAAGCCTCTTGGATGAAAAGTGAAATCTTTTCAAAAAGAAAAACAAACAAACAAGAAAGTCCAGTTGCCTTTTGAAAAAGCACCTTTGGGTCAAAAATAGTGTGTGTGTGTGGGGGGGGGCAGGGAATAGCCAGCCTACTCAGGTGTAGATTGTAATATCACCCCATCTGCCATGGCCCACAGGTCCTCCACAACCGTTGGCCATCAAAGCATTGCTCATCCTTGCTTAAAATGCAAATATTTTCTTTTGGTTCGTGGGGATGATCAACCTGAGCTTCTGAATCCAGTTCACATACACCCCATGCCATTTCTCATTGCTTTGTTTGGCTTCCAGGTATGGGACCTTATCCTTCTAATTAGGCTGCCAACTCGTAAATCATTCCTATGCCTGTTTCCGAGTTGCCATAAGAAGGAAGTGGGGGGAAAGGCCTGAGGGAGCAGTGGGGCAGATGAAGGCCAGAAGCACATTCCACACTTATCTTGTGGAGATTGTAGCCTAGGCTACCGGATCTTCTGCCCTCGAAAATCACCTTCCTTCTCTTACCCTTCTTTCATAAGCTGTATAAAATAAACATATTAGTATGTCTTTTGCTAAATGTACTGAGTTTTGAGAAGGGATCAAAAGGTTTGTGCCAAATATATTTAATAAAACTACCCTTTATTGTGTTTTGTTTTGTTTTTTAAAGAAGAAAATCCTTCATTGGAGAGTGTGATTGATGACACTAACCCATGAATGTGTTTGTTGGAGAAGCTGATTTATGACACACCCAGGGGGAGTGGGAGGAAACAGGGTCATAGGTGATAGTAAATTTTGTGTCTGAGAGTTGGCTACATACAGGTTAGTGCCGGACATGTTGCTCCTAATAAATCTTTTGGATTCTTTTGAAGTTTGGCTCAAGGCTCATGATTTAATTAGGGCAATTGGAACCCTGACAAAGGCTTTAGAACAGGAGTGTCAAACTCATGGGCTGCTTAGATCTGGCCCCCGGGGCCGCTCTGGAAACAGCAGTGCCTCTGACAGTGAGAACAAGTTCCCGATCTCCATTTTTAGCTGGGATGGCCTCCTGCAAGCCTCTGCCAGAGAAAATGGAGCTCAGAAGATCCTCCCGAGCTGTGTTTTTGCTGGCAGAGAGTTGCAGGAAGCCATCCCAGCCAAAAATGGAGATTGGGAGCCCTTTTTGGCTGGCGGAATGCTCAGGCCACCTGAGACGCACCTGACGTGAGTGATGTCAAGCTAACCACGCCCCCTGGCTATGCCCCCCCCAACCCCCCCGACCCTGGTGTGGCCCTCAATGAAATCAAGTTTGACACCCCTGCTTTAGGACAAAAAATGTAATGTCCCACCTTCTCCTCTTCTCGCCCAAGGGGGGAAAAAATCAGAAAATCTGAACACTCCTTAACAGATAACAGATAATCATAGTTGGAAGGGACCTTACAGGTCATCTAGTCCAGGGGTCTCCAACCTTGGCCCCTTTAAGACCTATGGACTTCAACTCCCAGAATTCTTCAGCCAGCTTTGCTTTGCTGGCTGAGGAATTCTGGGAGTTGAAGTCCATAGGTCTTAAAGGGGCCAAGGTTGGAGACCCCTGATCTAGTCCAACCCCCTCCCAAGCGGGAGATCCTAGACCATTTCTGACAAATGGCAGACAAATCTCTTCTTGAAAGTGTCAAGTGATGGTGCTCCCACAACTTCCGAGGGCAACTTCTGCTCCATAGGTTGATCATTCTCACTGTCAGAAAGTTTCTCCTTATTTTCAGGTTAAAATTCTCCTTGTTCAGTTTCCATCCATTAATCCTAATCTGGCCTTTGGGTGCCTTGGAAAATAGCTTGACCCCCTCCTGTCTGTGGCAGCCCTTCAAATATTGGAAGACTGCTATCATGACTGCTATCTTCTCTATGACACAATCCTCTCTACTTTTCACCCATTCTTTGTCATATAACGTTGCCCTCTCCACAATTGTAAAGCTATAAATTATAGGTGCTGGTCATCCAAAGATTATCCAACCCTGCCTTGAATAATCCAAGCTCTATACCCTACCTTGGAAGTATTTGACTGCAAATCCAGCCTTGTTGATGGATCCATCGGACACAAACCTCATCCATAACTTGTTGGAGGTGCTCTTAATATCGTCGGGCTTGTCATAACCACAATACCTTCCAATCACAGGGTCTGACTCTGAACTGCCATCCCGGATCTCCAGATAGTCATAAGCACAATTGTCGTGGCGCTCGATCTGGAGAGATATTGGGGGGGGGGGGGGGGAAAGGGAAATATTTAAGAAAGAAATTAAATATATCATAATACATGTACTAACAGGGGCAAGAATAACCTACGCACAAAGTTGGAAACTAGCTAGTATCCCCACAGATAGTATAATAATAAGAAAATAATGGATTGCACAGAAATGGTCAAACTCACACTAGAATTGCAAGTTAGAGAAGACATGGAATACTATATGGTCTGGGAAAAATGGTACAATTAGTTAAACTGTAGGAATAAGAAATAATGTAAATATGTATCTGTTGATTTAATTGGAATAGTTGATGTCACATCACTGTGAAGAGGGTACATGTGTTGTTTTTATACATGTTGTTGTTATATGTATTGTTTTTTAATAGTGAAAAAGTTTAATAAAAATTATTTTTAAAAAAAGGGAGGAGGACACAGACATCTCGATAAATTGCTGAGTTTTCATTTTGAAAATGTCCATCAGCTCTTGGTGGCACCTTAACCTACATTAGATGGACAAAACAGAAAGGGAAAAGGCAATTGACTAAGAGGTTCTACTAGGAATAAAGAAAGAGCATTCCATAAGGACATGGTGGCTCAGAAAGGTCGGCAGTTTGGCCGTTCGAATTCCCAATGCCACGTAATGGAGTGAGCTCCCGTTCCTTGTCCCAGCTTCTGGCAACCTAGCAGTTTGAAAGCAGGTAAAAACTGCAAGTAGAAAAATAGGGAACCCTTTGGTGGGAAGGGAATAGCGTTCTGGGCATGTTTGGCATTTAGTCCTGCCAGCCACATGACCACAGAGATGTCTCCAGACAGTGCTGGCTCTTCAGCTTTGTAACGGAGATGAGCACTGCCCCCTAGAGCCGGAAATCACTGGTGCATATGTGCAAGGGGAACCTTTACCTTTAAGAGAATTCCAAGAAGATTATCCTTCATACTTTATGAAGCTAACCTAACTTTTAGGTATGGATAGCAGATCAGTTCTAAGAGATCAGAGAAATAACATTCTAGATCACGGGTCTCAAAACTTTGCAAACTTGTGGATTTCAACTCCCAGGAATGCCTCCCCATTGCCCCTTTTGTGCTCCCAGGAGGCTTTTGATGTTACGGTGTAGTAGTCTTAGCACATATGTGTTGTGGCTCCGATTCCCGAGCCTGTGCTGTTAGAGGAAGAGGACTTGGAAGATGAGGAGGAGGAACTGGGAATGCCTTCCTCCCCAGGACCTTCCTCTCTGGCAATGCCTTCTTCCCTGATAATGCCTCAGGTTTCATCAGACAACCGAGAGGAACAGCCTGAGATTAATCAGGAGGAAGGTATATTGGAGCAGCCCTTGACAGGGAGTCAAGAGGAAGAATGTTGGCTTGATCCTAGGCAGCGTCGTAGGGAGAAACGTGAGCAACAACCTAGGAGGCTTGGGAGGGTCAGAGAGTGAGCTGAGTCATTGAGCCACACCCCACAGGGGATAAAAGTGGGTGGGTTGTCGGCTGGAACTTTGTACCGGACAAAGTTTAAGCTTACTTCAGGTTTTCTTTGTGAATGATTTTTGTGGTCTGCCTTGTAATTGCCTGTAAGTAGCTTTTTACTTGTTATCAGTTTGGACTTGGAAGGCAGAGCATGTTGGAATGCCAAGGACGTTATCAGTTCCAAAGAATTAACTCTGTGAAGTCCGAGCCAGCCTGCCTGCCTGTGTTTGTGTGAGTTAGTACTCTTTCATCTTTTGGAAAAGAAGGTGAGACAGAACACATATGTTGAGGTAATTCCCCATTAGGAGAATGAGCGCATACAGGGAGACGTATTGAGAGAAGTGTTTGAATAATACACACACAGAACACAGATACACTGTACAGTAAAAGTAGGTTTTTACTTCCAGAAAGGTTTAAGCAAAGTTCAAACACAGTCCAGAGTCATTCACAGGTTAAATCAGTCAGTTTTCAGTCCAGGGATAATCCAATAACAAAGTCCAGTGTCAAAAAAAGTTCAGTATCAGACTTACATCAATCCAAAAATATCAGTCAATTAGAAGGAAAAATGGAGGAACGGCAATACTTTCCAGCAGAAGGAAAAAGAGACTCACTGAAACACACTCTCTTCTGAGACTAAGACTAAGACAACCCAGTTTCTGGCTCCATCTTATGGCCGTTTGAGAAACCACACCCAATTACACTTTTAGGATTCTCTTAAAGAGACAGTATTAAAATGTCTATCCTGGCTTATATATTTCCAACCCAAATAACTGTTAAGTGACTTATATTCCTAACAACATATACTAAAATACTGCAAGAATTTCTTCTGATACCTCAAAGGACAGGAAGTTGAGCCCGACGTGGTATCCTTCCGAAACAGTAATCTTCCAAGTACACAATTTATTGGGTCGATAGTCATCAGGGTAGTTGGGAGACTGGATATGCCCCTTGTCTTTCTTCATGTCTCCTCCACAGATGGCTGGAAGAAAAATATTGATTGCATTGATAGCTTTTCCAGCGAGAGTGGAAGGCAAATTACACCAAGGTGTCTTTCCTTATTTTAGCCCCACAAAATTGACTCCTTTAGGCAGGTTGGGCTAAAAGAAACTTGACTGAAGAAGCAAAGAAACCAAAGTCGTTTAGGGCAGGGGTCTCCAACCTTGGCAACTTTAAGACTTGTGGACCAACTCCCAGAATTCCTCAGCCAACTGAAGTCCCTAAGTCTTAAAGTCACCAAGGTTGGAGACGCCTGATCTAAGGAGCATCAAAATTAAGTGGAAGTTGAATCTAAGACTTCCTGGCCCAAATCCAATCCTTTAGTTACATCTATATATATAAAAGTGAAAGACCACTCATGCATCATCACAAAATCTCCAGAACTGTAAAGCCTACAAACTTGAAATTTGGCACGTATGTTCCTCTTGGCTTCTATAAAGAATCTATTAGGAGCAAACATGTTGGCACAACCTGCTTGAAGCCAATTCTGAGACACATAATTCACTGTCACCCTTGACCCTGGTTTCCTTCCACCCCTTTGGGTGCATCATAATTCATATTCTCCAACAAAACATGTTCATAGCCAAGAGTCATCAATCACGTTCTCCAATTAGAGATCTGCATGACAGAAATCCTGCTGCTTAGTTACAATTTTTGCAAGATATGAATGGAATGTACTTTCGGTTCCAAACTGCTGCAATACTCTTTTAAATTTCCTCCCCTCTCCCACTTCTGTTTGTAGCAACCCTAAAACAGGCATAGAAAAGTTTTATGACTTGACAATTCACTGAACAACTCTCTCGCTTATCAACAGAAATGTTAGGTTTAATTGTGGTCCTAAGTCAAGGAACTACCTGTATTTATTTCAATCTATGACCGACTGGCACCTAAATATGTTATTCTTTGATCTTCTGTTTCGGTTTCTTTGTGCCCCAAATGATTTGGACTAAAAAAAGGAAAATATTCGACCTTCATAGACGGCAAAGAACCCTTTGCCAACCCAGTTACTGCTGCTGAGGAATTCGATCCAAAGACGGCTGTCGGTAGAGAGAATTGAGTCCGGAAGTTTATTTCCACAGAATCGACCTAGAGAAAATAACACATACATACATACATCACTGACGTGGGTTATCACCATTTATTGTTTTACAGCAACACATAGATTGAAGAATGGCATGTATTTTTATTCTGATCAGCAAACTTCTTCCTCCCCTGATAAATTTTTCCTGGGAGTGGAATCTTGGAAGCAGGATTATTTCTCCACCCTTGAAAAGGTAAAGAATATTTGCAAGCCTGTTTGAATATGAGTAGCTCGGGTTGGTAGTTAGGCTGTGGCAAACTTTACGTGCTTTATAGTTCGAAAAAATAATAATAATAAAGTTACTGCTCCAGAATGTCCCCAAGGTGGTTTTTTTTTTTTTTTTTTTTTTCAAGAGGTGACCGGACTTTCTTGTTTCACTTCTCATCCAAGAAGCTTCTTCCGCTCAAACTGGATGGTGGGAGAATGGAAGGATTTATGGTCCTTGAAGACAAAAAACTTAAACAAAAAACAAAAACACAGAAAAACCAGAAATTCCAGCTGATTCTTGAAAAAGCACCTTTGAGACAACCATGACCTGGAGGACTGACAATCTCCATAGATATTTAGTGAAGTCAATCTGTAAGCACCAGTGGTGGGATCAAATTTTTTTTTACTACCGGTTCTGTGGGCGTGACAGGGGAAGGATACTGCAAAATCCCCATTCCCTCCCCACTGCACTAACCTGCTTTCCAGTTCCATTCTCCTGTGCAGGGCAACCAAAGAAGACCAGCCAATCAGCTGGGACTCGGGAGGCAGAGAATAGATGGGGGCGGAGCCAGTCAAGAGGCGGGATTTGCCGGTTCTCTGAACTACTCAAAATTTCCACTACTGGTTCTCCAGAACCTGCCGAATACCACCTCTAGTAAGCACCCAGGAAGGTTTTTCAAAGGTGTCTATGGAGGTTTTCCATCATCCAGGTCTTGGTTGCCCCAAAGATGCTTTTTTCAAGAGACAACTGGACTTTCTTGTTGTTCTTTGAAGATGTTTTGCTTCTCATCCAAGGAGTTTCTTCAATTCTAAAGGTGAATGGTGGGGAATGCAGTGATTTATACTCTTTGCAAACTGCTGGCCATTTCCATTCTGCAATATAAATCCTTCCATTCTTCACTATCCAATCAGAGCTGAAGAAGCTTCTTGGATGAGAAGCAAAACGTCTTCAAAAATTGATGAAAAAACAGAAAGTCAAATTGCCTCTTGAAAAATAAAAACACCTTTGGGACACCCAAGACCTGGATGATGGAGGATCTCCATGGACCAAGCCTCCAGAATGATCTTGACAATATTATCCATCAGGACTTGGACAAATTCAAGAATAAAGACAGCAAAAAGGAATGGTCTTGATGAAGTATCGTGAAAAGAGGGTTTGGTTGTCAAAACTATACCAATTGATAATGCAAGTACGATACGGTTCAGAACTGTGGTCTCCCAACTTTTTTGGCTTGGCGAACAGGACGAGGCGGTGGAGTATTTAGGGAAGAGAGCATGGTTTCATGCATGCGTGAGCCACTTTTGCAAGTGCAGCTTTGTGTACACATGTGTGCATGAAAGTGCTCACCCACATCTCAGCCCAGTTCCAAATAGGCTGCATCCCAGTACTGGGTCATGGATGGGGAGTTGGGGACCCTAAGTTTAAGAACAACAGTTAAGGCTCAGAAAAAGAAAACCAAGTTAAAGGAACAAAACTAGGTGAAATACAATTTTCAGATCCAGAGGAAATTGCATCTGAATGAGGCACTGAAGGCTTCTTAGTTCAGGTATATGAGTCATTCAATCTTATCTAGGTTATCTCAGTCCAAATGACTGCAAAGGAAGTCAATCTAACTCTGAAAAGTGAAAATAAGGAGTATTTAGGGAATGACTGCAGGACAGAGATGTGTAAACATCTCAGAGTAGATTTACCTACCTTTATTTTTTATCTTTTAATGACCCCATTATCCATTGCAGGGTAGAGTGAATGGAGCTGAGTATTTACTGGCCAG
This sequence comes from Hydrophis major, assembly GCA_033807585.1. Taxonomy (NCBI): domain Eukaryota; kingdom Metazoa; phylum Chordata; class Lepidosauria; order Squamata; family Elapidae; genus Hydrophis; species Hydrophis major. Next base: position 20,338,308 of record CM066334.1, on the reverse strand, counting down.
ATGCCCTTCCTATCGCCAGTGCAGAGTTCGCGGCTGATATTTACTTATGCCCAGAGAGAGAAATATCTGCTGCTGCCTAGGATTGAACTCACAGCCTCCTGATTATGAGATGAAAGCTCCACCTCTAGGCCACTGCACCACATTTACCTACCTTTATTACTATGGTATATTTCAACAAATGAGGAAGTACTTAATGCCTCCAGTCCCTACTGCTCCCCCAAAACGTTTGTAAGCCATGAAATAAACAAAACAAAACACGCACACGCAAATCACAGCTGGGTTTTACAAAGGGGAAGGAAGTCAATCAATCAGCCTGGGAGATGTTCCTCAATGAGATTTGGCCACATGCACAACCAACAATACGTTCTTGCCGATTACCTCGCAGGGGAGCTTTCTTCCAGAATCCGTCTCTCACCTCCACGTAGTCATACCAACATAGCCGGCTGCGGTACAGATCCAGGGTTGTAAAGTTCAGAATGATCTGAAAAGCAAGCAGAGACCACACCACCCTGAGCAGGAAGCAGGTCCTAAATGGTACTTTGGCATACTCTACATATTTCTTCTTTGTTTCACGAGTTACCATTTTGAGGAACATCAACTACCTTTTGTCAAGCCCCAGAGAAATCATGAGATCAAGATAGTTAAAATGGGTATAAAGATTTATTGCAAGCTTAAGCAGCCTACAAGAATCTGAACTACTGACAGTCAAAGCAATTTGGCGGCAGATAAGGAATTCAAGGGGGGATAGACTTAGATTTTGTGTGGACACGAAGGGACCCATGACTGATGATGCATTTGACCCTTCCCTTGAGTTCAGCCTGGTCATCTCTTATACCCTTAACAGCCTGTTTTCCAAGTCCTAAATAGCATTCCTCTTCTATGCTAAAATGTAGTAAGTGCAGGCAGTTCTTGACTTACAACAATAATGGAGCCTGCCCATCATAGACATAAATCATGAAGACACATTTAACAACTCATAAAACATTCCGATGCCTGTTTTAGTAATTGCCATAAAAAAGAGGGGGTAGGAAGGAAATCTGGAAGAGTAGTTGAAAGCGAAAGTACATTCCAACTCTTATCTTTAAAAGATTGTAACTAAAATACCAGAGATTTTGCTCCCGTGAACATGCTCAATTGGAGAATCTGATTTATGAGACACCCAGGGAGGAGGGGGAAAACAGGATCATAGGGGACTGTAAATTATGTCTGCTAGAGTTGGTTTCATACAGGGCGATGCCAGTATGTCACCTCTAATCGACCCTTTGCAGTTTTTTGAAGTTTGGCTCGAGAATCATGATTTAATTAGAGCTATTGCTGGAATCCTGACACTGTGTTACTAACTTAACAACTGCAGTGATTCACTTCAAAACTGTGGCTTGAGGTTGTAAAATGGGGCAAAATTCACTGGGGCAAATTCACTGTCTCACTTTGGCAACAGAGATTAGGAGATGAATTGTGGTTGTAAATCAAGGACTACCTGCATGTTCTTTTGTTATGTGTGGAAAACAAGTTGACTGGAGATATGCCTGAACCAGACTGCCCAGCTGTGCCAAACTAGCGGCAATTTAGACTCTGTAATCTTAAAAATGGACCCAAATCTCTCAGCTAGATTCTGAATTTGCCAGACATGAAGACTTGGATGTTTTTCCAGAAAGGATACTCTTTCCCAAGCCAGAGAAAATAGAGATAATCCCATTTAATTACATTACAGCATCGCATGAGACAGTAAATATGGCAAAAGAACCTAGGCAGAGAAAAGATTAGTTACTGTCTGTAATCTTCATAAAGGACTGAAAGAATGCAATATACAGGATCTGTTATTTCTTTTCCTTACTCGAATTTGGAAAGGATGAGGTACATACACATCTTTGTAATGATGGGGGGGGGGGAGGAATTAAAATCCCTAGGAAATATGCTAATGTAGATTTGAGCTTTTCTTCCAATGGCAAACGGCTTCCCAATATTACAATAGGTTTATATTCCAGGATGATGAACTGCCTCCATCTGTTTCCGGTTTTTTTTCCTGTGTTCTCAAAATAGGATGATGTGAAACCTGATACTGGGAGCAATATTAAACATGGATTAAGAGAGGAATGGACTGGGATTAAGGGAACCTGATGTCCTCCATATGCTTTGCACAACTCCTGTCATTCCTCGCTATTTGCCATCCTGACTGGGGCTTTATGGGAGTTGAAGTGCAAAACATCTGTAGTACATCCAGATGCTTTTCTCTGCAGGAGCTTTTGGGAAAGAAAAAGAGGAGAATATATGTCTCAAGTGACAGACCCAGTTTAAACTGCAGTTAGGTGATCTTAGGTTACATTGATTCATCTTGGAGATGGCTCTAACTTACAGATTACAGATAGCAGATAATCAGAGTTGGAAGGGACCTTGTAGGTCATCCAGTCCAACCTCCTGCCCAAGCGGGAGTCCCTACACCATTTCTGACAAATGGCAGTCCAATCTCTTCTTGATATCCTCAAGTGATGACACTCCCACAACTTCTGAAGGCAAGCTGTTCAGTGGTGAGATTCAAATTTTTTTACTACTGGTTCTGTGAGCGTGGCTTGGTGGGTGAGGCATGGGAAGGATACTGCAAAATCTCTATTCCCACCCCAACCCCACTAACCTGCTTTCCAGCTCCGTTTTCCTATGCAGGGCAACAAAAGGAGACCCAGCCAATCAGCTGGGATTCAGGAGGTGGAGAATAGATGGGGGTGGAGCCAGTCAGAGGTGGGATTTACTGGTTCTCCCAACTGCTCAAAATTTCCGCTACCAGTTCTCCAGAATTGGTCAGAGCCTGCTGAATACCACCTCTGAAGCTGTTCCATTGGTTGACTGTTCTCACTGTCAGAAAGTTTCTCCTGATTTCCAAGTTGAATCTCTCGATCAGTTTCCATCCATTATTCCTTGTCTGGTCTTCGGGTACCTAGAAAAATAGCTTGGCCCCCTCCTCCTCTCTGTGGCAGCCCCTCAGATATTGGAAGACTGCTATCCTGTCAGCCCTGGTCCTTCTCTTCACTAGACTAGCCAGGCCCAGTTCCTGCAACTAGACTAGCCAGGCCCAGTTCCTGCAACCGTTCGTCATATGTTTCAGCCTCCAGTCCCCTTCACTGAATAAGATTCAGAGCACCAAACAACTAATTTTAATGTGTTTTTTCAAAGGGCTTTGTAACAATATTTTTGTTACTAGCCCACCTATGATTTCTGACTACTTCTTCCATTTTTTTGTTCCTAGAAAAATAATCTATTCAGGAGGAAAATGTAGAATAAGTTATATAAATTTAGCTTTTACAGATAAGCCTTGACTTACAAACATTAATTGAGTGACTGTTCAAAGTTACAACGGCCCTGAAAAAAGTCACTTATGACTGTTTTTCACCGTCACAACCTTGATAACATCCCCACGATCATGTGATCAAAATTCAGATGCTTGGCAGCTGACTTGAACTTATGACGGTTGCAGTGTCCCAGGGGGTCATATGATCCCCTTTTGCAACCTTCTGACAAGCAAAGTCAATGGGGAAGCCAGTTTCACTTTACAACCGTGTTACTAACTTAACAACTGCAGTGATGCACTTAACAACTCTGGAAAGAAAGGTCACAAAATGGGACAAAACTCACTTAACAACTGTGTCATTTAGCAACAGAAATGTGGGTCGTAAGTAAAGGACTACCTGCTTTGCTTGGAATAATCTGGTCGGATGCATTAATACATTAATCCACTCAAAGGTAATAATTCCCAAGAGAAAGCATTACTGGCAAAGAAGAACAGGAAGGACAGCATTTTGTAAGATGGTTTGTATAATAACAGATAATAACAGATAATCAGAATTGGAAGGGACCTTATAGGTCATCTAGTCCAACCCCCTGCCAAAGCGGGAGACCCTACACCATTTCTGACAAATGGCAGTCCAATCTCTTCTTGAAGGTCTCAAGTGATGGCGCTCCGACAACTTCCAAAGGCAACTTCTATTCTAGGGATTGATTGTTCTCACTGTCAGAAAGTTTCTCCTTATTTCCAGGTTGAGTCTCTCCTTGTTCAGTTTCCATCCGTTATTCCTTGTCTGGCCTTTGGGTGCTTTGGAGAATAGCTTGACTCCTTAGTCTCTGTGGCAGCCCCTCAAATACTGGAAGACCACTATCATGTCTCCCCTGGTGCTTCTCTTTACTAGACCAGCCAAGCTCAGTTTCTGCAACTTGTTTGTTGTATGTTTTAGTCTCTTGTCCCCTAATCATCTTGGTTGCTCTTCTCTGTACTTTTTCTAGAGTCTCAACATCTTTTTTATAGAATAGTGACCAAAACTGGATGCAGTACTCTAGGTGTGGTCTTACCAGGGCTTTATAGAACGGTATTAGTACCTCACTTGATCTTGTATGATTCCATAAAATGAGGGCGGAGGTTTTAAACCAACATTTACCTTTTCCCCTGGCGTGACTGATATCCTCCAAATGCAATGCTTGTGAGAAGAATATCCATTGGGGAAGTCAGGTGAGGAGAAATTCCCTTGACTGTCTTGAAGTGTTTCTCCACAAGCTGGAGGAGAAAATAAAAAATATAATAAAATGGAAACACAAAAATAAATATACATAAATAAAAAGGAGTAATAAAAAAAAGACACTGCTTGAATTTAGGGTCCTGTTGTGGCCTGTCAGCCACCGGCCCCTCCAACAGCTGAATCAGATGAGGAGAGAGAAAGAGAGAGAGAAAGAGAGGGAGGGAGAGAGATTGAGATCAGATGGAGAGTCAACAGCCCCCAGGTCTGGAAGTGGCTGATGAGGAAGAGGAGGAACAGCTGGGTCCAGTGCTTGATGCGCTGCTGCAAAAAGCCAGAGGAGAGGAGAACAGTGGAAATCTATGGGCCGGTCCTTGGGATGGAAGAGCCACCACTGCTAGTGAAGCCTTTATCTGGGGATAAAAGGCAGGGAGCAGAGATGAATAGATGGGGCAGACAACTATTCATCTTATGGATGGATGGACTTGTTAGCCTGCAGTGAGAGAGAAACTTTTTGCTCCTAATAACGGAATCATTGATTCAACTACAGAGGGTTTGTCGTATTTGGGGAACTGTGTCAGAATAGATGTCCCAAAAATGTATTCCTAAGGTGATCCAAGGGATTCTAACTTCAGCAATCGAGCAAGCTGTTTTCAGAGTTCAGGCATTGCCAGATTGTTATGGGGGGTGAAATGAGCATGTCCTTCTCTAGAGTATTCCCTGTCCATTTGGTGGTATAATCAGTTAGACAGCTAGGTGTGAATGATGACCACGTGCACAAGGTTTTGTAACCAGGTTTGTAGACAAACGCCCTTTCCCCAATGAAAAACCCTGCCAAAGTAACACAATTTCCCCGACAAGAAGCACACCGCCTTGCAAAAGGCACACTTTAGGTAAACAGTTCAGTTTTATAGATATTAAGTTTGCAAGATATTTTTTTCCTTCTCAGGGACGGGATCAATGAATTATGACCAGCTTTCCTGTTCTTCCCATCCTCTAGTTTCTGAGATTTGTCCAGGCATGGGTGACATACTTCAATTTCCATCCTATCTTTGCCATTGGGCATTGAGAAAGAAGAGCGCGCATTCTCACAACACTGGTTCCTACATCATCCTGCTTAAGGTACCTTATGTAGAGGGGGATTACAGAATGGCCCTCTTCTTTCTCCAATGAACTGCATCAGTTACTTATTTCTTATCTCTTGTTTGGCTCCTGAAATTGGCTCTCATTTGAGATAAGACCTCCCCCCCAAACCTTCCCCAAAGTATCTACGGCTTGTTCTGCAGCTGTGAAAGTAACTATGGGAACCAAGAAGATGCCATGTTGCCACAGTAACAGAAGTCGAACATGGTCAGCGCAAATCTTACAAGATTTTTCATATTGCCACGTTCTTCCTTTCACATCAAAACACCAGGGGGGGTTCCAGATTCTTCTGAGAAATAGACCTTCTTTCTTTCTCCCTTTTTTACCCAGACATGCCCCAATCCTACCCAGGTTTTGAACAGCACCACATGGCATGAATGCCATGGTCCATGATGGCACCAATACAAGAGCACACGACAGATACAAACTCAATGTAAACCGCTCCAAACTTGATTGCAGAAAGCACGACTTCAGCAACAGAGAGGTCAATGCCTGGAATGGACCACCTGACTCTGTTGTTACATCCTCTAATCCCCACTTCTTTAACCTCAAATTATCCACTATTGACCTCACCCCACTTCTAAGAGGTCTGTAAGGGGCATGCATAAGTGCACAATCGTGCCTACCATCCCTGTCCTATTGCCCCCTTTTACTCGTACCTATTTCCTGTATTCATACTCATGTTAATTCTTATACCTATGATCTTGTAAGCATTTGACAAATCAAATAAATCAAATAAAAAATTAAATCAAATGAACCAATCAAAACCCCCATTCCTTGCAAACTCCCATCTAGACATAGGAGTTCAACTCCTTGAATTTTAAATGTGTTTTAATTTTTAATTTGAATGAATTTTAATGTGGAGAAAAGCCAAGCTTTACATTTAGGCAGGAAAAAAAAAATCAAAGGTATAAGCACAGATTAGGCGAGACCTGTCTCAAAAACTGTGAGAGGGACCTTGGAGTCTTAGTGGACGATCACTTGAATATGAGCCAGCAGTGTGCAGCCGCTGCCAAAAAAGCTAATATAGTTCTGGGTTGTATAAGCAGAGGCATAGAATCAAAATCACATGAAGTATTCGTGCTGCTTTACAAAACCCTAGTAAGACCACACCTGGAATACTGCAACCAATTTTGGTCATTATACCACAAAAAATATGTTGAGATCTTGGGAAAAATTCAGAGAAAAGCAACTAAGATGATCAAAGGCCTGGAAACTAAAACGTTTGAAGAACGGCTGCAGGATTTGGGTTTGGCTAGTCTAGAGAAAAGAAGACATGATAGGAGTATTCCAGTATTTGAGGGGCTGCCACAAAGAAGGCAGGGTCAAATTATCCTCCAAAGCACCTAAGGGCAGGACAAGAAATAATGGATGGAAACTAATCAAGCAAAGATGCAACCTGGAATTAAGGAGAAACTTCCTAACAGTGAGGACAATTAACCAGTGGAACAGCTTGCCACCAGAAATCATAAGTGCTCCATCACTGGAGGTTTTAAGAAGAGACTAGACAGCCACTTGCCTGAGATGATATATAATCTCCTGCTTGAGCAGGGGGGTGGATTATAAAACCTCCAAGGTCCCTTCCAGCTCTATTCTATTCCAATTCCTTCTACCTCCTCCTATCATCTCATTGTTAGGTTCAAAATTTTATTAGTTTATCGAAGCATAAAATAGAAAAAAAATAAAGAAAAATGAAAATAAAGGTAAAATTAGGAGAGCAAAAGGAGAGGAAAGAAAAGTGTAGGGTAGAGGAGAAAGGGGGGGAAAAAGCTTTGACTTCTTACTCCTTTTGGTGCAGTAGAATAAGGTAAAAACATGAAACTTTAACTTTTTACTTTTATATAGTAATATATACTAGCCATTTTTATACCACCAAACCTAGCTAATCAGCAAAACCCCAAATCAACATTTCATCTGACTTATTAGGGACCAGTATAATTTTTCTGCTAAGTATTATCTGGAAGGAACAAGACCCTCCTGTGGCAAGGTGTGATTAGAAGTTGATTTTGTATATATTTGACTTAGTGTTGGTTTCTGACCACAAAAGATATTAGAGAAAAGTCAATGGAATTCAAGGAGGGCTAGACTTGGATCACTTGTGGCAACTTAACAATTCAAGGCTGATAACTTGCTTAACCCCACCTCTAGGTTCTGCCTTTTTCTCCTATAAATACATTCTAGAGATGAAATTTTGGGTCTCCTTTATGACACCTTTTTTTTTTAAAGTTGATTAGAGCAAGTTGAAAGAATGACTTTATCCTAATTAGAAAATCTGACTTTTAATCTTTAACCCAGTCTGAGACAATGTACTTTTGTAAAGCGCTATTCTTTTAAAAACTGTCCTAGACTGATTTATGATTTTCATTGAAATACTGTTATATGGACTTTTAAATATGAAAACTGTTGATTTCTTGGGAAAACATGTTTCAAATTATATCTTGCTCTACGGCTGATCTTTGGTTTTTTGTTTTTTTTTATTGCCTGGGTAATTGAAAGTCTCTTATGCCCAGGCCATTAGAAAACGTCTGGGAATTCAGGAGAATTTTATGTAAATTCTCCCAAATGGGCTTGGGAAATGTCTAAGAGAAACAAGGATTTGACTCATGCCTCTGACCACATTTCCATGACAAATGGCATAACAATTGATTGTGCATTCTTGGACTTTGAACTAACATGTGGAAGTATAAAACAATGGACTATGAGTTATTCGTATCTGACATGTTAAAACCAACCCACATTTTTTCAATCAAGGCCAAAGGGTCACTCTCTCAGCTAAGATTCCCAAACATCAGATGCCACTTATGTTGGCTAGAGCAGTGGTGGCTAACTAGTGGGCCAGGGACCACTGGTGGTCCATGAGAAAATGTTGGTGGTCCACAGAGAAAAGTCACCCCCAAGCACCCTTCCAAAGCAATTAATCCAGGCTGTGTGAGAAGACAAGGTTGCGCTGCGCACATGGCCCGTGGGAACACAAGGCTTGCGTTGCTTGCATTGTGAACAACATAAGGTAGTGAGGGGAGGAGGGAAAGGGTGGAGGGGGGGGAACTTGCCCCATGTGCCCCATGTACCTCGCCTGGCCACCAGGCTGCTTTTTTCCTCTTCTTTCTTCTGCTTTCGGCTGTATGCAAGGAAAGCAGCAAAAGTCTTTCTTTCTCTCCCCCAAATTCTGCCAGAAATGAGTCTTTGGGATCCTGCAAGGCATCCTGCTCCAAGAGGCTGTGCCTGCACGACAAGACTTATTTTGGACGGAGTTTGGGGGAGAGAAAGAAAGACTTCTGCAGCTTCTGCTGCTTTCCTTGCATGGAGCCAAAAGTCTCTCTCCCCGCCCTCTGAAAGCAGAGTTGGAGATGGTATCCTGCAATCCCAAATAAAGAAAGGAAAATAGAGTGGAGAATTTTCCTGCAGACTTTTTTGGGGATTTTCCCAGAGTCTCTGGTCCGTGGGATTTAAAATTGTGAGTTTGGTGGTCCCTGAGGTCCAAAAGGTTGGCTACCCCTGGTCTAGAGCATAACAGCAGAAAAGTGATAGATTTTGTAATCAATAAAGTGTAACAACTCCATTTCATAGCCACAGAGCTAGCTCCGTGCATCTCAAAGAACAAATAATTATTTTAATTTGCAGAAAAATGGAATCTCTTTCCAAGCTTCTGTGTTAAAATGACTTTTTAGATCCATAGCCAAATAATACTGGATTATATCTGACAAAACTGGACAAAATGTTCTGGCCACAGCAATTCTTATGATACACCAAAGAAACTATTATTTCAGAACACTTCTTGGCTTATTGATATGGCCATGATTTACGTAAAGTTTACAGATTATAGAAATAAATCCCATCATTAATTTGGGGGATCTGCTGCTCTCACCTATGATGGTGGCCATCAACCTTAGTGTTGAACTTATGACAGTTGTTGTGTTCCAGAGCCATATGATCCTCTTTTGTGACCTTTTGACAAGCAAAATCAATGAGGAGGCCAGATTCACTTAACAACCTAATTATTTAACTTGACAACTGTACTGATCCAATTAACAACTGTGGCAAGAAAGGGTGTAAGATGGGGCAAAACTCATTTAACAACTGCTTAGCAACAGAAATTTTATGCTTAACTTTGGTCATAAGTTGGGGACAATTGGTAATGCATTGCACAAAGTCATCAATGAATCAGCCTTGGATGCCATTTTTTACTTGGAAACTTCAAGGCTGCCACATTCAGTGCCTGGGAATTTGGGAGGGGGGATTTCATAGTGAGGTAGAAGATTAGACACAATAACATTCTTTCTCAGAGAGTCAAGGATATGTTGCCCTGCACCTAGAGGAGAGTTACTGGGGCAATGTCTCCAATTGGGACAAAGATTTGATTGGGCCATGTGATGGACTGGGTGCAGGGGATGAATCTTTGATTCTCTTTTAAAACCTGGAACTCTCAGATTCGGGTTTTCCTAGATGTGCCAATAGGATAACTCTAATAAAATGGAACTTTAAGGAACTGCTTGTTTGGGGAGTTTATTGGGTTGGAGTTGGATAGTTGGAACACTGACACAATGCTTTAATAGCCCTGACTCCAAACTAACTCCTCCTTTCACTTGCAGTTAGCACAGGTCCCATCTCTTTTCTCATCTTTCTTCCCTCTTCTTCGTATTGGCTCAATCACCCATTTGAAGAATTCCCTGCAGGAAATGCTGCATTCCTGACTAGCAAAACAAGCCTTTTCTGTTTGTAAACGTCAGTCTTCTCCACGGAAACAGACACCCAGCAGGGGATGGATGCTGGAAAACTCCAAGCCAGATCAGGTCTTGGGAATCAAGCAGGAAGCAAAAGTTTCACACACTGTCTTTGGCTCCCGATTCCTTGCCTTCTGTCCTGACATCTGTTCAGTTTCAAGAGCCAAAACTGGGGTGGACTGGACTGTCGCCAAAGACTGGGTGACGATCTGAGCTATCCATTCAGCTCCAAAGCCCTGCATTATGTCATGCTTGTATCCACTTGAAAAGGGAGAGGTAAGATTGGAGCCGGGAGTGAAAACTTGGGGGATTGTAAGATACAGCGGAAGGATGGAAACATTCTGGGTTTAGCTAGTTACACACAGGCTGACATCTATAGTCTGAAGGAAACAAATCTTCTACCATGGTAACTCTCCAAGGAGCAGACAGGACACTGTAGTCTACAAGTCAATGGTTTAGTCCCGTGATGGCGAATCTATGGCATGCGTGGCATGCAGAGCCATTTGTGTGGGCACATGAGCCCCAGCCAAACTTACCCGCATTGCGCATGCGCACGCCTCCCAGCTGATTTTTTTTGCCCGCTTGAGGCCATTTTTGCCCTCCTGGAGGCTCGAGGGAAGCCTCTGCAGCCTTAGGAGGCCTAAAAAATGGGCCCGTTTCGGCACTTCCAGTATTTCCGAAAGGCCTGTTTTTCGGCCTCCAGAGGCTTCCCTCAAGCCTCCAGGAGGGTGAAAATGGCCTCAAGCGGGCAAAAAAAAAAATCAGCTGGGAGGCGAGCGCATGTGGAGTGCAGGTAAGGGGGTCGGGCAGGGGTGTTGCGTGCACAAGGGCAGGGGAGGTGGGGCGCATTGCATTGTGGGTGCGAGCTCGCATGCGCTTTCAGCACGCCACAACAAAAAGGTTCACCATCACTGGTTTAGTCTAAAGAAAAGAGGGCTGTGGGGAGACAGGATAGCAGACTTCTAAGGATTCTCAGTAGGGGGAACGACGGCTCAGTAGTTAAAGATACTGAGCTTGTCTGCTAGAAAGCTGTCAGCTCTGGTTCAAGGCCCAAGCACCACTTAATGGGGTGAGCTCCGCTTCCTGCTCCAGCTCCTGCCCGCCAAGCAGTTGGAAAGCATGCAAATGCAAGTAGATAAAAAGTACCACTTTGGTGGAAAGGTTACAATGATCCATGTACCTCAGTGTATAGTCATGCTGGCCACATGACCACGGAAGCATCTTCAGATTACGCTGGCTCCCTTGGCTAAGAAATAGAGATGAGCATCACTCCCTAAAGTCAGACACAACTGGGCAGGGGAAACGTATACCTTTACTTTTTAAAGGCTATCAGAGAAAGAGGGCATGAATTTAGCTTCCACAACTGTGATGACCCAGAGTGTAACACAAACGTAACAAAATCCAAAATGTAAATAAGTGTCTTTTAATGCCTCCAACTTGGCCCCATTGTTCAATAATACTCAGTTGGAGATAAAACGTATTCAAAAATAGTCTTCAAAAGAAAGCAATACAGTCTGAACTTAATGAGCAGATAGAGGTGAAATAAAAACCTAAAACAAACTACAATGAAGGAATTTCCACAACAGATCAGGAGAAGTAATAACCAGTTTCAAGGAGATAACAAGGCACAGTCTGTTGGAAGGACGTCAACCAAGATAACATCAGCCCAAAATAAAACATGCTTTGCTTCTGGCAACGCTGTGTTTTAACTGTCTCTCTTATATACTATTCTCCCCAACTGCAACCAATGAGGGGGATCATGGCCACTTCCTTTCTTGCAAGCCAACTTGTTGCCTTCTCTGTTCCTCCCTGCGTGTCCTAAGATGCAGAGGGGAGGGGCTGGTTCTTCCTCTGACTGCCCAGCCAGCTTCTGCCCTTCCCCAGCTCCTTCACAACCTCCGGAGCCACACCTCCATTCCCTGTGAGCTGTTCCTCCTCTCCCTCAGAGTCTCTCTCTACCAAGGGCATAACAACAACATCCAATGACAAGAATCACGGGGCGGAAGCTTTACTGAGAGCTCCAAACTCATGGGTGTTCCATCACAGAAGGTTTTCCAACGGTTGGAAAACCATGCATGTGGGATGCTCTGAGTAATGCTGCCAAGGACATGTTGGAATGGAAGACTACCAAGATACCTTCCAAAGTCCCAAAGGTGCATTTTTTCAAGAGGCAACTGGACTTTCTGCTTTTTCTTTGAAGATATTTCATTTCTTATCCAAAGAGCTTCTTCAGCTCTGACCGGATGGAGGGGAATGGAAGCCATTTTCAGCCATCTTCAGCTCTGACCATCCAGTTAGAGCAGGAGAAGCTCCCTGGATGAGAAGTGAAACATCTTCAAAAGAAAAACTAGAAAGTCCAGCTACCTCTTGAAAAAAGCACCCCTGGAACAACAATGATCAGGATGACGGAGAATCCATAGACATCCCTTCCAAAGCTACAATTTTATGCATGATTATAAGTAGTTGGAGAAATATTTGAAGTGGATAAAAGTATAGCATGAAATACTTTACCCGAACCAAGAAGAAATTTAATTATTGATTTAGTGGTGTTACCATTAGAAACTAAAAAAAAGCAGAAGACTAGGAAATGCAGGCATGAAAAGGGAGTAAGGAGTAGGGGAGAAAATAGTACTACAGATAGTCCTTGGCATTATGTTTCAGTCAAGCTGATTAGCATGAGGATGATAGGTTGAGGTTTTCTCTTTGCCTAACGTCCCACTGGGGTAATATTAAATTTTAACATGATTTAACAAGCAGAAAAAAAAATTACAACCCATCTGCCTTCAATCAAGGACCTATATACTGTATGAGTCAAAAAGAGGGCTGTGAAAATATTTACAGACCCCTCACATCAACTGTTTCAACTCCTATACTCAAAATGACGCTATAGAGCCCTGCACACCAGAACAACTAGACACAAGGATGTTTTTTCCCCAAACACCATCACTCTTAAACAAATAATTCCCTCAATGCTGTCCAACGATTTACAAAGACTGCACTACTATTACTATTAATCCTCTCATCACTTCTTATCACCCATCCCCTCCCACTTGGGACTGTATGACTGTAACTTTGTCGCTCGTATCCTTGCGATTTATATTGACTGTTTTCTAGTATGATTTGATTGCTTATTGTAACCTATGACTGTTATTAAGTGTTGTGCCTGATGATTCTTGACTCTTGACAAATGTATCTTTTCTTTTATATACACCGAGAGCATCTGCACCAAGACAGATTCCTTTGGGTCCAATCACACTTGGGCAATAAAGAATTCTATTCTATTCTATTCTATTCTATTCTATTCTATTCTATTCTATTCTATTCTATTCTATTCTATTCTATTGACTAAGTCTGCATTACTATCACTATTAATCTTCTCATCGCTCCTATCATCCATTCCCTCACACTTATGACCGTATGTCTGTAACTTTGTGGCTTGTATCTTTACGATTAATATTGACGGTTTCCTAGTATGATTTGATTGCCTATTTGTACCCTATGACTAGGTTAAGTATTCTACCTTATGATTCTTGACGAATGTATCTTTTCTTTTTATGTACCCTGAGAGCATATGCACCAAGACAAATTCCTTGTGAGTCTAATCACACTGGATCAATTAAAAAATTCATCATTCATTCATTCACTGGGGTCAAATTGGAATGTTTTGTAGGTTCAAGGCCTAACTAGATGCTCTTGTTCTATGGTGGGAGTTTAAAGCATCAGCAGAAAGGATGAGAGATACCGAAGAAAGACTTAGGAAAGGTGTATGGAAAGAAGTTGTGGTCCCAAACTAAAGGCTCTGTATAACCATTTAATTTCCCCTTCACTACCTTATTTTCTAAGAAAAATTAAACAGAGATGGACTGGTGAGAGCTTTTGCAATGAAAACTTCAAATTAGTTCCATAGAAACTTAAGATTAAAAACAGAAACTTTACTCAGAAGCACTTCTAGATTCTTCTTTTGTAAGGGCAACCCACCATACTTACTAGGGCATTTGTAGAGTTTGCGCGCCTGGGCAATATCTCCTTTGCTCAGCCGGGTCCTCTGTCCAATGGAGGGCTGCATCCCATTCACATTATATTTGGGAAGAATGGTGTCCAGGAAGATCCCCCTGAAAAGACACAAAGGAGAACATGCTGAGCTTTCAGCTGCTTTGCACAGGCACAATCAAAAGCTTTTGCTCGTAAAATAACTGGTGACTGGGAGTCAACCATCTGGAAAAAAAATAGATTGGTTATTTTGCAAAAGAGAAAGTAACTGTGATGATGGCTGTCATAAACTTAGGCTTACATGCATCCACACTTTTTTACTTATCCCTTTTTCCATTGAATAGATATCCTTTGAACAGGTATCAGTTTAGACTGGAAAGTTATTCATGCTCTGCTTTAGATAAATCCCACATTTCAATCAACATGAAAGTCTTGATATCATTCTCCTATACAGGCATTAACATTGATGGAAGGTGGGAACTTCCGGTTTGCGTGGCTTCGGGGCAGCAGGAATTCGCGACAGCTCGCGATTCCTGCTGTGCTAGCCGTCGAGGTACCCCCGATCCAGATGGGTCAGGGGGATATGGCTGCCCTGTAGGGACAGCTGAAGATAGAGGGGAGTCGGAAAGGGAGGTGGGGGCATCGCAGACCCCCCCTTTCTCCGGGAAAACCCCTTTTTCTCAAGGCGGTGGAGCGGCGGTCAGCAATGGCCGCCACGAAGAAGCCAGCAACCGGGTAAGAACTGTGCTGGAGGAAGTGTGAAGAGTGAAAGTTCTGTCTGAGCCGGGTCAAGTAACACCTTTTAAATTGCCTGGAATTGAGCTGTTTGTTGCTGGAGGATACATTGTATCCCTAAGAAGAGCGAAAAGCGGCGGAGAAGCTGTTAAAGGGATTTTTTTTTTTTTTTTTACTCTCCCACCCCACGGAAAAAGCAGAAATATTTGGATATATTAGACATTGAAAGTGGATTGTTTTGAAAGCTAAGATAAGAGACAAAGGGATTTTTGGACATTGAAAAATGTGAGAAATTGGAAAATCTCTGCTGGAGGTATGGATTTTTGATTATTAAAATTCTCATTGCAAGTGGGAAGGGAGAAAAAAAAAATTGGAGCAGAAGCTGAAAAAGGAGGAGATTGATTAGAACGTCTTTGTGGATCCCAAAAGAAGATATATGGTAATTGGACCTCTTTGATTAAAAATTAATTCAGAAAGAGAAAGAGAAGAAGGAAGAAAAGTATTAACTTTTGGAACTTTTTTTCTTTTTTTTTAATTGCTTTTGATTGTCTTTGATTAAAAATTCTTGTGGTTGTTTTGGAAAAAGTTTCCCTTTTCATAATGGCATCGTCTGTGGATGAACTAGAGATTGAATATCAAAAATATAAAAAAGAAGATACTTTGGGCGCTTTGTTTCAATTTTTAGAAATGGCGTTATGTTCCTTTGAAAAGTTGATTACGCAGCAGAAGGACTGGGACAAGGAAGAAGAGGAAGAAGAAGCCATCTTTGATGAACAATGGGTCCCTTCTGGAGAGGAGGAGAAAAAGGATAAGAAAAAGGGGATTTTAAGAATTATAAAAACAACCAAAAGAGAGAAAAATGAGTGAAAAGATGGAGGCAAGGTTAGAAAGCAAAGGAAAAGGAGCAAGAAAAGCGAAGAGAAAAAGCAAAGGGGTAGAAAGGGCAAGGAGAAGAATAAGCAAGAGAGAAAGGGGGGGAGGAGAAGCCTTAATGGGGGGAAGCAAGACCTAAGGAAAAAAAGTTTATTTAGAGACAATGGGTGAATTTAATTTAGATTAAAAGAGGGATTCTGGAGGGTATATAAGAGTGTGTTTTTATATGTATATTTAGAATATAAAATTTATTATGTAATTTTAGAATTTTTTTTAAACAGAATCCCAAGAAAGATTGCTATATGTAGTATTTCTAAGTTAGGGTAATGAGTTATAGATGTTACTCCAATTGGTGTACAGGAGAAGTATAGTAAAAGAAAAAAAAGATGAATGGATAATTGGAAATAGAACAGACAAAGAATGTTGTTGAAAATGATAATAAGATATGGAAGGATATATATGTTTTTTTTTTTTGGATTTTGTATATTGATAAAAGGCAATAAAATTTTAATTAATAAATAATTTGGATGGAAAAGAGAAGTAGGGACAAGATATGAAGTTAATATTATATGAAATATTGATATTATAATCTGGAAATGTTTTGCCTTATTGGTCTATTATTATTATTTTTTCTTAGAAAAGAATTTATAAGCTGCTATGCCTTGATTCTTTGTGCATTGTTTTTATAAAACTGATAAAAATGGTTTTTATATATATATATAAAAAAGAAAATGATAATAAGATTTGGAAGGAGATATGGGTTGAATATGATGTTTGAATTTGTGTCTGTGTAAAGAGTTTTAACCCGGGAACAGACAGCCTTCAGAAAAGATCTTTTAGTTTTGTTTATGTTTTGTGTTTGTATGTTTGTGTATTGTGCTTATGGTAAAACTAACAAAATTTGTTTTTTATAAAAAAAAAAAAAAAGGAAAGAATCAATAAAACCTTGGAGGAATGTTAGATGAGAATAATTTATACAAGCCAGAAAGAAAAGAATATGATGACTATAAAATGGATAAATATGGAAGAGAAATGAAATTGAATAGGAGTAAAGAGAAAAAATGAGAAATTTGCTGAAAGATGTTTGTGTGTCCATATGGAGATGGGATAAATTGGAATTATGCTGTATAAAAATAATGTTTTGTTTGACTTGTAAGGATCTACAATGTTAAGAGGTTTTATGTGTTTATGTATTTAATAGTTAATGATGTGTTGTTTTATCTTTAAAATCAATAAAAATTTGTTTCAAAAAAAAAAACATTGATGGAAGGTGGAGTTCTGTCAAACTGTTACTGTCAAGGATTTCCGAAGGATTTTGAAATAAGAAAGCAAAAGAATGATTAAGGAAATATAAAGAATTTAGCTCAAGTATTTCTGGTTATGTACAAGTTGTCTTGAAACTGGACCAATTACAAAAAACAAACAAACAAACAAACAAACAGACAATGTAGGCCAGCATGTTCAATATCTTTCTAATGACCTACTGTCTCTCTAGAAGATTCTGATGGAGTTCATTCATTATAATTGTCTCTCTGGAGAGCTGGAGGAACAGAAATCCTTGGCAATCACAGAAATATTAGTAGATCCTTAACTTATAGATTGTAGAGCACTGAGTTCTGCAATTGTGTTATTAGCAGGCCATCTAATCTTTTATATTGCTGTGACGACTACTCTTCCATAGATGGAGATGAGAGCTGAAATGAAGACTAACAGAAAAGATGGATAGTGGGATCAGAATAGAATAGAATAACACAGTTGGAAGGGATCTTGGAGGTCTTCTAGTCCAACCCCCTGCTTAGGCAGGAAACCCTACACCACTTCAAACAAATGGTTATCCAATCTCTTCTTTAAAACTTCCAGTGTTGGAGAATTCACAACCTCTGGAGGCAAGTTGTTCTAATGGTTAATTGTTCTCACGGTCAGGAATTTTTCCTTAGTTCTAGGTTGCTTCTCTCCTTGATTCGTTTCCATCCACTGCTTCTTGTCCTGCCTTCTGGTGCTTTGGAGAATGGCTTGACTCCCTCTTCTTTGGGGCAGCCCCTGAGATATTGGAAAACTGCTATCATGTCTCCTCCAGTCCTTCTTTTCATTAGACTAGGCATACCCAGTTCCTGCAACCGTTCTTTATATGTTACCATCATTAGCTATTTCTGTAGTGGATCAATTCCAAGTTGGGTGCATCTAAAAGTTGTGGGCATCCTTCACTTAGGTCTTGATTCCTGTTCTTGGCCACATCACACTCACTCATTCCTTCTCCCAAGTTTCCATGTAATTCTTAAACCGGTTGCCCTTATGAAGGATTCCAACTTGGCTGCAAGAACATAGGATGAGTTACTAAAAACAGACATGGATGCCCTTGTAATTAGAAAGGCACAAGGGCATAAATCCAGGAACCTCACCACAGGAAAGGAATTGCCCATACAAGACCTTGCAAGCAGTTTAAGCTCTTGCAGGAGTTCTAAAGTAGTTCTGACTTCACATGACTAGTTGGTTTAATCCAAGAATATCTGGTTATGCACAAGTTGACTTGAAATCGGAACAATTTTTCTTTTCCTTGCAACCTGTAGCTTATGGATGGACTATTTCCTATTGATAGAAACTCTTACCCACTCTGCTTTTGGAGTCAAAGAGATTACTAACCTTCTGTTTCCACAGCAATGTATAAGTGACCCTTACTTAAAAATCATGACTGGGACTTCATACTCCATTGTTAAGTGCTACAACCATTAAACAAGACACATGTGCCCACAATAGAGCTATGACCTCACATCTCTCAGAGTTAAAGCGAATCTCCTTTGGTTGTTAGCACATTGAGTCCCATGCTGTGAATGGCAGTAACATTCCGTCCTGTCTACACAATGCACTAGACTCTGAATTGAAGGCTTAGGGGAATGAAAATATGAAGAGAAAGGAGGTGAAACATCCAATCAAAAGCACATAATTCTCTAAGGAATGGAAGGTTAAAGCTTTCTATTTCATAAGCTAACATGAAAAATATTTTGCTTCTTCTGCCTCCCAGTTGGATGTGTCTACTAAAATTAAGTCTATGCGTGACACTTTTGGCTGTCTGAATCAGAAGGTTTGTTGCCCAGTTGCCTGGATTCTTTGGTTGGGTCTAGGATAACTCACCATGGCCAACTCATTGTGAGACAACTTTCTGCAGGACAATTCAACACAGCATTCATCGTTTTATTGAGTTACCTTTATGAGTGGTGGCCATGTTTTTGTTGAAGTTACACTTATATTTCTGAATTGACTTTCTTCATTTTATTTTTATTGGCCATGGTTCCATTGAACTTAATTGAACTTTTGTATTTTTTGAATTGTCCTGTGGCAAGGTAGCCGCAGCAAGTTGGCTGTGGGAAGTTGTTCCAGTCCATCTTTTGACATAGTCCCTAGCTTGTAAACCTAAATATCCATGATTGTTTTTCCCAACTTACTCCACAAAAACCCACATGCTCTGCATACCCTGGACATAAATTATTTCAACTTCTACCCTCAAAATGATGTTACGCTAGAACAACTAGACACAAGGACAGTTTTTTCCCCAAATGCCATCACTCTGCTAAATAACTGACTCCCACGACACTGTCAAATTGCTTCGTAAGACTGTATTACTATTATTCTTCTCATCCTTCCTCTTACCTATCTCCTTTTCTACTTATGACTATAACTTTGTTGCTTGCATCTTTATATGATTTATATTGTTTTGTTTAGTTTACTAGTGTGATATATGTTGGTTGCATTATTTAGTATCCTATGACTATCACTAAGTGTTGTATCTCATGATTAATGATGAATGCATTTATGACTATGATCATGATTTATCACTTATAGCCTTTATGTACACTGAGAGCTTATGCACCAAAGATAAATTCCTTGTGTGTCAAATCACATCTGGCCAATAAAGAATTCTATTCTGTTCTGTTCTGTTCCGTTCCATTCCGTTCTCTATTCTATTCTATTCTATTCTATTCTATTCTATTCTGTTCTATTCTATTCCATTCCATTCTATTCTCTATTCTATTCTATTCCGTTCTGTTCCATTCCGTTCTCTATTCTATTCTATTCTATTCTATTCTATTCTATTCTATTCTATTCTATTCCATTCTCTATTCTATTCCATTCTCTATTCTATTCCATTCTCTATTCTATTCTATTCTATTCTATTCTATTCTGTTCTATTCTATTCCATTCCATTCCATTCTATTCTCTATTCTATTCTATTCCATTCTGTTCCATTCCGTTCTCTATTCTATTCTATTCTATTCCATTCTCTATTCTATTCTCTATTCTATTCCGTTCCATTCCATTCCATTCCATTCCGTTCTCTATTCTATTCTATTCTATTCTATTCTATTCTATTCCATTCCATTCTCTATTCTATTCTCTATTCTATTCTCTATTCTATTCCGTTCCGTTCCATTCCATTCCATTCCATTCCTTTCCGTTCTCTATTCTATTCTATTCTATTCCATTTTCTATTCTATTCTATTCTCTATTCTATTCTATTCCGTTCTGTTCCATTCCATTCTCTATTCTATTCTATTCTATTCTATTCTATTCTATTCTATTCTATTCTATTCCATTCCATTCTCTATTCTATTCTCTATTCTATTCCGTTCCGTTCCATTCCATTCCATTCCGTTCTCTATTCTATTCTATTCTATTCTATTCTATTCTATTCCATTCCATTCTATTCTATTCTATTCTATTCCATTCTCTATTCTATTCTATTCTATTCTATTCTATTCTATTCTATTCCTACTATTCCATATTCTATTCTATTCTATTTTATTCCTATTCCATATTCTATTCTATTCCTATTCTATTCTATTCTATTCCTATTCCAATTTCCTATCCTATCCTATCCTATTCTATCTTTTGAATTATATAACTTTGCCGAATTTGCTGGTGAGATTTTTACAAACCAGAATCCATCTTCTCAATCGTGATGACATTGACACTCTCTGTTTCTTTACAGCAGGTCAGACAATGGGAGACTCAGCAGTTGGTATCAGGCTGATGTGGTTCTGCTGAAAAGGTCAGACGAGAAAGTAGAGGCTTGTGAGAAATCCTGGATTTCTCTTACGGTGTGTGAAACCATCCATTTTGAAAGTTGTGACAATTTTCTCCTACAGCTGAGACTGCATGGAATTCAACTCAAGGAATTTACTCGAGTAAAGAATAATTTGAATCACAACAGAAGCCATTAGCGATGGAAAAACTAACACCTGCTAATATCAACCTCTGTGTCGAGAACAATTTGGAACAAATGGAAATCTGTGATAATAGCAGTAATTTCCTACGTGTGTCTTTACTGAAGCACTTAATAGATGCTTGAACCTTTTCTGAAATCTCTTCTATAGACCTGCAGAAAATATGGCCCACGGTAAAGCCGGGAGTAGAGATTTGCAGATTCTTTCTCAAAGCTGCCAAGAAAAAAAATATGAGTCAGCTGGTCTAGACTGAAGAGTCAAAACCCAAAGATTTTGATTGCAGAAACAGCAGGAGAAAGTTTAGGCTATAATTTCATGGAACTTTAAATTGTGAAAAATAATGTAGGGAAATGCATTAAAAAAAAAACCCCAACCTTTAACACAGAAATAGTGTTGCAATTAGCAGTAATATAAAAGCATTATCATTGCCTTATTTTATATGAGGAAGGGGAGTGATATGAGATGGGAGAAGTCCAAAGATGGAAACCTCAGGTCAGACTGGCCTGAAGAAATGAACAGAAATTAGGAAGTAAAAGGAAGCTTAGAAGACATAAGGTGAGGTGAGGTAGGATAGGATAGGATAAAGTAAGGTAGGATATGATAGGATGAGTCAAGATAACCTTTGTTATCACTTTTTCCTGTAAACACACTGGCACACAAAAAATGAAATTATGATGCCTGCTCTCAAGACAATAAATATATAACCATACACACACACACACACACACGTATTTTGAAAATAAAACAGAAAAAAAGATTTGATAGTTAACAAGGTTGATACAAAATGATATAAGGCTATTACAGAATTTAGTTATTCTGCTTCAGATTCCACAAAGGCAAGAATTGGGCTTTTCTGTAAAGTGGCCTCCTGCATCTTATGGGACTGTACAAATTTATCCTTTTTAATGAAAACTGCCCAGTTGATTCCTGAAACAGATGTGCTGTTTCATCTTGTCATAGAATAAACTCAGGATGTATCTCCAATTTATTATCTTCCGCCCCAGGATTTTTAAAACAATGTTTTACTTGTCTCTTGTAGCTATAGGATTTTTGACTTGCAATCTATTATTGCAGTTTAGCCTAGTCAAGGAGCAGTTGAAAAGTGTGGTTTAAGATGTAAAAATGGAGTTCATAATACTAGAAAAAGGAGAACATTTGTTAAAATAAATCATGTGATTAAGTTCTAAGGCCTATGAAGAATTTACAGTAGTAGGTCAAGATGACCACTGAGAAGAAAGAATTAAAGATACGTTTCTGAGCATTGTGTACCTCTTTCTTAACCAATGCATGAAGTCTCATTACTTAATCAATGGAATCTTTGTCCCAAAGGTGCTTTTTCAGAAGGCAAATGGAGTTTCTTGTTTTTTTGAAGACGTTTAGCTTCTCAACCAAGAAGCTTCTTCAGCTCTGACAGGATAGTGGAGAATGGAAGGGTTTGTATTCCTTGCAGACAGCTGGTCGTTTACTTCTTTTTGGAGGGTTGTTGAGGCCACTTGGCAGTTTATCTGTGTCCTGAGGGTCATTTGAGCAGTGCAAATTGCTCCTTTAGTCTGCAGTTTTTGCTCTGGAAATCCGTTCTTCCTCCCACACCATCCAAAGGGTGCTTATCCCAATTTTAGGGCTAAAAGTCTGTAGAGATTCTCAGTCCTCCAGTCGTTGTTGTCCCAAAGGTGCTTATTCTGGAGGCAACTGGACTTCTCACTTTCGCTCCTCATCCAAGAAGCTTCTTCAGCTCTGACTGGATGGTGGGGAATGGAAGGATTTACATTAAATTCCTTGCAGACAAGCTGGTCATTTGCATCCTTTTAGAGGGTTGTTGAGGCCACCTGGCAGTTTATCTGTGTCCTCAGGGCCACCTGAGTGGTGCAAATGGTCCCTGCAATTTTTCCTATGGAAATGTGTTCCACACCATTCAAAAGGTGTTCACCCCAAACTGTATAGTTAAAAGTCTGTAAAGATTCTCAGTCCTCCAGATGGTTCCCAAAGGTGTTTTTTCAGGAGACGACTGGACTTTCTGTTTTTTTTTTTTTTTCTTTTCAAGACGTTTTGCTTCTCATCCAAGAAGCTTCTTCAACTCTGACAGAATAGTGGGGAATGGAAGGATTTGCATTCCTTGCAGACAGCTGGTCATTTGAGCACCACTCAGGTAGTGCTGGCGACACAAACAAACCTCCAAGTGGCCTCAACAGCTCTCTAAAAAGGATGCAAATGACCAGCTGTCTGCAAGGAATACAAATCCTTCCATTCCCCACCATCCAGTCAGAGCTGAAGAAGCTTCTTGGATGAGAAGTGAAATGTTTTCAAAAGAAAAAAATCAGAAAGTCCAGTTGCCTCCTGAAAAAAAAAAAAACCCTTGGGACAACCTGGATGACTGAGAACCTTTACAGGCAATGGAATCTTTGTTGTCCACTGTTACAGTGGAACAAAGGAGAAAGATTATTTAGGATGTATTCTCTGGTGCCTACAGTTCTGATCCTTCTGCAGTGAATGATTTCTCAGGATTTTTTTTTCCTCGTCTGGTATACTCATTGTTACACTTTCCTCTATTTGGCAAAGAATCCAAACTAGCAACTGAAACAGATTAGTTGAAGCATTAAAATTCCCTAGAGGCAGAAAGGAAAGCCTGATTGAGGGAGGTTACCCTCAACATCACCCAAAATGCTGGGAGTCATCCTAGACAGAACCTATTTCTTCTTCCTGCTCTTCTCTAAACAAACACGATGATAGCATCTTAGAGGTAATGTCATCCACATACAGAAATGTGGACGAAAGCTTTTCTGTGAATCTTGGAATCCGAGTCCTGAAACAGCGACGTGTCTGTTTGCAAGACTAACAGCTGGGTTTTTAATTTCCTAAGCAAGTTTAAAAACAGCCAGGCTTGTTCTTGGAAGACGCTCATAAAATTAGTGGGGTTGAGTAACGCTCTTCAGAAAAAACACTGGAAGATCTGGGAAGGCCGAGACATGGATTCTCCAAACCATGCAACTCAGAGCCATCTTGGTTTTCCCTTGAAGGCGTTTAGCTTCTCAAACGGAACTGAAGCAGCTTCTTGGAAAAGAAGCTAAACGTCTCCCATGAAATACAAACAGAATAGAATGGAATAAAAAAACTTCATTGACACTTTAAACGTACACTAACCAGCCTACATTAAAATGAAATTTCATTACATTCAGCTCTCAAAAGATAACCATTATGCATACACACACATACACATACACACATATATGACAGAGAAAAACATCACAGTCTAATTTGAATGTATACATATGCATGGCAGGGGTAAAAGGAATCGTGCGAGTTTACCAGATGGGTGGCATAAGGAACAAAGCTGTTACAAAATCTCATAGTCTTGCTATAGATCTGTGCTGGTAAACCTATGGCACGCATGACAGAAGTGGCACACTGAGCCACTTCTGCCAGCACGTGAGAACTCACCCGGAAGAGCCCCATTGCGCATGCGTGCATGCGCCGCTGCCACCCGACACCTGATTGTCAGGTATCTGGTGTGCATGCATGGAGGGGTGCGGAGATACGCAGGAGACATGTGTGCATGCACAGGGGTGGGATTCAAATTTTTTTAACAACCGGTTCTGTGGGCGTGGTTTAGGTGGTGGGTGTGGCTTGGTGGTCACGTGACTGGGTGGACATGGCTTGGTGGTCATGTTATTGGCTGGATGTGGCCAGCTCAACATCACTCATATCGAGGCACGCATCTCCTCGTCTGGCCATTCATGACTGTGGGGATGCTGCAACAGTCGTAAGTGTGAAAAATGGTCATAAGTCACTTTTAGTCTCCAGAAGAGATTATACGACAAGAAGCAGCAAGAACGGTTGGTGCCTGAAGGCCACTGCAGGAGTTAAACAAAGAGCTGAAACTTTTGTCTCCCAAACCAGATTCCTGGAAACCCAACAGCTAAAATTTGAGTCAGAGAAAGATAGAAGGGCACGATGGAAATGATCTTCTGACAACTAGGTCACAGATTCCTAAACCAGATTGATGTGACTTGGAAAGTTCACTCCCTCTATTACTCGGAGAAGATAATGCTGCAACTAATTAGAAATACGAAGTATCGTAGGTAGCTCCCAATTCATAAGCCTGAAGTTTTTGGAAGCTGGTACATCAAACTGAGCAAAACACCACGGCCAGAGGTGGCCTTCAAAAATATGAACAACCAGTTCTCTGCCTGGTTGCTGGGTGGGCGTGGTCATGGTGGGCGTGGCCTAGTTGACCTCCTGCACTATAGCAAGGGGGTCATTTTTGCCTTCCCTGGGCTCCGGAGGCTTTCCTCAAGGGTGGTGGAGGGTGAAAATGGCCTCCCCTGGGCTCCAGAGGCCCTCCAGAGGCTGAAAACGGGCCTGTTTCCAGCCTTCTGGGAGGCCTATTTTTCACCCTCCCTTGGCCTCTGTACAGGCCCTGCTCTTACCTGGTATCAAACTGGGCCGTGTCGGGACTCCTGGGAGGGGAGGGAAGGGGTGGGGCCAGTGATGGGATCCAGCCAGTTTGCACCAGTTTGGGAGAACTGGGTGTTAACTTTCTGAGAAGTTTGCTGAACTGGTTGTTGGAAGAAATCGGCAGGGCAGAGAACCAGTTGTTAAATTATTTTGAATCCCACCACTGGGTGGGGCTAGCGGTGGGATTTGCTGGTTCACCAGCCATAAAAACTAGCACGAGGGCAAACCTGTAGTAGCCCATCCCTCACCATGGCTAAATTGTGTCATTAAACTGCATTTGTGCAACGGTGACTGTAAGTAACTGTTAAGTTCTGCGCATGGGTGCAAGGAACGGAGACGAGGCAATGAACAGTGAACTTCAACTCTTTATTAATCATTCTGAACAGAGCAAAAAACCAAGGGCAGCAGCAGCCCTTTTATAGGGCAGGCTGCTGACCTATTAGCCAATGAGAACATGGAAGTGTTAAACCCTTGAACCAATGAAAGTGGCTCGTTAACAGCCAATCAGATTCTCCTGAACGGACCAATCCGATATCGCTATTATCGGCCAATCAGAAGTGCAGGATTAGAACCCTCTTTTTCTTTAAGCTTTGTTAAAACTTTATTTAAGCGCTTTTATGAGTTCATAACATCCCTTCCTCCCGGGTTCCGTTTGAGGGGTGCGGTGACGTAATCCCTAGGATATGTAGGTTGTTTTAACTGTCTATTAGATTTGCGCTGTCCCACTGGTTCCCGTCTGCAATCCGGCTTTGGTGGGACATTTTTGAACATATCTGGTACAGGCGGTTCCGCGTTCTCACTAGACAACTCGGTGCCGCTAATACTGTCGTTGTTGTTGTCCTCCGATCTTTACGGGCTAGCCTCCGTTGAGGTATTCCTCTGTGGCGAGGACACTCCCCTCCCTGATTCTTCTTCATTTATCGCGCCCGATTGCTGACTTCCTTTGCTTCTGCTTTCCACCATCTCGAATTCGGTTTCTTCGACATCCCCTCCCCCCTCAGTTTGGGAGTCACAGGAGTCGCGGGAACTGGGTTGTAGCCTAGAGCAAAGCTGATCTATATGCCATTTCCATATTTTTCTGTTGCAGGTTTGCACACGGTACGATCTGGGCCCAGTGGTTTGAATTACGGTTGCTTCGATCCATAATGGTTTGCCAGAGAGGTTTTTAGCGAAAACTAAGTCGCCTACCTTGAACTTGTGGCATTTTCTGCTAGATCCACAGGGTTTCTCTGGCTCGTAGGAAGGGTGAAGCCGGTCGAGGTGGGAACGGAGCTTGCGTCCCATCAACAGTTCAGCTGGTGTCTTGTTGGTGAAGCTGTGCGGAGTGATGTGTTGGAGTAGGAGTATTCTGTTTATTTTTTCATCAATGTCCCCATAGTCCATTTTGTGGAGAGTTTTTTTAACAAATTGTACCATGTGCTCGGCCCTGCCGTTAGCCGCAGGGTGCACTGGTGAAGTTAGCGCATGGCGGATGCCCCGATCCGCTAAGTATTGTTCAAACTCCAGGGCGGTGAACTAGGGTACATTGTCGGAGACCAGAACGTCTGACAGCCCATGCATTGCGAATAGCCTATTCAATTTTCGGATGACGGACTACGTTGTAGTATTCTTCATTTCGTGGATCTTGAGCCAGTTGGAATAGGCATCCACTGTTAGGAGGAACGTATGTCCTTTAGTAGGTCCCGCAAAATCAACGTGGATGCGGGACCACGGCCCCGGGGGGTTTCCCATTCTGTTGGAGTTGCTCTAGGTGGGGCACGGCTGACTTCTTGGCACTTTAAGCAAGTCTTTACCCAGGCTTGGATCTGTTTGTCGATGTCCGGCCACCATGCGTAGCTTCGTGTGAACGCTTTCATACGCATGATGCCAGGATGAGTCATGCAATGTTTTCAATACTGCTCGTTGTAACCGCTCTGGGACGATGACTCTATCTCCCCATAGGATGCAGCCTTTTTGCGAAAAAAGTTCTGTCTGCCGTTTTCTGAAAGGGGTGAAATCGTCAGAAGTTTGTTCTATTGGCCATCCTCTTTTGACCCAGCTAAGAACTCGCGCCAAGACAGGATCTCGTTTTGTTTCAATTGCAATGTCTCTGGCTGTTAGCGGTGGTGAATGTAGCGTTTCAATCTGGAGTGTCGTAAGGGTTGGAGCTGGGTTGGCGACGGTTTCCGGAAGTGGGGCATGGCTCAATGCATCAGCGTGGGGAATGGCTTTCCCCGGGCGGTGTTGTAATTTATAGTTGTATGCAGCTAAGAACTCCAACCAACGAGTCATTCTAGGTGACAATATATAGGGGGTTGGCTTGTCTCCCGCTATAATCCCTAGCAAAGATTTGTGGTCGGTAACAATAGTAAAAACTCGTCCATACACATATTCATGAAACCGTTTCACAGCAGATACAACAGCAAGAGCCTCTTTGTCGATCTGGCTATAGTTACGTTCAGCCTTTGATAAGGTCCTTGAAAAATAGGCAATAGGGGCCTCACTACCATTTGGTAACACATGACTCAAAATGGCTCCTACTTCAAATGGTGACGCGTCACATGCAATTGTTAAAGGCAGAGTCTTGTTATACTGCATTAAAACAGCATCTGAGGTTAGTAAGTTTTTCACGTGTCGGAATGTGTGCTCCTCGCGGTGTCCCCAGATCCAGGTTGCTTTTTTGTTGAGAAGTCTATGTAGGGGCTCAGCTACGGTCGCTTTCTGGGGCGAGAAGATGTTGTAAAAGTTAATGAGCCCCAGGAAAGCTTGGAGATCAGTCCTATTTCTGGGTCTTGGGCATTTTTGATTGCCCTTAGTTTGCTATTACTGGGGTGAATGCCTTGTTTATCGATTAGGTACTCCAGGAACTCTACTTTATCAGTACACAGTTGACATTTATTTTTTTTTAACCTTAAGGCCGGAGTCTTTAAATTTCTGGAGGACCATTTTAAGACGCTTTTCTAGTATTTCTCTATTTGGGGAAGCAATTAAAACGTCATCAAAGTATGGCATGAACCCCTTGATCCCTTGCAATAGTCTCTCCATCAGACTTTGAAAAATCCCTGGAGCTATGCTCACTCTGAATTGGAGTCGGTTGCACTTAAAGGCGCCTCGGTGTGTAACGATCGTCTGTGCCTCTGCGGTTTTTTTTATCTACAGGCAGTTGTTGGTATGCCTGTGCTAAATCCAGTTTAGCGAAGACTTTTCCACCCCCCAGAGAATGGAGAAGGTGTTGTACCACCGGCACCGGGTAAGTGTTCTGTTGAAGGGTGTGATTAAGGGTAGCCCGGTAGTCCCCACAAATCCTTAACGATCCATCCGGTTTGATGGGTGTTACAATTGGGGTTTCCCAACGAGCGTGGTCAGTTGGTTCTAAAACACCCTGGGCTATTAATTTATTGAGCTGCTCATCAATTTTTGGTTTAAGGGCAAAAGGTACCCGACAAGGCTTAAGGCGGATGGGGGCTACTTCAGGGTTACGGTTAAATGATATCGGGGTCCCCTTGTACTCGCCTAGTTTGTCTGCAAAAACATCCTGGAATTCCTGGATGTGGGCCTCCTCCCAGTCGTCGCTTCTGGTTTGGTGAATGCTGGCTACCTCAATCCCGAGTGGGGCGAACCATTGAAGGCCTAACAAGCTAGGCCGGTCACGGTCAATGACAGTCAGTGGTAATGACGCAGTACGATTTTTGAATGATACTTGGACTTGACTGGATCCAACAACCGGAATTCGGTTCCCCTGATAATCTTTGAGTATGATTCTTTGGGCTCTGAGGTCTTGACGCCGGATGGCAGGGATTAATTGTTTAAGAGTCTTCCAGGAAACCATCGAGAGGGACGATCCTGAATCGACTTCCATCACACAAGCCTGGTTTTCGATGGCGACCTTCACTCGGATCTTCTTTGCATCTAGCAATTAGGTGTGACCGATTGTAATGGTCTTCTCTTCTCGATAAAGTGGCCGGTGTTTTATTTCTGTAGGAGTGGTTGTTCCATTGGCGGTTCAAATGTTCCCGACTCACAGGGCGATTCTCTGTGGCCTGGCGGTAGTTGGTTTCCCTCTGAAGTGGGCTGGATCCTTGCTTGCTTCTACAGACCTTCCCGATGTGGCCTCTTTTCCCACAAAAATGGCAGAGCGTGTCGAGGAATTTGCAGTCTGATCGCGGGTGGTTTGCCCCACAACCCGCATATTGGTGCGGTAGTCTTTGATTCCGCTGATGGCGTTGGTCACGTTCAGACCGGAGCTGGTTGACCTCCTCCTCCTCACTTTCTGATGGCGATTCGAGGTCCTCATGGTGGGTCGCTGTTGTGCGTCTCTCTAGGCGAGGTGAGGTATCGCTGGCGAGTTGACGGAGTGGTGCGTTAGTGTGGCGTATTCAGGCGGCCGACTTCCTGGTTGCTTCTGCTGCAGTAGCATCCTTGATGACATCAGCAAGGTCGATGTCCCCTTTGGCCATGATCTTGCTCTGTGTCGTGGAGTCATCTAATCCCAGAATTATTCGGTCTCTCAGAGCTTCTTCGAGGTCTGTAAACCCATAGAGGCCTCCCAGGTTCCGGAGATCCGCGATGAAATCTGCAACGCTTTCTCCTTTCCACTGGTCCCTCTGGTAAAATTCATGTCTTCGGACAAGCGTTGGTACGTCGGGTGCACAGTGGGCCCATAGAAGGGGCGCGAGGACGTCCCAGTCCATGGTCTTCACCTCAGCCGGTTTCGCTAGTGCCTTGGCCATCTTAAAGACGGCAGGCCCGCAATGGGTCAGGAACACTGCTCACTTTTTTCCCGTAGTGGCATCCTTCAAGTTGTTGGTCTCCAGAAACATCTGGAACCGGTCTATGTATGAGTCCCAGTCTTCTTGTGCTGGGTCAAATGGAGCGGGTGGTATGGCGCCGCCAGACATGGTTTCCGTTGTCAATGTGCCTTCAGCCACGTGCTCTGTAGTGTTCAGTCAGTTCTGATGTCTCCGCATCCCATCCTCGTCGCCAGGGTTAAGTTCTGCGCTTGGGTGCAAGGAACGGAGACGAGGCAGTGAACAGTGAACTTCAACTCTTTATTAAGCATACTGAACAGAGCAAAAACCCTAGGGCAGCAGCAGCCCTTTTATAGGGCAGGCTGCTGACCTATTAGCCAATGAGAACATGGAAGTGTTAAACCCTTGAACCAATGAGAGTGGCTCGGTAACAGCCAATCAGATTCTCCTGAACGGACCAATCCGATATCGCTATTATCGGCCAATCAGAAGTGCAGGATTAGAACCCTCTTTTTCTTTAAGCTTTGTTAAAACTTAATTTAAGCACTTTTATTAGTTCATAACAGTAACTGTAAAGGGAAAGATGCTGAAGGCAAGATAGTTCTCCAGGAAAAGAGGATTGATAAACAAGTCTTCCTCGTACAAGGGGGAAGCTTTGGCACAATAAATATCCATCTAGTATAGTCTGTTAATTTCTCTGAGAAGACACCCAGAGGCATGTCCCCGGTATCCAGAATAACGCAGACAACAATACCAGCCCAAACCTGCTGAGATGTACAAAATTGCTGAGCAAGAATGAATGTCGAGTGAACCATACCTTCGCAGCCTGTGGCCATTTAATGCTCACACTTAAGATTGCTTGTAAATCCTGCCTCCTCATGGAACAAGGTTGAGCAGCCACAAAAAGGCAACCAAGAGGCATAAGAAGCAACAGTGCAACTTGACAACAAGCAAAGGCACGATGTGATTGATAAACTGTGGTTTAATGGAGGCAAGATCAGTTTGACAACCTGCGCTCAACTCTATTGGCTTTCTTCCCCGAGTTGATTTATCATCTCTCTCTCTATAAAAGCGAAAGACCACTCACGCATCATCACAAAATCTCCAAAACCATAAAGCCTACAAACTTGACATTTGGCATGTAGGGTCCTCTCGGCTTCTAGGTGCTCACTAAGAAAGGATTTTTCAAAATGACCATCAGAGCATTAGTATTTCCTATATTATTATTATTAACAGGCTCTGATGCTAAAGAGTTCTACTCCCCCTCCCCATCTGAAAAGAAATCTGTCCCAAACGCAAAACACAAGCAGAGGAGAGAAGTTTCAGAGCAGCAAGCAGCTTTAGTACAGAACAGCTGAGCTAAGCCGCGCCCAAGCTCCTTGCTGTCTCCTTCTTGCTCACACAGCAAATACTCTTTCAGTTTCCATGTTTCAGATTCCAAACAGCCCTCAACTCTCTCACACACTGACAGGATGCTAGCCAGAGGAATATCGATGGATGCTGGCAGGCAGACACGGAATTCCCCCCCCCTTATTTTCCTCCCCAAAAACAAAGTCTGACAAAGTTTCATAGGGAAACACGGGTATCGAGATAGTTTATTGAATAAGATTGCCAGCTTGTCTTTCTTCCAAGATTTCAATGGGAATCTCCCTTTATTTTTATTCCCACTGCAGCAATTTGATGAGGTAGGTTTGGACCTACAGAGAATATATGGCTTAAAATCATTTGGGAATTTCCATGGCTGAGGCTGAGCACAGATTAAAACATGGTTCCCTACTCCTACTCCAGCTCCTTAATCACTAGACTAGACTAGTCTGGAGCTCAGAAACAGGGATTGGCTCAAAGTCATACAGAAACTTCCATGGCCGAGCATACCGAGGCTCTCCTAAATCCTAGTCCAACACCTTAATTCTTCTAACCGCCCTGGACGTCAAATGCAATGTGACAATAATTAGTCAATTATATCCACAAAGTCTTGACATCCAAATTGTGAAAATATCTACAGACCCCTCAATCCCAGACATAAACTGTTTCAACGCCTTCCCTCAAAATGACATGATAGACTCCTGCACACCAGAACAACAAGACATAAGGACAGTTTTTCCTGAATGCCATCACTCTGCTAAACAAATAATTCCCTCAACACTGTCCAACTATTTATAAAGTCTGCATTACTATTACTATTAATCTTCTCATCACTCCTTATCACCCATCCTCTCCCACTTGTGACTGTATGACTGTAACTTTGTCGCTCGTATCCTTGCAATTTATATTGACTGTTTCCTAGTATGATTTGATTGCTTATTGTACCTTATGACTATCATTAAGCGTTATACCTGATGATTCTTGATTCTTGACGAATGTATCTTTTCTTTTATGTACACTGAGAGCATTTGCGCCAAGACAAATTTCTTGTGTGTCCAATCACACTTGGCCAATAAAGAATTATATTCTATTCTTCATTCCAATATTCTATTCTATTCTAATTCCTATTCTATTGTTAAATGTCTGAATTTTGATTACATGACCATGAGAATGTTGCAACACTTGTCACGGTGAAAAATGGTCATAAGTCATTTGCAACACTTGTCATTGTGAAAAATGGTCATAAGTCACCTTTTCCCCAATGCCTTTGTAACGTTGAATGGCCTCTAAGTGAACAATTGCAACTCGGGGACTAGCTGTAATAAACTACAAGGAGACGTTGAATGGCCTCTAAGTGAACAATTGCAACTCGGGGACTAGCTGTAATAAACTACAAGGAGATAACTGACAGTGAGAACAATCAACCCATGGAACAGAAGTTGTCTTCAGAAGTTGTGGGAGCTTCATCACTGGAGGCTTTCAAGAAGAGATTAGATTCCATCTGTCAGAAATGGTGTTGGGTCTCCTGCTTGGGCAGGGGGTTGGACTAGATGACCTTGTAGCAGGAGACCCTACACAATTTCCCTTCCAACTCTGTTAATCTGTACCTCTAACTCACGGCCTCTGCATTCAGAATATTAGATGGTTTACGTTTTGCAAAGAGTGGAAGGGTTTGATAACAGACGGGGAGAAGGCCAACAGATGGAAAGCAAGAGGCTGAAACAAAACTATAGCTTTTATTAGGTTCTCAGGGAAAGGGTTAACATTGTACATATAAGATTACTGACATTCAAGCTCTGGAGATTTATTTTCTAGAGAACAATCCTTTATTGACTCTGGGGAGGGAAAGGGCTACCACAGCAGGAAATGCCAGATATGTTTATGATCCTTCCTTTCCACTGGGATTCTACATATAATCTCTCTGCTCATTCATCAAAATTTTGTTCTGTGGAATTAGGTAATTTGGCTGAAAAGCTGTGAACTTCATTTGGTTCAGGGTGGGAAATAGTTGAGAGTCAGGGGAAGATACGATCCTTTCCATTTTGGGTTGTTGTTGTTTTTTTTTGTTTTTTTTACTGTACTGTTATTAGCAGAAAAATGGGGCAAGGAGGAAAAACATGGAACTTCTTAAAGCAGTGGTCCCCAACTTATCTGGCTTTGTGGACTGGTGGGGGGTGAGAGATGGCTCTGCAGAAGAGGCAGGCATGTGCACCCATCACTCCCCTGCTCCTAGTGCAAAGGGAGCTGTGCGTGCATTCATGTGCTCACCATCACTTCTGTAACCCAGTTTTGAATGGGCCACAGCCTTGTGGATGTGTCCCAGGGGTTGTCAGAAAGGGTTGATACACTCCCTCAGATGAAAATATAATTCAGAAAATATTGGACTGTTCAGAGATGGATAGATTGACATTGACAGAATATTATTTAACGTGGAATAGTGTCGTGCCCCCGTTGGAGTCAATCTGAGAAGGAAAACGAACATCTGACAGGGAGTGGGAATGTTGGCTGTGGAGGAAACTGGAGAAGGGCAAAGTCTGGCTGGGCAGAGCAGGGGAGAGGTAGAAGAAGGGAGAGGGAGTTCAGAGGAAGACCCAGGCCCACCTCCTCTTTATCTTAGGGCATGCAGGGAGAAATGGAGAAGAGAACAATGTGGGTTGCATGGCTTACAGGGGAGGAAAGGGCCCTGATTCCCTTCATTAGCCACAGCTGGGAAGAGAGTTTAAAAGAGATGCAAGCTGAGAGTGGCGGCTTCTGGGAACAAACGTGACTTTATCTTGTGTTGATTTTGGTTATCTGCGTTCCCGGTATCCCCCCAACTGGGCTGAATTAGTGCCATTCCTTCACATCTGGAATTCCTTCTCTTGTCCTGCCAGACTAATTACTTCATCTTGCCTTGATTGGACTTTAGTTACAGTTTTTGTTGACCATGTTTTGGACTTGATTCTGATGATGCTAATATAATTAATAGGATTACAAATAAGCCAACATAATTATAAATATGGTTAGAATCATTCTGTTGTACTACTATTATTGCTATCAAAATATATGTCCTTGTGTCTAGTTGTTCTAGTGTATCAAAATATATGTTATTATTTCCTCCCCCCCTTGTGAAGCGGTATATTAGTCTAAGTGCTGCTGTCCTTCCTTCCTTCCTTCCTTCCTTCCTTCCTTCCTTCCTTCCTTCCTTCCTTCCTTGCTTCCTTCCTTCTCTTCTTCTTCTCCCCTTCCTTCCTTCCCTCTTTCCTTTCCCTTCTCCTTCCTTCCTTCCCCATCTTTAATATTTTTTACAAATAATTCAACATATCTAACCCACCTTCCTCCTCCTATTTTCCTCCCAACACTCTTATGAGGTGAGTTGGGCTGAGAGGGAAGGATTGGACCAAAGTCACCAACAGGCTTTCAAGGCAAAGGCAGTACTAGAACTCACTCTCTCCCACTTTCTAGCCTGGTGCCATTAGACCAAACTGGCTCTGGACTTCCTAGATCTAGATAGATAGATAGATGCATAGATAGATAGATAGATAGATAGATAGATAGATAGATAGATAGATAGATGCTAGAGAGAGATGATTGATAGATAGATTTGATTAGATAGATAGAAAGAATTGAATAGATAGATGATAGATATGATTAAATAGATAGATAGAATTGAATAGATATATAGAATTGATTAGATAGATGATAGAGAGAGATGATTGATAGATTTGATTAGATTAAATAGATGATAGATAGGTAGATAGAAAGAACTGAATAGATAGAATTGATTAGAGATGATAGAGAGACAGATGAGATGATAGAAAGAATTGATCAATGATAGAGATGATAGATAGATAGATAGATAGATAGATAGATAGATAGATAGATAGATAGATAGATATAAAGTCTAGAGCCAGTTTGGTTGTGCGGTTAAGGCAGCAGGCTAGAATGCAGGAAGCAGTGAGTTCTAGTTCCACTTTCGCTATGAAAGCATGAGATAATCTAATCTGATTTGTGGTCATCCTTGGCCTTTCATGGCCCTCAATTATTTAGGGTGATTTTCAAGGTATTTGGTAAGGAATGAGATACATTTAAGCCTTTAAAATATATATATATATGTGGATCTTTGGTTATTTGGGTTTTCTCCCGCGTAAGATTGGAAGTATCTAGGCAACGTCTCATTCATCATCTTCAGGCTTGTGTCTTCAGCTCTGTGCTTCTCAGAGTGAGAAGCACAGAGAAGCACTCTGAGAAGCACAGAGCTGAAGACACAAGCCTGAAGATGATGAATGAGACTTCATCGAAACGTTGCCTAGACACTTCCAATCTTACATGGGAGAAAACCCGAATAACCAAAGATCCACATACAAATACCTGCGAGAACCTCAGAATATATATATATATATATATATATATGTGTGTGTGTGTGTGTGTGTGTATACACATACATACATACATATATATATATATGGCATAGGCTGAGCAAACATGTCAAACAAGACAAATTGGGAGTCTCACTTGGAAAAGGTGTTTCTGGCGTAGTGCATGATGCTGTCGAAATCGTATGTTTCGCCCAAGGACTCCACCTCTTCAGGTTCCATCTTCAGGAAGTTGTACTCCTGCCCTGCAGAAGGGACCAAGAAGAAGAAGCATGAAAATTGCAAGATAGTTTAGAGCAGGGATGTCAAACTCAAGGTCCAGGGGCTGGATAAGTTCCATGGGGTGCTTAGATCTGACTCACGGAGCCACCCTGGAAACAGCAATGGATTGGCCTGTGGTTCTCTGCCAGTAAAAATGGAGCCCTGGTAGAGAGTTGCAGGAGGCAGTCAAAGCTGAAAATGGAGCTCAGGAGTCCGTTTTCACTGGCAGAGCACTTGGGCCACCACAGGCACCCCCAACATGAGTGATATTGAGCTGGCCAGGCCCATGCTGGCCACACACACACTTCACCCTTCCCCTCCCCAGTCAAACACAACCCTGATGCATCCCTCAATGAAATTGAGTTTGACATTCCTGGTTTGGAGGGTCTGGAGCAAATATTGTCCCCCAAGGGTTAGCAGATTCGGTTTTTTCTCTTGCACCATCCTGCTTGTTAATGGCAACCTCTGATTTCTCGCATGTGATTCCCCAAAACACAGAGCAATGATCTGAGCCCATAACCCTACATGGAATAGGGACCAGGTTTACCTACAGAACTGCCTTTGCCCCATTAAATCAGCCCCTCCCACCTGGTCAGGCAGGGAAGGTGTGTGATGGACCCTGTCAGTCAAAGAATTCCCACTGATGGGGTGCAGGAACGGAACCTTGTCTGCCGTTGCCTCTA
This sequence comes from Hydrophis major, assembly GCA_033807585.1. Classification (NCBI taxonomy): domain Eukaryota; kingdom Metazoa; phylum Chordata; class Lepidosauria; order Squamata; family Elapidae; genus Hydrophis; species Hydrophis major. The sequence goes on along the minus strand of CM066334.1, from coordinate 20,301,288 downwards.
TAGTGGGAAACATTTTTCCCCCCAGCCAAAGACAAGGGGTCCCATTTTCTGGCCTTCCAGAAAGGTACGAAAACATGGTTCTGCAGCCTTGCTTCAGGTGCACAGAGGAGCATGCGGCCATTGGACTGGTTGGCACCCTGAAAATCCTCCCTCTGCCTCTCATTTCATTTTAACCTTGCCTCTTTTTACATTGTACCAGCCTATAATACGGAGTTGCCCGGGTATTTTTATTTATTTTAATTTATCCTAATCCTCTATTAGACAGGAAAAGCCCTGATTTTGGTGACCTGGAAAAAAAATGTAATTTCTAATGTTGTATTTTCCCTCTTACCAGAGAGAGCCCCCTTCTGGAGTACTGTGAAGCCATTACCATGGCAACTCCAAAGCACTGTACAGTAAAAGCCATTTGAAGGCAGTACGGTAGAAGCCATTTGAAGGCACAACAGGCTGTATCTTAACAGCGAGGGAAGTTAGTGGTGTTTTATCCCACAGTATTGTTTCTAGAGACTAAGTCATCTGTGTACCAAGTTTGGTTGAAATTGCTTGAGGCATTCCAGAGTTATGCTGGAACACACACACACACACACACCCCGAGCGCACCTGAAAATCCTCCTTCTGCCATTCATTTAATTTTAACATTGCTTGCCTCTTTTTACATCGTACATACAGGTAGTCCTTGACTTACAGTTCTTTGTTTAGTGGTTGTATGACATCACAACATCACTGAAAAAAAAATGATTTAAAATGTAAGTCACAAGTGTTTTTCACACTTATGACCACTTGGCAACTGGCATATATTTGTGACAGTTGTGTTGTCCCAGGGGTCATGTGATCGCTTTTTGCAAACTCCTGACAAAGTCAATGGGGAAGCCCACTTAACAACTACATTACTAACTTAACAACTGCAGTGATTCACTTAATCACTCTGACAAAAAAAGGTCATAAAACAGGGCCTAACTCACTTATCAATTGCCTTGCCTAGCAACAGAAACACTGGATTCAATTGTAGTCATAAGTTGAGGACTACCTGTATTGTTTTTAATCTTTTATTTGTACAGTGTCCAAGTCCCTCTGGGAAGGAAATGGGAGGTTTTAAAATTTGATAAATAAAGAAATGCTGAGTCAGCTCTAGGTGCTTGTGGGTCAGCGTAACTAAATAAGCAAATTCAGCTGACACTTGGCCAGTCCTGGGACTCTTTCCAACTGCGAAAATCTGCCTTAATTCTTTTCAATATACAGAATTGTTGGAAGAAATATCCATCTGGTTCAGTTCCAAGCCAGGAGTTCCACTGGAAACATGGAGGCTGGTTGGAAAGATGGTTTAATAATGAAGCAGAACCACAGCTGACTATATGGAGTTGAGAGTGAGGGGTATTTATACCTTCTCTTGGGCTTTGCACTTGAGCTTCCTGTTCCTGTACAAGAACATGTATTCTATTGGCTGTTGCAGAGGTCGTAGCTAACTTTGTAGGTTGTCTTGAGTCCCAGATTTGGTTGAAGTTTGCTGAGTGATGCAATGTCCCCAGGTGATTGCGCCCTGCAGTGAGCTCTGCTGCTAGTTGGGTTAATCCTATTACAGGGCCCCCCAAACTTGGCAACTTTAAGACTTGTGGACTTCAACTCCCAGAATTCTATGCTGGCTGGAGAATTCTGGGAGTTGAAGTCCACAAGTCTTAACATTGCTAAGTTTGGGGACCTCTGTCCTATTATGTCCTGGAGGATCATGTCTTAATCCCAGCACCTTGGAGCTGGAGATCTTTTGTCTTGCAGATAGGCTGGCCCAGTTTCTCTTAATGTGCACCAAAATATCTGCCAGAGGCAGGGAGCTGGTTTCTGCCTTTAGAAACATGTTTCTCCTTCAGGGCAATAGAATATTCTGCCTTTTTTGATATTTCTCAAAATATTTCATTCTTCTAGGAGGGGTGACTTCCCTCGGTATCAAGCAGGATGCAAGATATCTTGGAAGAATATGAAAACCCCAGACACATCAATATGCATTTGGAGGGAAAAGCAGTGAGGATGGAATAAGCTAGTAAGAAAGGGAAGTACAGGTAGTCCTTGATTTTTGACCACAATTGAGCCCCAAATTTCTGTGGCTAAGTGAAACATTTGTTAAGTGAGTTTTGCTCCATTCTACAGTCTTTCATGCCAGTTGTTGAATGATTCACTGCAGTTGCTAAGTTAGTAACATAGTTGTTAAGTGGATCTTAGCATTATCAGAAGATGTGATGATCCGGAGTGTAACACAAAGGTAACAAAATCCAAAACGTAAATAAATGTCCTTTAATGCTCCAACTTGGCCCCACTGTTCAATAATTCTCAGTTGGAGATAAAACTTATGCAAAAATAGTCTTAAAAAGAAAGCAATACAGTCCGAACTTAATGAGCAGATAGAGGTGAAATAAAAAACCTAAAACAAACTACAATGAAGGAATTTCCACAACGAACCAGGATAAGTAATTACCAATTTCAAGGAGATAACAAAGCACAGTCTGTTGGAAGGAGACCAACCAAGATAACGTCAGCCCAAAATAAAACACGCTTTGCTTCTAGCAACTCTGTGTTGTAACAGTCTCTCTTATATACTATTCTCCCCAGCTGCATCCAATGAGGGAGATCATGGCCGCTTCCTCTCTTGTAAGCCAAGTTGTTTCCTTCTCCATTCCTCCCTGTGTGTCCTAGAATGAAGAGGGGAGGGCCTGGTTCTTCCTCTGACTGCCCAGCCGGCCTCTGCCCTTCCCCAGCCTCCTCCACAACCTCCGGAGCCGTACCTCCACTCCCTGTCGGCTGTTCCTCCTCTCCCTCAGAGTCCAACTCTAACAAGGGCATGACAGAAGGTTACAAAATGTGATCACATGACCCTGGGACAGTGCAACCGTCATATATATAAAATATGAAGGAGTTGCCAAACATCTGAATTTTGACCACATGACTGTGAGGATGCTGTACCGGTCATGAGTCAGAGGTGGTATTCAGCAGGTTCTGACCAGTTCTGGAGAACTGGTAGCAGAAATTTTGAGTAGTTCAGAAAACCAGCAAATCCCACCTCTGACTGGCTCTGCCCCCATCTCTTCTCTGCCTCCCGAGCTAATTGGCTGGGTCTCCTTTGGTTGCCCTGCACAGGAGAATGGAGCTGGAAAGCAGGTTAGTGGGGTGGGGGAGGGAATTGGGATTTTGAAGTATCTTCCCCTGTCACACCCACAAAGCCACGCCCACAAAGCCACATCATGTCCACAAAGCTATGCCCACAGAACCGATAGTAAAAATGTTTGAATCCCGCCACAGTCGTGAGTGTGGAAAAATGGTCATAAGTCACTTTTTTCAGTGCTGTTGTAAGTTTGAACAGTTACTAAATGAACAAAATAACTCGACAACTACCTGTAAAGAGGTATAGAAGGGAATGGATGCAGGTGCAAATGATTTTACAAAGGTAAGGGATGGAGAGGATAATGTTTATGTTTTCCAAGATATGGAACTTTTGTCTGGTTTTCATTTAGGATGCATAAGAAGAAGAAAAGAGAAGCGTTTACCTGGCTGGATATTTTCACGAAAGATGGACACGTGGGCATCCCGGTCTGGGCGTGTGTGTTCATGCCAAAACCCAATGACGTGGCCCAGTTCGTGCACCACAATGCCAAATTTGTCACAGTTTTTCCCGATAGATATGGCCTGGGGTCCCCCACCTCTGCGCCCCACATAGGAACAGCACCTGTATTGGACACAAATGAGCATTAGGTTGAATGCATGACTTCTAGGAAGACCATGGAAGAAGTAGAAAACATGGAACAAACTTCGTTAAGATTTTTATTCCCTGTTCTAAAAAGTAAACTTTTTGGAACATAGAATAACAGGGTTGGAAGGGACCTTGGAGGTCTCTAGTCCAATCCCCCACTTGAGCAAGAGAGTCTGTCATTTCAGAAAATGACAGTCTCTTCTTTTTAAAAAAAAAAAAAATTCTTTTTTTTTTTTCATTTGTCTATGAAAATCTATGAATTTGTCTATGGAAATCTAGTCTGACAAGGCTCTTATGACCCTCACGAATTGATTAAAATCTGCTTTGCTTCTGTACGCATTCCCACCATCTCTTCAAAGAGGATCGTTCTATACCCCGTTACGGGTTCGTTGTGCATCTTGGTGGGTATCCTTGCCCAAGAGGGTTGTTCCACAGCTTTATTCTTTATTAGCATTCGCCAAATAGAGCCTCTAGTTTCCATAATTTAGGACATTGCCCTGTCTAACTAATTGCAACCCCCCCCCCCCACCATTTTCCCTGTATTTTCCTTTCTCCAATAAACACTTTAAAAAAAAAAAAGAAGAAGACAGTCTCTTCTTGAAGGCCTCCAGTGATGGAGAAACCACAGCTTCTGAAGGCAAACCATTCCACTGGTTGATTGTTCTTACTTTTTGGAAATTTCTCCTTAGATCTAGGCTGCTTGTCTCCTTGATTAGTTTCCATCGGTTGTTTCTCTTGCCTTCTGGTGCTTTGGAAAATAGTTTGATCCCCTAAATACTGGAACACTGCTATCATATTTCCCCTCGTCCTTCTTTTCACGAGACTAGACAGATCCAATCCCCACAACCATTGTTCATATGCTTCAGCTTCCAGCCCCCTAATCCTCTTGGTTGCTCTTCTCTGCACTCTTTCCAGAGTCTCAACATCTTTTTTATATTGTGGTGGCCAAAACTGGAAGCATTTCTGACACATTCTCCTTTCTCATAATTGCTTTTCCCCAGGAGAAGCGACCCAAATAAAGATAAATACAAATAAATATGTATGTGAGTATTTAAAAGTGTATTCCAAAGTAAAAGTAATTGAAAGAATGTTATTGGTGGCTCTTAAGAGCCTTTGAACCTCTGCTAGGAAAAGAAAGCAAGTAACTTAACTGATTTGTAAATTTAGTGCTACCATAAATTTAAGTTCAATTATCATGCATGGAGCAACTTTTTTTTTTTTAAAAAAAAGTGGACCCAGATTGTTGGAGGCAAAAGGCTGATTCTGCTGTAAGCTGTTCAGAGAGTGCTGTAAAGCACTATGAAGCAGTATATAAGTCTAAATTGTACTGTTATTCTTGAAGGAGGAAGAAAGAAAGAGGACTGGAATCTGATACTTCCTTCAAGTTTCCTTCTATTTCTAATGATAGCGTCATGTCCTACCTGTTATAGAGATACTTGCAACTAACCACTTTCATATGGTGCCAGAGAGAACTCAAGGTGATTGTATTTCTTTTTTAAAGTCAATATCAGAGTTAAGAGACTACCAAGAGCAAAATTAAAGACAGGTTAAGTTATTCTTCCTGGGATTCTGTTCCTTGGTTTCAAATCCTTGCAATCTCTGATTCACCTTTTTTTGGAAATGTTCTTCCAAAAATTCTGTCTACACAAACATTTCTACACAACAGACACTGGATGAGCAGCCTTTGACTTGTGGTCCAATGTATGAAGCAATTGGCAATATTTTATATTCCTTGGCCAATCTTTGAGACTTGAGAGTGTTAAGGTTTTCCTCCTCCGTACCAGAGAAGGACTTTATGCAATCGACCTGATGACGAAGTCTTCCCTGTTGCTTACCCACATGGCCTGTATGTAAACACAATGTAGCTATCCTCATCGCTTCGTTCCAAGAAGGTCACACAAGTATATTTCTCCCAATGACGCATGGCCTGTCGAAAAATAGCTCGCTGAATGCCTGGAAGAAACAGAAACAGTCCCCAAAGTGGTCAGAGACAAAAAAAGACCTCCACCCACTGTTTCAGCCATGCACTCTACAGTTCTGAAGAACACAGTGAAGAACTCTGAAACCAAACAGGACTGACACAAACTTAAATGGATAATTTGAACTGCAGGAAAAAAAAACACAGTTGCTACCAACCTGCCTCCCATTGAGGACTTGTATACTGCATGAACCAAAAAAGAGCTGTGAAAATATCTACAGACACATCCTGGACATAAATTGTTTCAACTTCTACCCTCAAAATGATGCTATAGGGTATTGCACACCAGAACAGCTAGACACAAGGACACTTTTTCCCGCATGCCATTCCTCTGCTAAACATCTAATTCCCACAACACTGTCAAACTATTTATTAAGGCTGTATTATTATTCTTCTTCTCATCTTTCCTATTTACCTATTTCCTTTCTGCTTAGGACTATAATTCTTTACGATTGATATTGTTTTATTTAGTTTTCTAGTACGATTTATGTTCATTGCTTATTTAGTATCCCGTGACTATCACTAAGTATCTTATGAATTAGGAGGAATGTATTTTTAGGATGACTATGGTAATGATTTATCACTTATAGCTTTTAGGTAAAAAATGAGAGCATATGCATCAGAGACAAATTCCTTGTGTGTCCAATCATACTTGGCCAATCAAGAATTATATTTTCTATGAAACAATGACGTGGATTCTTAGGAATCATCTATTAACAGATAAACCCATCCCAGCTCATGACCTGGAAAAAAAAGCCAACTTTTCGGAGTTAATATTTAAATTTGATCAGGATGAGAGCCATATGAACCTCTACGATGATACTGTGCCAGAAAGCCAGTGCTGAGATGGAGAAGTTCAAATGACATTGTATGGCAGACAAGACCTGGATCATGCCATCTCAGTCCAATTTTAAAGGTCTGTTTTGAAGAAACTCCTATGCTTCTTCGGTTATGTCCATATGGTGACAGTTCAATAGGCCAGGGGTGGGCTTCAAAAAATTTAGCAACCGGCTCTCTGCCTGGTGGCTGGGTGGGCATGGCCTAGTCGGCCTCTTGTACCATGATGGTGGTGGGAGCATTTTTATCCTCTCCGGGCTCCAGAGGCACCAAAACCAGCCATCCCGGGCTCCAGAGGCTCTGTGGAGACCAGAGACGGGCCTGTTTCTGGCCTTCTGGAGCGTCCAGGAGACCATTTTTTTTGCCCTCCCTGAGCTTCTGTATGGGCCCTGCATTTACTTCCAAAATGGGCCACATGGAGACTCCTGGGAGGGATGGAGCAGGGTGGGAGGAGCCAACCAGATCGCTACTACCGGTTTGGCGAACCAGATGTAAAATTAAACATCCGGTTCTCTCGAACCGGTGTAAACCAGTAGCAGCCCATCCCTGCAATAGGTTATATATACTATTGCAGATAGTCCTCGACTTACAACCACAACTGAGCCCAAAATTTATGTTGCTGAGACACTCGTTAATGAATTTTGCCCCATTTTAACCACTTTTCTTGCCATAGTGGCTGAGTGAATCACTGCAGTTGTTAAATCACTAACGTTGTTCTTAAGGGAATCTGGTTTTTCCTGGACTTTGCTTGTCAGAAGGTCTCAAAAGGAGATCACATGACCCTGGAACACTGCATCTATCATAAACATTCATTGGCCAAGCACCTGCATTTTTGATCTTGTGATCATGGGGAGGCTGCAATGGTTGTATATGTGAAAAATGGTCATAAATCACTTTTTTCACTCCCTGTCATGTCCCTCCCTGTTGGAATCTGATTCCAAGGGAGAGCTGGAACAGCTGACAGGGAGTGGGAGTGTGGATCTAGTGGCTGTGGAGGAAACTGGGGAAGGGCAAAGTCCGGCTGGGCATTCAGACGAAGATCCAGGCTCACCCTCTCTTTATCCTAGGGCATGCAGGGAAGAATGGATAAGGGAGCAACGTGAATTGCGTGGTTTATGGGAGAGAAAAGGGCCCCGATCCCCTTCATGGGCTGCAGTGGGAAGACTGTTTAAAAGGGCAAACTGTGCATGGCAAAGTTGCTGGAAGCAAAGCGTGAAATTATTTTGGTTTGTCAAGTCTTATCTGAGTTCTGGTGTCCTCCCAAATATGTGTATTTCGTTATCTTTTTATGTCTTCAATCCCTTATCCTGCCCTTTCTCGTTAATTGCTACAGCATGGTTTGTGTTGGTTTTAATTTATAATTTATAATTTATATGTACTTTGGGCTTGGATGGAATTTCTTCCCTTTAAAAAACTGTTCTTGGGAGAGTTTTTTTTTTCCAGCCGATGATAATTGGACATTGGAGGCCAAGTTGGAGGAATTAAAGGGATTTTACCTATTTTTGTGACTTTGTTGCTTTTGTGCCATGCCCGGGATCATCACACTGCCATTGTAACTTTGAACGGTTGCTAAATGAACTGTTGTAAGTTGAGGACTATTTGTACACTGGTCCTTATGCAAGGAATCTAGACAGACCCTTACATACATACAGGTTGGCCTGGAGACCAAATGGAGGAGTTCCACACTGGAGGTGGCTGCTAGATTGATGGCAGACTCCTGCACCTCCTCCCTGTTCTTCACCCATCATTTTTATTGATGCATTTAATCTTGTTGTGTTCCTTGGTCATTGTTTATTCTATTGTTCTATTATTTTACCTCTGTTTACACTTCTTTCATTTTTCTTCCTTTACTTATTTAATTGTATTTATTTATTTTTAAAAATTTATATTGCCACCTACTCGCAACTCAAGGTGACCCAAGGCGGCTTACATGGATATTTATATTATTGTAAGCCACCTAGAGTAGCCCCATGGCGGGAGAAGCAGCAACTTAATTTAATAAATAAATAAAAATCCTGTCTTGAAAAAAAAAATTCCAGGTAGAAAGTATGATTTCTATTTAAGGCTACTATTCTTGGGCAAGGACTTGAAAATAAGTTCTCAAGTCACCCAGTTCTATGCTACCATTTATGCAATACATTGTACCATTACTTAGGATGAAGTATTTTATTTTTATTTGTTTCTGTAACGATGTCCTTTATTCTTTTTTAGACTCCATTATATTGTTTTTCTCATATATACATATATGGTACATATTCATAGATGAGATAGAGATAGTAGATAGATAAAGGTAAAAGTAAATGTTCCCCTCGCACATACGTGCTAATCATTTCCAGCTCTAGGGGGCGCTGCTCATCTCCATGACAAAGCCAAAGAGCTAGCGCTGTCCGAAGACGTCTCTGTGGTCATGTGGCCAGCATGGCTCAACGCCAAAGGCACAAGGAATGCTGTTATCTTCCCACCAAAGTAGCCCCTATTTTTCTACTTGCATTTTTTACATGCTTTTGAACTGCTACATTGGCAGAAGCTGGGACAAGTAACAGGAGCTCACTCTGTTACGCGGTTGCTAGGGATTCGAACTGCCAAATTGCCGACCTTTCTGATCGACAAGCTCAGCGTCTTAGCCGCTGAGCCACACATCCCCCAGATTAGATAGGTAGGTAGGTAGGTAGGTAGGTAGGTAAATAGATAGATAGATAGATAGATAGATAGATAGATAGATAGATAGATAGATAGATAGATAGATAGTAGGTAGATAGATAGATAGATAGATAGATAGATAGATAGATAGATAGATAGATAGTAGGTAGGTAGATAGATAGATAGATAGATAGATAGATAGATAGATAGATAGATAGATGGTAGGTAGGTAGGTAGATAGATAGATAGATAGATAGATAGATAGATAGATAGATAGATAGATAGATGATAGGATGATAGATGGTAGGTAGGTAGATAGAGATAGATAGATAGATAGATAGATAGATAGATAGATAGATAGATAGATAGATAGATAGATAGATAGATGATAGGATGATAGATAGTAGGTAGGTAGATAGAGATAGATAGATAGATAGATAGATAGTTAGATAGATAGATAGATAGAATGATAGATGGTAGGTAGATAGATAGATAGATAGATAGATAGATAGATAGATAGATAGATAGATGATAGGATGATAGATGGTAGGTAGGTAGATAGATATAGATAGATAGATAGATAGATAGATAGATAGATAGATAGATAGATAGATAGATAGTAGGTAGGTAGATAGATAGATAGATAGATAGATAGATAGTAGGTAGATAGATAGATAGATAGATAGATAGATAGATAGATAGATAGATAGATGGTAGGTAGGTAGGTAGATAGATAGATAGATAGATAGATAGATAGATAGATAGATAGATAGATAGATAGATAGATGATAGGATGATAGATGGTAGGTAGGTAGATAGATATAGATAGATAGATAGATAGATAGATAGATAGATAGATAGATAGATAGATAGATAGATAGATAGATAGATAGATAGTAGGTAGGTAGATAGAGATAGATAGATAGATAGATAGATAGATAGATAGAATGATAGATGGTAGGTAGATAGATAGATAGATAGATAGATAGATAGATAGATGATAGGATGATAGATGGTAGGTAGGTAGATAGATATAGATAGATAGATAGATAGATAGATAGATAGATAGATAGATAGATAGATAGATAGATAGTAGGTAGGTAGATAGATAGATAGATAGATAGATAGATAGATAGATAGATAGATAGATAGATGATAGGATGATAGATGGTAGGTAGGTAGATAGATATAGATAGATAGATAGATAGATAGATAGATAGATAGATAGATAGATAGATAGATAGATGATAGGATGATAGATAGTAGGTAGGTAGATAGAGATAGATAGATAGATAGATAGATAGATAGATAGATAGATAGATAGATAGAAGGTAGATAGATAGATAGATAGATAGATAGATAGATAGATAGATGGTAGGTAGGTAGATAGATAGATAGATAGATAGATAGATAGATAGATAGATAGATAGATGATAGGATGATAGATGGTAGGTAGGTAGATAGATATAGATAGATAGATAGATAGATAGATAGATAGATAGATAGATAGATAGATAGATAGATAGATAGATGGTAGGTAGGTAGGTAGATAGATAGATAGATAGATAGATAGATAGATAGATAGATAGATGATAGGATGATAGATGGTAGGTAGGTAGGTAGATAGATATAGATAGATAGATAGATAGATAGATAGATAGATAGATAGATAGATAGATAGATAGATAGATAGATGATAGGATGATAGATAGTAGGTAGGTAGATAGAGATAGATAGATAGATAGATAGATAGATAGATAGATAGATAGATAGAATGATAGATGGTAGGTAGATAGATAGATAGATAGATAGATAGATAGATAGATAGATAGATAGATGATAGGATGATAGATGGTAGGTAGGTAGATAGATATAGATAGATAGATAGATAGATAGATAGATAGATAGATAGATAGATAGTAGGTAGGTAGGTAGATAGATAGATAGATAGATAGATAGATAGATAGATAGATAGATAGATGATAGGATGATAGATGGTAGGTAGGTAGATAGATATAGATAGATAGATAGATAGATAGATAGATAGATAGATAGATAGATAGATAGATAGATAGATAGATAGATGATAGGATGATAGATGGTAGGTAGGTAGATAGATATAGATAGATAGATAGATAGATAGATAGATAGATAGATAGATAGATAGATAGATAGATAGATAGATAGATGATAGGATGATAGATAGTAGGTAGGTAGATAGAGATAGATAGATAGATAGATAGATAGATAGATAGATAGATAGATAGATAGATAGAATGATAGATGGTAGGTAGGTAGGTAGATAGATAGATAGATAGATAGATAGATAGATAGATAGATGATAGGATGATAGATGGTAGGTAGGTAGATAGATATAGATAGATAGATAGATAGATAGATAGATAGATAGATAGATAGATGATAGGATGATAGATGGTAGGTAGGTAGATAGATATAGATAGATAGATAGATAGATAGATAGATAGATAGATAGATAGGATGATAGATGGTAGATAGATAGATAGATAGATAGATAGATAGATAGATAGATAGATGATAGGATGATAGATGGTAGGTAGGTAGATAGATATAGATAGATAGATAGATAGATAGATAGATAGATAGATAGATAGATAGATAGATAGATAGATAGATATGATAGACAGACAGATATATTTATGTATTCAATGTTTCATTTGTATCCGGCCTTAGGATTAAACTTGAATTGTACAAAATGATCAGAAAGAATAAAAGATTGGCTGTTCCAGAGACAGTGCACCCCAATCTGTCTGTCTCAGGGACACTGTGAGCAGGTACATGTGAGCTAGATTATAAAGCACAATAGATACTTCATAGACTCATGAACAAAATGTCTCTCAAGCTTCAATTCCATCTAGAAAAATACAGCTGCATTCAACAATTAAAGAGAAGGCAGTTGCAGATTCTAGCCAGAAAAAGAGAAATTTCTATAGATGATGTTCAGTTTGGAACAGCTGCATAAAGGGTTTCAGCCTAATTTCTTTCCTGATTCTTCTTTTCAACAGCTCCTCAAGAGAAGATCAAATTGTGATTCAAGGATTTCTAAATTGCTACGAGAAAGGGAACGAAGAGAAAGGGAAACAAGGAAGGCCCAGCTGCAAACACTCCAATATATTATGCACTGGTATATGAATATTAATTTTCAGGGAGTAACAATGCATCTGTCAAATGCTACCAGGCAAAAAAGACATTTGCAGTTATTTTGCCATTTTCTTTTCTAATGACTCTCCCTCTTCTGCACAAAGAGGAAAGAACAGCATTCGGAAAAGTCAGAGTAGTCACTAAGAGAAGATAATGATGTCAAAATTGTGCAAACGAAATTGCACAATTAAAAGCCATCTCTTGGAAAGATGCCAAGCATCTTAAAAGACCCATTAATACCCATGAAATGTAGAGAAGCAAAGAGTTGGGTCAAAACAGAACCCGTCACGAATGAACATTTTAAACTCATCTTCAAATTCCAACTCACCACTGAAGTTTCCGGTGATCACGTATGGAATTACTCCATCTGGCCACACCCTCTCGGGCCGGGAAGTGGCCGCTCGCCGACTCCGAGGTCTTCCCCAGCCTTGTTTCCATCGTCTCCTCTGTTGCCTTCCAGGTCGGATGTTGGTGCTGTTTGCATCTTTCCCTGTGAGGAGACAACAATCTAAATAAGGGGTGTCCAAAACAAGGCCTGCGGGCCGGACCCAGCCTGTGATGTGGTGCTGGCACATGCACACGCAATTTTTGGCACAGGAGCCAAAAAGGTTAGCCACCACTGCTATAGAAGATAAGCCTTGTGGTATATATGTACAAGAAGGATTGAAGGAGGAAGTTCGTTCTCCAAGCTTGTGGGTTTGTTACGGAGCTAAGTAATATCTTTAGCAGAGTTTAGGGAAAGGGTGTCAAACTCAAGGCCCACAGACTGAATCGGGCCCATGGGGTGCTTAAGTCCGGCCCATGTGGCCAGTCTAGTAATATCAAGCGACTGGCCCACGGTGCCTTTGGTGGCTAAAATGGGCTGCGTATGGCCTCCTCCTGCGCTTTGTTTTCACCCTTCATAGCTTCCTGCAGCACTCTGCTGGCCGAAACTGGGCCCAAAATTGGGCCCAAAACAGGCTGAAAACCAGGCCGAAAATGGCTGAAAAACAGGCTGAAAACAGGCCACATGGCCCATTTTCGGCCAGCAGAGTGCTGCAGGAGGCCATGGAGGGTGAAAAAAAGTCATAGGGGAGCAGTGCGTGGACCCTCCATGCCCCGTTTTGGCCAGCAGGGTGCTGGAGGTGTCTATCCCACCCCCCACCCCCCGCTGGCCCGCAGAGGAGAACTACAATGCTGATCCGGCTCTTGGAGAAATCCAATTTGACAACCCTGGTTAGGGGATGTCAGTGCTGGTGTTCTACTGCTTATAAGAACTTTGTGTGTAGGTCTTGTGATTGGGAGGTCACGTCAGTGAGGGTCTTGTGATGGGTCAGGTGTGGGTTGCATCCAGTTAGTGTGCTGTATTGTGGTGGGTCATATTTGGGTCATGTCAGTTGAGGGTCTTCTGATGGATCTTGTGATTGGGAGATCATGTCAGGATAGGGTCATTGGGAGGTGAGGTGCTGGTTGCATGAGTTCGTTGATAGTTGGTGCTATCATGGTTAGTGTTGCAAGCCCACTGTCAGCAGTTTGATCCTGACCAGCTCAAGGTTGACTCAACCTTCCGTCCTTCGGAGGTGGGTAAAATGAGGACCCAGATTGTTGTGGGCCATATGCTGACTCTGTAAACCCATTAGAGAAGGCTGTAAAACACTACGAAGTGGTATATAAATCTAAGCGCTATTGCTATTGCTACTCTTGGTTCCATTTTGGTCCTATCTTTTCAACTAGAAGTCCACAAAGAAAACAGGACACCTTGTGGTCACCTTTTCCCACAATCAAACCATTACCTTCAAGGCAGACCACGTGAACCATCCCTTTGTTCAAAAGCCCACAACATTTGTGAGTTAAAATCAACAGGCCAACCATTAACACTTGAAGAGCATATCTGGAATGCAATTTGCATAGGTTGGATATACTATGGACATGTGGATCCCCTAATTTTTCATTCCTTTTCTCTTATACTTTGATGCTATACTTTTATTTTATTTGATGTTATACTTTGATGTTCTATTCTTATACTTTGATGCTACTTAGATATAGGAACAAAGTGGTGGTGGGCTGCTACCGGTTCGAACCGGTTCTACAGAACCGGTAGTTCCGGTGAGTAGTTGGCCCTGCCAGCCTACCCTTTCCTGTCCTATATTTTCCTGTTTTTTAGCTCAACTGATTTGTGCAACACAGCGAATTTCCGTGCCTCAGCTGTTTTATTCACCAGCACTGACATAGAAGTTTTTAAGCTTAAAATAGGTGGTTTTTGAACGTTGTGCATGTGAGAAGCATGTGCTCACCAAACCGGTTGTTAAACCAGTTGCAGCCCACCGTTGGAAGGAAGGTACCAGGCTAAAAATTGGGGACATGGGGTTTGCATGAAGTCAACTGAATGGCTTTGAACCAGCATTTCTCTCTCAGTCTTAGGAAAAAGAAAAAAGGAAGGCAAGAAGATACTTCCAAAAAACATGGTTAAGAATACTGCAGGAACCTGTCCAGGTGGTTGCCAGGAGTCAACAATGACTCAAAAGTATTACATACATAATTTTCTTGCAGACATTGAGCAAATGTCAATAGGTAGGAGAGATTTCTTTAATCCAAGGAAAAATCCTTCACATAATGGTTCTCATTTTACTGAAAAAAACCAAAAACACAGCTGATCACTTGCACCTCCTCAAAGAGGGTATGTATCTTTGCTACGTTTGTCTTTTTTTTCCTGGTGATCCAGGATCCTGCCAATGTTATCAGTGGATGTGTGCCAGGTGACTATGCCTGCTTTCAAGTCTCTGCAGGAACAGCAGCTGAGCTAACAGTAGTATTGCAAATGCCTGATTTTCTTTTCACAGGAACATGATGGATGCAACACTCTGTTTTCACACTCTGTTTATCTTCCCTGCAGTGATTTTTGTCACCCCTTTCGTCATTTTTGGTTAAGCCTTGGGGAAGGCCTTCTCTGCAAAAGGTCTATACAGGAAGTCCTCAACATACAGCCAAAATTGACCCCGAAATTCCTGTTGTTAAGTGAGACGTTTATGAAGTGAGCTTTCCCACGGTTTGTGACCTTGCCTGCCAAAGTGGTTAAGTGAATCATTGTAGTTGATAAAGTTGTTTAGAAAGAGTATGCAGTCACACACCACAGTCCAATTATAATTCCAATATCGTGTCTGAGGACTGTCCCATATGTTGATATTGATCCAGTTATAGGACAGATTGAGCACAAACTTTGATCAATTGGTGATTTAGTGATTGTTCATTATTGTGTTTGAACCTCACACGTCCGCATGTGGCAACTTCAAGCTGCGATTGTTGTTGCAGAAGTCATGGCAATCAGCAAAAGAGGTCTTTCCTCGGGCAGCTTGAATGTGGTGAGGTGGCAAACGGAATACAGGAGAGTGACCATGGTGAGGAGGTGAGGACCTTGTGGTTGACTATGTTCACCCTTTCTTGAGGAGGTAAGAAAATTGTCTTTTTGGTGTTGCTGGCCAATAACTGAGGCAGACGGACTGAACCATCTCTGCTCGGATTTAACCAAGAAAAGGTATTGTCAGTCTCCAATAATCCTTCTTCTGCTTCTGCTGTCTTTCTGGCTGCCATAGAAATGGGGGGAGGGAAGAATAATTGGGCTTCATGAGGGGGGGAAGGGTGCTGGAGGTTTAATTTGGTGAAATGTAAAAGTTGGAGTGTTTTCTTGATTATGCTTACTGCTTAGTGCGCAGATGTAGCTTCTTATCTCTCTAGGCCAGGGGTGTCCAACCTTGGCAACTTTAAGACTTGTGGACTTCAACTCCCAGCTTTGCTGGCTGAGGAATTCTGGGAGTTGAAGTCCACAAGTCTTAAAGTTGCCAAGGTTGGACACCCCTGCTCTAGGCCAAGGTCAACCATCTTGGTATACCAGATGTGTGAAATGCCACCTGAAGATGCCCCACATGACACTATACACAGCTCAGTTTGGATGGCGAGTTTGAATTATTGGGGGTGGGAACATTGGCATAACTTTCTATATGTGATTTTCGCGCCTGTTGCCTCAGATCTGGTATTTCTTCTGATGCTACCACTTCAATTTTCAGTAAAAGTCCTTTTCTCTATAACCATGGAGTCTAAGGTTTTCTTTCTTGGATTGTGAATGGAGCTACACCTGACAGGTATCTTCTCTGCAAAGTGCTGCGGATGCTCAAGAAAAAAAGTGATGCTTTAATAAAACAGTTTCTTCTAGCTCTGTTCAATTTTGAATTCGACATTAAATTTTAGGAGAGGGGGGAAAAAACTGTCTTTAACAGGGGTGTCAAACGTGAGTTCATTGAGGGCCGCGACAGGGGTTGTATTTGACCTCAGGGGGATGGGTGGGACTCATTCATGTCGGGGGCGCCTATAGTGGCCCAAGTGCCCTGCCAGTGAAAACGGAGCTCGGGAGGGCTGTGCACAGCTCTTCCAAGCTCCATTTTCGCTGGCAGAGGGCTGCGGGAAGCTGTTGCAACCAAAAATGAGCTTGGGTAGGCTGTGCACAGCTCTTCCAAGCTCCATTTTCGCTGGCAGACGGCTGCAGGAGGCTGTTGCAACCAAAAATGAGCTTGGGTAGGCTGCGTGCAGCTCTTCCAAGCTCCGTTTTCGCTGGCAGAGGGCTGCGGGAGGCTGTTGCAACCAAAAATGAGCTTGGGTAGGCTGCGTGCAGCTCTTCCAAGCTCCGTTTTTGCTGGCAGAGGGCTGCGGGAGGCTGTTGCAACCAAAAATGAGCTTGGGTAGGCTGCGTGCAGCTCTTCCAAGCTCCATTTTTGCTGGCAGAGGACTGCGGGAGGCTGTTGCAACCAAAAATGAGCTTGGGTAGGCTGCATGCAGCTCTTCCAAGCTCTGTTTTCGCTGGCAGAGGGACTGCAGGCCAGTTCTTTGCCATTTTCAGGGTGGCCCTGTGAGCCAAATCTAAGCTGGATCCGGCCTTGAGTTCGACACCCCTTGTCTAGAAGTACCCTAAATAAACTCTAACTGCAAACACTAGTGTAGTCATACATATTTTAATTGGGAAGTCATTCCACAATGTTCAGCAAGTGTTTTAAATTGTAAGTCTGGGACGGCAGTCTTCAAAATGCAACTTGTGGTTGGCAGTGAAGAATAAATATAAAAGTTAATTATTGTCAACTCAAACTGAAAGGATTTATGGATGGTGAGAGAGGCAAATGTTAACGTAACTTCATTTTTTCTAGGAAAGTAAACAGTCTGAAGATATATTGTACATAGGCTTGGTTTTAAAATTAATAGATACTATTAAGATTCACAGATTCACAGAGTTGGAAGGGACCTTCTAGATCATCTAGTCCAACCTCCCACCCAAGCAGGAGACCCTACACCATTTCTGACAGAGGGCAGTTCAGTCTCTTCTTGAAAGCCTTCAGTGATGAAGCTCCCACAACTTCCGAAGGCAACTTCTGTTCCACTGGTTGATTGTTCTCACTGTCAGAAAATTTCTCCTTATTTCCAGGTTGAATCTCTCCCTTGATCAGTTTCCATCCATGATTCCTTTGTTTGAGAGGTGCTTGTCCATTTAATAACAATAACTGTATATCAAGCATCACTTTAAACTTTGCAATTTTGTCTCCTCTTTAGCAGGTGTATGGCTACAGATGAAGATTTTGTCAATTGGCACAAGGCTGGAGGTTTCAGGCTTGCCAAAAAGCAGTGTCCTTGGTACTCTCTGAACATATTTGTTTTCTTGCAGATATTTTATTATCCAACTAGAGGTAACATCACAGTGCTAGAAGGGAGTGGGGTTAGTCCACACCTTTGTAGCACTGATGATGTTACTTAGTTGGGTAATGAGATGTCTGGAAGAAAACAACCAAGCTCAGAGAGCACCAAGGACCCCACAGTTCAATGCAGAGTTACAAATACAAACTCCCTTTTACCATCCTGTAATACTCCTTAATTCGGGGTGGAGTCAGGGAGACTGGATGTAGCTGAGTGTTTACTCGCTGGATGCCCTTCCTGACACCTGACAAGAGTTCATAGCAGATATTTTGTTTTCTTTGTACCCTAAGAGAGAAATATCCGCCTAGGATTGAACACTCAGGTCACAAAAGGAATTTAAAAAGAAGAAAAAAAGGAAATAAAATTGGAATATTAGCAAACAGACAAGATGAGGGAGAAATTGTAGAAATTGAGGAACTGCAAGGGAAAAAAATCGAGATTTAGATAGACATCCAGATTAGGATTTATAATTACTAGATATACTGTAGAAATATATAGAAATATGCAATAATGAAGGATAAAAATGTGTTCCCTTCCTCCCCTCATTCCCATGGAATATTAAACTACAGCACATAGTCTATAAATGTTTGTTTTAGATATATATACATATATTAAGTGTCAATATGATATTCATTTTTTCCCCTTCCTTTGTTACCTGAATTAGTGACCTATGAAGATGATATACTTTTTTACTAACATTAATTAAGAACTGTGAATTAATATAGTTAATATGCTAAAAAAACTGTCGAATTCTATGCATATATATGGCATTTAGTGTACTGCCAAGAAAATGATATTGAAATATGTCGATACAATTTCTATTACAGAAATTTTTGTAAATCTTTTTCACATTTTGCTTTTTGTAAACTTTTTTATGTCTTGAACTTTAATAAAGTCTTTTAAAAAATTTTTTAAAAAAAGGATTGAACAATCAACCTTCTAAGTGGGAGGCGAGCATCTTCACTACCGCTCCACTCAACCCTCAACTACAACTATTCTCTTCTATTGTTGTGCTAAGCAGCTTATGGCCAACTTTTTAAGAAAAATTGTAGCTCCAATGACTTCTGTGTGAGAAGGCATGCAATTGGAGTATCTGTACAGGTAGTCCTTGACTTATAACAGTTCACTTAGTTAAAACGGCACTGAAAAAGATCACATGACCATTTTTCACGCCACCATTTTAACATCCCCATGGTCACGTGACCAAAATTTGGACACCTGGCAAATGGCTCCTATTTATGATGACTGCAGTGTCCCTGGGGGTCATGTGATCTCCTTTTGCGACCTTCTGACAGGCAATAGGGAAGCCAGATTCCCTGAACAACCATGTGACTAACTGCAGGGATCCACTTAACAACTGTGGCAAGAAAGGTTGTAAATCAAGGCAAATTTCATTTAACAAATGTCTCACTTAACAACAGAAATTTGGGGCTCAATGGTGGTCGTACCTTGAGGACTACCTGTATCTCTATCTCTAACTGTCGGGATTCTAGCAATCGCACTAATTAACATTAACACTAACAGTCCCCTGTGACCCTATTTCCCCCCTCCCCCTGGGTGTGTCATAAATCAGATTCTCCAATTAAGCACCTTCACAGGCTGGGTGTCATCATTCACGTTGTCCAATATTCACGAGCACAAGCTCTGGTATTTCAGTTACAATCTTTTAAAGATAAGAGCTGGAATGTACTCTTGCCTCCAAATGCTGTACTGCTCTTCCAGATTTCCTTCCTCCCTCCCCCCTCTCTTTTTTTATGGCAACTACTAAAACAGGCCTAGGAATGTTTTTTGAGTTGACGCTAACATTATGAAGGTTAGCAAACCCTACCTGAAATATTCGTAGCAGTTCTTTCAATTTTATGCCTTGTGAGGTCCACAATTCTGTCCACCTGGAACAACTTCAGGTCCTCCTCATCCAAGGCGATATCTCCTATAAAGGCAGCTGGAAAACAGAAGGAGAAAAGGGACTTACATCTTCAAACTTTAAACTGGATTTAAAGAGTACAGTCTTTACAGAACATGTTGTGGTTCACTGACAGCCTGTGCAGATGGCAGTGGAATCAGACAGTGGGGAAGAACGGGGATCAGTCCGGGAGTCTGGAGAGAGTCAGACGAGGGTCCTGCGTCCGATGCAGAGATGGGGCCAGGACCATCTGGGAGTGGGGTGCTGCCTTTGGAGCCTCCAGAGTCTGGCAGTAGCAAGGCAGAGGACCCAGGGGAGCCTGTTCCCAATGCATGTGTGCACAGAGCTGCTAAAAGACAAGAGCAAGCTAAGACAAAAGGAGCAACTCAGGAATAAGGCTTGGAGGTGATTGCCCCTCCCATAAGGTATAAAGGACAGGCAAAGGTGATGAAACCTTTGCAGGAAGCAAAGTCGTTCGCTCAGTTCAGATTCATTTTTTAAGTTCTGTGTGGACTTTGTACTTTGGTTGGTTTTTTACAATTAATTTGGCACTCTAGTTACTGGCAGCAATTCAAAGGAGAGAAAGGTGGGTGCTTATCTCAAGGGACTTTTTGGGACTCATTGCAGGCTGGGAATGAACATAATTCTTAGCGTTGAAATAAAACAAGAGTTGTTTTAACTAAGCATATGCTTAATTACAGTCTCGGGAAGCCTTGGTCAGAACAGTACAACCCATTTAATGTATGCATTGCCATTCCTCAAATTGCACAGATTGTGACATACAGAAGGCATTTAAAGACACCCCTTTTAAACCCAACTTACTGTTAAGCATCTCTAAATTTGTCCCCGGGGCTTAAAATTCCTGCATAAAAAGGAATCTGGAGGATTTTCTCTTTGGATCTTGAAGTGCCTTTGTATGTTTACATTTCCCCCCCTCCAAATTAAAGCAGTAAAAAAAGGTATCTTTGAAGAAGGACTTCAAAGAAGGCAGTCAATTGACACAGAAAAAGAAACTGGACATTTTATGAACAATGAAAGAGCTAAGAATTCCTCCACAACCAGAGAAGGCAACGGGACATCCCTGTCCAAACCATTTTTTAAAAAAATGTTTTTAGATATAATCTTAAAAGAGTTACTGAGCCAGGTGGCCCAACTCCTGATTTTTTTCGCTTAAGGAAGGGTAGAACTCACAGTCTCCCGTTTCCTAATCCAGCACTTTAACCACTACGCCAAACTGCCTCTCGGTGTTAGGGACAAGAGTTCAATCCTTGCCCCAATTCATTCTCCAAAGTTATTTGTCCTGTATGATACCTATCTAGGTAAGGGGTGTGAAACTCGATTTCATTGATGGCTGCATCAGGGTTGGGTTTGACCTCGGGGGGGGGGGCACAGAGTGGGCGTGGCCAGGGTGGCGTGGCCAGCTTGATGTCATTCGTGTCGGGGGTGCCTGTGGTGGCCCAAGCGCACTGCCAGCGGAAACGGGCTCCTGAGCTCCATTTTCGGCTGCCACAGCCTCCTGCGATCCTCTGCCAGTGAAAATGGAGTTCAGGAGGGCTCCATTTCCACTGGCAGAGGGTTGCAGGAGGCCGTGACAGCTGAAAACAGAGCTCAGGAGCCTGTTTTCACTGGCAGAAGCACCGTAGGCTGGTCCTTCACTGTTTCCAGGGTGGGCCTCTGGGCCAGATCTCAGTACCTTGCAGGCTGAATCCAGCCCCCAGGCTTTGAGTTCGACACCCCTGATCAGAGTTGGTATTCAGTAGGTTCTGACCGGTTCTGGAGAACCAGTTCTGGTAGTGGAAATTTTGAGTAGTTCGGAGACCCGGCAAATCCCACCTCTGACTGGCCCTGCCAACCCCATCTATTCTCTGCCTCCCATTGAGTCCCAGATCGGCCGGGTCTCCTTTTGTTGCCCTGCACAGGAGAATGGAGCTGGAAAGCAGGTTAGTGGGGTGGGGTGGGAATGGGGATTTTGCAGTATACTTCCCCCTGGAGTGGGGTGGCAATGGAGATTTTACAGTACGCAATGCCCACCAAGCCACACCCACACCAAGCCACACGCACAGAACCGGGAATAAAAAATGTTCAATCCTACCACTGTCCCTGATCTAGGTTCATCATCAAACTCTACGCTCCTACCACAGTCCTAAATATAACCATATTCATGAACTGTCCATAATCTCATTGAAACTGGATCACACTGTTATTTCAAAAAATGTCCTTAGTCTCCCCCTGCTTTCAGGAAGTTCCTATGGATGATTGCGGAAGTGTGAAGAAAAAAAATCCTAAAATCAGCTACCATGGAAGGCAGTTTTTGTTTAAGAAGGCTAACTGGGACTGGAAGCATTAAGTGATGTGGTTGTAAACTGAAAAACCACATGGCTGTGCTACTTAGCGATGGTTATTATGGATGCCTTGGTTGGCACCATTAATTAAGGATCAAGCAAGTCATTGAAGTGAGGATCTTTTATGACTGCAACTTTTGACTTGCCACTGGCTTCCTCATTGACTTTGCTTTTGGGAAGCCAGCAGGAAGCCAGTGGACTTCCTATGGCTGGCTGGGGAATTCTGGGAGTTGAAGTCCACAAGTCTTAAAGTTGCCAAGTTTGGAGATCTTTGGTATAAAGGAAAGATGGCTACTATGATGGATAGTTCCTCCCTGTCTTCCCTTCTTCCATCAGCTCAACTGGCAACTATAATGTTTAAACATCTGATCTCCATAAAGTCTGCTGCATATGCTAGAGTTTTTTTAAAAAAGTTATTGTTACATAAATTGTTTTAACCTCAAGCTTCTTTTGAAAGTTCTCTTTCCAGTACACTCTCCATTTTTCTCTCTCTCTCTTGGCGCACAGATTTTGCCAAGCCAATCGGAGCTCATATAATCCAAGAGATACTCAAATAACCTCCCATTCATCTGCCATACAAAGAATCAAAATCATATGGTTCAGCTGAACGAAACGGATAACAATGTACAGTCCTTTGCGCCAGACTGGATTCAATTCCTTTTCAGTTCAGCTCCTAGCAAATTCAAGATTCTGCTTCCCATTCTGCGATCACAATGCCAAAGGACTAAACATTCTGGCCATGCATATACAATTCCACATTTTACAGCCAGAAACCCTGACAGCTGTAATTAAAACCAAACCCAGTTTGACAAACTCCTTATTTTTGCATTTTTATCAGCACTTTGCCACATTTAAAGCTGTAACAAAAATCTATAGAAGTCCAGGCGGAAGATGGGGAACCTATTCTTCCAAAAAGACATTGGACTGGTTAGTCCAAGGATTGCAGATGCTCCCTAAGCCAACAATTGACCATTTATGCATTGTAAAAAATATTGCTCAGGTCTGTAGGATGCAACTATTTGAATGCCCATCACAAAAACAGATATACAACAAATGCTGTAAAAACATCTTCTTCGCCTGACAAGATGCTAATATTTGAGGGATGGCTAATATTTGCTCTTTTGCTGCAAACTATTGTGAAATTAAATTGCTGGCTTATCCATTGTGTCTTAATTTGCTTTGCTCTTACAAACTGCCTTGAGGAGGAAAATACTCAAGAGAACGCCAAATGGTAAAGAACCACACGAGGGAAGGAAGAGCAACGTAGCAATACAGTTCTGGAATGCAACGCGTGAAAATTTCTGGAACATGAAATGGAAAGAGCTACGGAGAGTGAGCGAAAAAAAAGCAAAGCATGGCTTTCGGGTACCCAGCTTCCAAGAGGCTCCTTGACATCCTGCTTAATCATCTTCTCTTAGAAGCAGCAGAGTTGCCCTTCTCTTCCATCCAACTCTTTCCCCACTTCCTTTTTAACAAGCTACTAAAACACATGCATTTATTCATCTGTATTCATTGAATTCGTAGGGCCGCTTAGCTCAGCAAGTGACTCTGGACAATCAGCAGTCTTAAAATAAATTAAAAGCAAATTCCCAGAGACAGTAATAAAGGTTAAAAAGGTAAAGGTTTTTCTTGTCCAGTCATGTGCAACCCTAGGGGGAAGTACTCATCTCAGTTTCCTAGTTGAGGGAGCCAGCATTGTCCAAAGATACTTCTGTGGTCATGTGACTGGCGTGACTATATCCTAAGGCGCACAGAATGCTGTTATCTTCCCACCAAAGTGATACCTATTTATCTACTTGCATTTGCATGATTTCGAACTGCTAGGTGGACAGGAGCTGAGGCAAGTAACGGGAGCTCACCCTGCCACGTGGTACTTGGGTCTTGAACTGCCCACCTTTCAGTCGACAAGTCCAGTGTCTTAACTGGAAAAGGTAAGAAACTGATCAAGGAGAGAAGCAACCTGGAATTAAGGAGAAACTTCCTTGCAGTGAGGACAATTAACCAGTGGAACAACTGGCCTTCAGAAGTTGTAGGGGCTTCATCACGGGAGGTTTTTAAGAAGAGACTGGACAGCCCCTTGTCTGAAATGGTATAGGGTCTCCTGCTTGAGCAGTGGGCTGGACTAGAAGACCTCCAAGGTTCCTTCCAGCTCTATTCTGTTCTGTTCTGTTCTGTTGTTCTGTTCTGTTCTGTTGTTCTGTTCTGTTCTGTTCTGTTGTTCTATTCTATTCTATTCTATTCTATTCTATTCTATTCTATTCTATTCTATTCTATTCTGTGCTCTTCTCTATCTTATCTTATCTTATCTTATCCTATCCTATCCTCTGTTCTATTCTATTCTATTCTATTCTATTCTATTCTATTCTATTCTATTCTATTCTATTCTATTCTATTTCCATTACAACTGTAAGGCTACTGCACCTCACCAGAAATAGTAATAGTTAATTCCGATAGTAAATAAGAATAATGAAGAATATTAATGAATAATTATAATAATGGTTGCTTTGTGTGCAATCCCTAAACAACTGGAGCATCACTTGAATATCATCAGCATTGACAAGATCACTCTCAGTCAACTGAAGGACCTGGGATATGTCTTGATAATACTGGGTACAAATACCTTTGACTTGGTTCTGTAATAAATCGGAAGCTTCCAAAATTCCCAAATAATTGTAGCCTTTCTTGATGCTGCTGCCTTTCTCAGATTTTCACTGTCTGCCTGTATTCCATCACCTTCAACAATTTTGCCAGTCTTTATCCTATGATTATCATTACTTTAAACTGAGAAACTGAAATAAAGAGCACCAAAGTCTCACACTATTTTCAACTGTGGGTTCCAAAATATTAGAAGGTTTTGTGTTATCATTAGATGTTGACCACCCAAACACACCTCCACTTTCAGTGCCCTAAGAGAACCTCAGTATCTTTCAGCCCAATGACTGGGAACCACTACTCTAACTCAAGCTGTGCAACAGCTTTAGCTTCTAGTTCCAACCGTTGAACTCAAGAATATCCACTCTGAAATGTCACAGAGACATTTTCAGCCTAACTTTGATAGTGAGCCTGGAAACCCTTCCAAGGAGCCGAGTGGGCAGAGTTGCTGCGTGTGTGAACTAGCCCCTTGTTTCACGGACTTCAAAGCGTTCGCAAACACAGTAAAGAAATAACATTACATTAAAGAGATTTGCTTGTTAGAACTGCCTGTTCCCGACAGGAGCAACATGAAAAAGTGTCATTACAAAGCTGTGCCTATGTGGAGAAAGAATGTAGAGATTCACTAGAAAGCCAGTTGAGAACAACTGTGCAACAAATTGATTGCTTCGTTGATGCCAGTAAACAAACTGAGCCTTCAAAGGCTGAGAAGAAGAACTACCGAGTGCCTCTCATCTCACTTTAAGTATCTCAATCCAACTGGTGTATTAAGACTGAGGATCTTGGGCTTTTCAACATGGGGAAAAAATGAGAACTTTAGATTGAGGCACCTTGGGGTCTGACTCTAACGGTAGATACTTCTACTGTTTGCCAATTGGACAGTGGCAGATAGGACAGCACTCCAGAGCATTGACGTCATTGCCCAGAGGATCATCGGTTGCCCTCTCCCCTCTTTGGAAGAGCTTTATGGCTCCCGCTGCCTTAAGAAAGTTCAGAACATTCTCAAAGATCCATCTCATCCTGGGCATCCCTTATTTTTGAACTATTACCATCTGGCAGAAGGTACAGAATAATAAAAACAAGGACAAAAAGGCTGAAAAACAGCTTCTATCCCAGGGCAGTAGCTCTTTTGAATTATGCTGTATAGTGCAGTGTTGGTGCAATGTCAGGGGTTTTCAATTCAATGTGTGGAGGGTGAAGGATGTGTGTTTGTGTTCATTTTCATGTTCATGATGTGCACCGAAGATGGTTTGATTTTCCCATTCCCATTTGATCCTCTTGAAGTTCAGTTGAGATGATCTCTTTTTCTGTCTCTATTTCTCTTCTTTTGAAGAATTCATTGCAGAATATTTCTGCTTTCTCAATTGAGTCAATTCTGTGTCTCTGTTCTTGCCATGTAAACATTAATCCTTCTGGAATCAGCCATCTGTAATTCACCTCTTTTTCCAGTGGCATTTTAGTCAGGAATCAATATTCTCTTCTCATCTCTCTCACTTTTCTGGGTACTTGTTTTAAGACCACAATCTCTTTGTCTTTATACTTCAACGTCTTCTCTCTTGCCACTTGTAATATTTGTGTTTTAATAGTTTTTTTGGTAAATCTGACATGGACCTCTCTTGGTAGACTGTTCCTCATCGCATATCTTGTGAAGACTCGGTATATCTCATCTACTCCATCCATCATCTTTTCCTCTGTTATTCCCAGAGCTCCAGCCAAGATTTCTATCATTACTGCAGCCAAATTTTGTCCTTTTTCTTCCTCTATGTTTTGGAATCTGAGATAAAATTCTGATCTGTCCATCTCCCACTTCAACATCCCATTTTTGTCTTGTTCAACCATTGTTAATCTGCTTTCGATGTTTCCAATTGTCTCATCTCTTTGTTTGTCTTTCTCTTCCATTTTTTGGAGTCTCTCATCATATTTCATCATCATTTTTGAATGTTTTCAGTTTTTTCATCAGTCTTCCCAATTCTTTGTTCAATACTCTCCATTCTTTGTTCAATACTCGTTTTAAGTTCTTGAATTCCTTGCATAACCATCGTTAAATCCACTTGTGCTTTATCTTGCTTCGCCATTGTTAGAAGTCGTCCTCCAGCTGATGGGGAGGCAGGAGCGGAAGTTGAAATGCCAGAAGGTAAAATTTTCTTACTCATTTAGATAGCTCAGGATCTTCAAGCTCTTTTAATCCAATTAGTAGGGTGGCCAATTATAATCCAGTTAAGAAAAAGGAAAACACAAGAAAAAGCCATTAAAAAATAAAAAGCCCAAAATTAAAAGGAAGGGAAGATTAAAAAGAAAAAGAGGTTCTTCAGGTTCTTCTAAACCTTAATCCTGTTATGGGATAGTCAGTTGTGATTCAAAAATAAAAATTAAAAAGAATAATACCCAATAATATTAAAAAATAATGAGAAAGAGGGGGGGAAAAAGAGAAAGAAAATTCTTCAGGTTCTTCACACCTTAATCCAATTGAAAGGTCACAAAAAGTAAAAGATAGCCATAAAAGTAAATCAAAAATAGAAATAGAGAAGACAAAGGTCCCAATTAAAAAAAAAGATATTCCAAGGCTTTCCCTTTAAAAAAAAAAAAGATAAAAATAAAATAAAATGAAAATATAGAATAAATATACAAATATTACAAACTACTGTGGGATTGAAGAGGAGAGATAAAACAGCTAAAAGAAAATAAAAAAAGGAGCACACTGCATTTTATTTAAGTATCCAAGGCTCTTATTATAGCTTCTCCACAAATTTCAAAGCCAAGCTTCAAATGTTCAATTGATAGTAGAGGTCCCAAAGAGACACCTGTAAAAACATTCTCCAGTGCTCTTCCCTCTATCTTATCAAATTCCAGTGTCCTTGAGGAAGAATTTTTCACAGTCCTCTCAACTTCAAATAAGGTATTTTCAAGCCTCTAGTTGGCAGTGTTACAAAGTTTCTTTATTCCATTCCCCCTTCTTCCCCCAAAAAAGCCTAGTAGAAAAAGGAAATATACATATATATATTATATATATATTAAAAAAGAATTACTAAAGGGAGCCTCTGTTCTAAAAAATATAAGCAGTCAAAAAGGAAAAAAGAAAAGAAGTAAATATAAGAAAAAGTCTGGTTACAATTACTAAGTTGCAATGGAAATTCAGTGAAGAAAAAAAAAGTAAAAGTAAAAAGCCAAGCCTTACTTTGACATTTCTCTTTAAAAAATCACCGCTAGGTCAATTTTGTCAAGTTTTGTCAGAAATCTTACAGGTTTCTTCTCATTCTAGAGTGTCCTTAAGTCCCAAATATTAAAAAAAAAAAAAGTCCTCCTTACCAGCCGATACACTTTCTCTTTCTGTCTCTTCCTTCCGGAGCTGTCCCAGCTTCAGCAGCTTAATGGCTGCCTCTCCGCCGATGGTAAAGGGGCTTCTCCCGGATCAACCAGGGACTTTGCGATGTCCCTGGGATCAACAGGATGCGCCCCTTACTATCACCATCTCTATGGGACGGTTTAGGTCCGTCAGGACCGACCAGGGGCGAAGATATCAGCTGCGATTTCAGAGCCCCGAGATGGCAGCTGTATCGCGGCGACGTGGATCCGCCTTCTCCCCAAGATGGTTTGATTTTGTTGTACGAGGTGCAATGACAGTGAAGTAAACTAAACTAAATTTCTCTTTGTTCCGGGTGAAACCAGTCTGATGATTCTTCTGATGCTTATGTATTATTTAACAATCACCACCCTCTTAGAGGATCAGAGACATGTCAGAATCAGTCTCAGCTCTTTGCAATCTCTCACTGAAATTTCCTGTAGCCCCAGGGACATCCTCAAGCCACAAAAATGGCAGGTGCGGGTGAAGTAAGGAGATTCGTTTTGAAGGGCTCTTTCGTTCTTGTGAAAAACTAGCTCCAGACCCGTGCTTTGCTACGAAACTATGTGGTCGGGCTTCGTTTTTTGAGAGGAAAATAAGGAGAAAAAAATTCTGCCTCTGTCTAGCAGCATCCATCGGTATTTATCTGGCTAGCATCCTGTCAGTGTGTGTGAGTTGAGGGCTGTTTGGAAACTGAAGCAGTATTCACTGTGTGAGCAGGAAGGAAACAGCAAGGAGCCTGGGTGTGGCTTCGCTCAACTGTTCTGTATTAAAGCCGCTTGGTGCTGTGAAACTAAAACTGAAACTCCTCTCCTCTGCTTGTGTTTTGCACTGGGAAGAGATTTCTTTTCAGGTGGGGAGGGGGAGTAGAACTCCTTAGCATCAGAACGTGTTAATAATAATAATATAGGAAATACAAATGCTCTAATGGTCATTTTGAAAAATCCTTTCTTAGTGAGTACCTAGAAGCCAAGAGGAACCTACGTGCCAAATGTCAAGTTTGTAGGCTTTATGGTTCTGGAGATTTTGTGGTCATGCTGAGTGGTATTTCGCTTTTATATATATAGATAATGCAGAAGGAACAGGCCCAATTGGCTGTTCCTTGTAATGGAAGATGATGAAGGACTTGATGTGACACAGTAGAGTAGAAGAAAGGCTTGGAGAGATCAAGACTGATCCGTTGGTTACAGAAGGTGGGGTGACGAAAGCATGGGATGTGTAGTTGAAAGAGGCAGAATGGGTTTGTTCCGAACTAGAGTGACCCTGAAAGAAAGAAAAATGATAGAAAAGACAGAATGGACAACGTGTGCGGGGAATATGAGTGTGAATCTGGTGGAGGTGATGGTGGTGTCAAATTATGACGATAAATAAGCAAGCAGCCATTTCAAAATGATATAGTTCTTTGTGCTCTAGCACAGGGGTCTCCAACCTTGGCAACTTTAAGACTTGTGGACTTTAATTCCCAGAATCTCTC
The DNA here is from genome assembly GCA_033807585.1 of Hydrophis major. Taxonomy (NCBI): domain Eukaryota; kingdom Metazoa; phylum Chordata; class Lepidosauria; order Squamata; family Elapidae; genus Hydrophis; species Hydrophis major. The sequence continues at coordinate 20,271,500 of CM066334.1, read as the reverse complement.
AGCCAGCTGGCTGAGGGATTCTGGGAATTGAAGTCCATGCTGGCTGAGGGATTCTAGGAATTGAAGTCCACGCTGGCTGAGGGATTCTGGGAATTGAAGTCCACGCTGGCTGAGGGATTCTGGGAATTGAAGTCCACAAGTCTTAAAGTTGCCAAGGTTGGATACTCCCGCTCTAGAAAGCATGTAGAGAAGCTCAACAGAGATGATAAAGTGTGAGGAGGCTACACCACGAGATGAACAATGGAGGGAACTACGTATGTCCAGTCTAAAGAAGAAAAGAATTAGGGGGAGATATGATAGCAGTCTTCCAGTACTTGTGGAGCTATCACAGAGAAGCGGGGGGTCAGCCTAATCTCCAGAGCACCACAGAGAAGTAACGAGTGGAAGATCATTAAAGAGAGATTCAACCCAGAATTAAGGAGAAATTTCCTATTAGTGAGAACAATGAATCAATGGAATGGCTTGCCTCTGGAAGTGGTTGGTGCTCCATCATTGGAGGTTTTCAAAAAGATTCTGGATAGTCATTTGTCCAAAATGATATAGGTTCTCCTGCTTGAGAAGGGGGTTAAACAGATAACAGATAATCAGAGTCAGAAGGGACCTTGTAGGTCATCTAGTCCAACCCCCCACCCAAGTGGGAGACCCTACACCATGTCTGACAAATGGCAGTCCAATCTCTTCTTGAAAGTCTCAAGTGATGAAGCTCCCACAACTGCTGAGGGCAACTTCTGTTCCATCGGTTGATCATTGGACTAGAAAACTTCCAAGGTCCCTTCCAATCCTATTATTCTTATGTTCTACGTTCAAAGTTGTCTTTTAGGCTTCAGACCCATCTCTGCTATTGGATCAAAAAAACAAACAAAGCTATGAATTGTGACCTCTGTCTTGTTTTCAAATTCTCAAGTCAGTTATTTTTATTATTTATTATTTCATATTTGTCTTTCTGTCAAAAGACTGCTTAGAATTTGTCTGGACAATCATAGTTGTCATTCTGTGTGTCAGTGTTCCAGCTAACCAACTCCAAAACAATAAACTCCGACACAAGCATTTCCTCAAGGTTCCATTTTATTAGAGTTGTCTCATCTGGGAAAACCAAATCTGAGAGATCCGTGTTTTCCCTTCCCAAAAGAGAAATCAAAGATTCATCCCCTGCATCCATCAGTCCATCGCATGGACCAATCAAATCTTCCTCCCAACTGGAGACATCCTTCCAATCCCTCCCCTCCAAGTGCAGGGTAACATGTCCTTGACTCTCTGAGAAAGAATGTTGTTGTGTCTAATCTTCTACCTCACTATGAAATCCCCTCTCCCAATTTCCTAGGCACTGAATGTGGCAGCCTCAAAGCTTCTAAGTAAAAAATGGCTTCCAAAACTGACACTGTGGATGGTTGAACCCAAAACACACAGCAGCACATGGATACTGTAGTTGAGAGCACTTCGAGACTGGCTATGGTTTTTAGTCCTGCAATCCTTAGAAATAATTTAAAACCAAACTAGCCTCACTGCAGCTAACCTCAAAATGATGTTAGCATCACTCGGGAGCCAAACCAGCTGATTCACAAGCAAATGCCAAAATATGCACACAATTTCCACCCACACTCAAGAAGCGCAAAGGGCATGCATGATATTTGTAGCTTTTCAAAATAACCCAACGTGGTCACCTTGAGAAGTAATTTAAGAGCTGAACAACTGCTACAAAGATGCAATGATGCACTGATGTATTGATGGGAATGAGTCAGCAAGGTTTTTGGCTGTTATCCCTTTAAGAGTCTGTATAATAATAAGAGGCCCTGTTAGGGCATCCCTCTCTCTCGCTGTGTGTTCTTCCCTGCTGTAATTTACTGATTGTTTGACTCCTGCCTATAATACGTGTATGTATAGCATATATTCTTTTGTAGATAAAAACCACTATTTCTTACAAGCCTCTGTTTGCTATTATTGCTCCTGGGTTGTCTCACATAGTAAAGCTTTGCTCACTCTAACATGCTATCCCACTGTTCGATTTCCAGCTGCATTAGTGAACTTGTGAAGCTTTGACACAGGAGTGAGGGATGAAACCAGAATCCCAAGCAATGGAAAAAGGGTTGTCCCAAGTTCCACTAAGCCTCCAGCTGTAGGAGACGACCAGGTGGAACCCGAGGGAAGGCTCAAGCACGTCATCATTTGGGAGTCCCTTCACGCCCACAAACAGATCTAAGTCCAGCTCTCCTTGAATTCCGTTGACTCTTATCTACCGCCAGTATGCCTTGACCATTACTAGTTCTGATTCTTGTAGACAGCTAGCAGGGAATAAACTTGTACTCATTTGAACAACTTTGGTTCTTGGTTTCTTGCAGTGGACACCAGCTTTTCTAATGAAAACTGAATTAAAGAGGCTTCGCTTGTACTAGAGGTGAGCCAAAAATGAACTAGTTCAGATGGGGTCAACAGGTTCCTTGTCCTTCAAGATGGTCCAGACAAGAAGTACAATTGTGAAGACTAGGTCTATCATTATTGTAAGGCTGCATGAACAGAATCCTGAAAGCCCATCTCTTTTCCTCTTGCTTTTACTTTCCAGGAAGCTAGGATGGAAATGTTTCCCACGCCCCTCTTTGGCTTCTGTGATCTGAGATAGTTGTTCACATGATAACTGTCTAGTCTACGGTTCTTCCCAGAGGTGGTATTCAGCAGATTCCGACCAGTTCTGGAGAACCGGTAGCAGAAATTTTGAGTAGTTCAGAGAACCAGCAAATGCCACCTCTGACTGGCCCCGCCCCCATCTATTCCCTGCCTCCCGAATCCCAGCTGATGAGCTGGGTCTTCTTTTGTTGCCCTGCATAGGAGAATGGAGCTGGAAAGCAGGTTAGTAGGGTGGGGAGGGAATGGGGTTTTTGCAGTAACCTTCCCCCAGGAGTGGGGAGGGAATTGAGATTTTACAGTATCCTTCCCCTGCCATGCCCACCAAGCCACACCCACAAAACCATGCCACGCCCACAAAGCCATGCCCACAAAGATTGACTCCCACCACTGGTTCTTCCTCCTGTCTCCAAGGACATTCACACAACCACTGCAACAGGAGTGGCAATGTGAATTCACAGAGGACGTAGAAGTGCCCTGACGGGGAATTTGAGGCATGGTTAACAATAACAGAGGGATTTAATAAAACAGTCTTATGGCATCTTAAAAACTTTATAAGATTTATTGGTGGCTGACACTTTTATGAAGATCAGATAAACCCAGTTGCTCTGCTTATTTGGCAACTATTCATGTACGTGGATTTGAGAGGGTGAACATGAGGTTACAAAGAAGCTCAATATGTAAGTACACATTGTGATTTCACTGCTAAGGTGAATGACTGCTATGTTGACTCGTGTACACAATACCCGACTACGCTTGCTACACGATCCTTTTTTGTGTTTTTGCTAGAACAGACAAAACATAATTATTTCCACAACACGGATAGGTAGGATTTGTGTTGTATGTGTACATTTCACTGCTTTGGAATAATCTAGCTCTTCGCTGAGATATTCCTGCATTGCAGGGGAAGGGAGAACAGAGATGATATCAGCAGCACAAAATACCAATGTTGAAATGGTTTTGGAGGAGCCAACGCAATTACAGGTAGTCTTCAACTTACGACCACAATTGAGCCCCAAATTTCTGTGGCTAAACGAGACAGTTTTTAAGGGAGTTTTGCCCCATTTTACAACTTTTCTTGCCACAGTGGCCAAGGGAATCACTATGGTTGATAAGTTAGTAACCTGGTTGTAACTCCCCATAACCTCTTACAATTTTATTTTTATTTATTTTATTTGGTTTGTCCATTGCTTACAAGATAATAGGTATAAGTAAAAACATAGTTATGAATACATGGATACATATAAGAAAAATAAAAAGAAACAATAGGACAGGGACGGTAGGCACGTTGGTGCGCTTATGCATGCCCCCTCTTAGGAAAGGGGTGAGGTCAATAGTAGAAAGTCTAAGGTTAAAGTTTTGGGGGTTTGGGGAAGAAACCACAGAGTCAGGTGGAGTATTCTAGACACTGACCACTCTGTTGCTGAAGTCATATTTCCTGCAATCAAGATTAGTGGTGAGATTAACCTTGAGTTTGTATCTATTATATATATATTATATACTAGACAACACAGTATCAACAATAGACACCTTCACATTTCTAGGTTCTATTATATCTCAAGACCTAAAATGGACACCTAACGTCAAAAACGTCACCAAAAAAGCACAACAAAGAATGTTCTTTCTGCGCCAACTCAGAAAGCTCAAACTGCCCAAGGAGCTGCTGATCCAGTTCTACAGAGGAATGATTGAGTCTGTCATCTGCACCTCTATAACTGTCTGGTCTGGTTCTGCAACCAAACAGGAGAGACACAGACGCCAGAGAGGAATTAGGACTGCAGAAAAAGACAATGGCTACCAACCTGCCTTCAATCAAGGACCTGTATGCTGCACGAGTCAAAAAGAGGGCTGTGAAAATATCTACAGACCCCTCACATCCCAGACAAACTGTTTCAACTCCTACCCTCAAAACGATGCTATAGAGCTCTGCACACCAGAACTAGACACAAGCAGTTTTTTCTAGAACGCCATCACTCTGCTAAACAAATAATTCCCTCAACACTGTCCCACTATTTACAAAGTCTGCACTACTATTACTTTTAATCTTCTCATCACTCCTTATCACCCATCCCCTCCCACTTGTGACTGTAGGACTGTAACTTTGTCGCTTGTATCCTAATGATTTATATTGACTGTTTTCTAATATGATTTGATTGCTTATTGTGTCCTATGATTATTACTGAGTGTTGTACCTGATGATTCTTGACTCTTGATGAATGAACCAAAAACAAATTCCTTGTGTGTCCAATCACACTTGGCCAATAAAGAATTCTATTCTATTCTATTCTATTCTATTCTATTCTATTCTATTCTATTCTATTCTATTCTATTCTATTCTATTCTATTCCATTCTGACAGTCAGGAAACTCATCTTTAAGTTTGGATCTATTTCTGCAAAACTTCCATCCATTGCTCAGGAATGGGAAACAGTTCCATCTCAAGTGTGAGATACTCTACAGGACTGTGTGTTTTTGCAATAGGCCCCATGCAGGGACACCAAGATTTTCTAAGCAGGAACAGAAAGTTGGTGAAAAGCACCTCTGTGGAAGGCAGCTGTCTCATGCATTCCAGCTCTTCTCTTTCATTTCTGCTCATTCTGACTTTCCTCCCAGGCAGCTGGTGCTTCTCGGTTAGTTACGGCCCAGGCAGGCTGGCAAGTTACCCATTCAACCGTGCCAAGAGAAGCGTAGAACAATACACGGTGTCATGTAGATGGGGATGATTGCCAACAGCAGCCAGCATTCCCAGCCAGCTTCTTCTGAGTGAGTGGCAGCTAGATTGGGTGGCCCTGTGGTTTCTCTTCATCATATGTTGACAATTAGGGTGAATATGAACTTTCTGAGCTGTGTAGCCTGAAATACCAATACCAATTCTGTCCTTCTGGTTTCTTGGTTTTGTTAACCAAGTTAGTTGGCTTCCGAAGTTATTTTTGAACGCAATGAACTTTGAATTTGATCCCACCCAGTTTAATATTTGCAGAATGCTGACTAATATTGATGACAAGTTAATTCATATTTTCTAGATCCATGTGGGCTGCTTGGTTGGCATGACCAAGCAGCCAATTTTTTTTCATCTCTTCCTTGGCAACATGCTGGCTCCTGGGATAAATAATCATTTTTTGTTTCTGCTGCTTTCCAGCCTGGGCATTTGCTTGTGTCTGTGGAGAAAATTCATGATGACATTCAGCATAAAAGAAGCCCTTGACAATAGCTATGAAAAGTGGTCCAATTCAAAAATTTTTTACTACCGGTTCTGTGGGTGTGGATTGGTGGGCATTGCATGGCTTGGTGGGCATGGCAGGGGAAGGATACTGCAAAATCACCATTCCCACCCCACCCCACTAACCTGCTTTCCAGCTCCATTCTCCTGTGCAGGGCAACCAAAGAAGACCCAGCTGGGACTCAACGGGAGGCAGTGAATAGATGGGGGTGGAGCCAGTCAGAGGTGGTATTTGCTGGTTCTCCGAACTACTCAAAATTTCCACTATTGGCTCTCCAGAACTGGTCAGAACCTGCTGAATACCACCTCTGTTCCTAACCCTAACTCCATCTTATTGATATCACAATGTGCTCCTAACCATTTTTACCCGAATTATGATGAGATCTGCACTTATTGAAAAGTTAAAAAGCTCCATGCTTAGAATCGAGGCAGTTTATAAATCTAATTGATACATATGCATATAAAACCATGACAACTCAAGACAGACAAACCGAGACAAGTTTAGACTTATAAGGGCTTAGAGCTTAGAATGATTTACATTTTTCTTTACATTATTTCAGTAGGTAACATGAAGTGCAAATTCCTTTCCCTACTTCTGTGATGACAGAGAAGACTACCTCACCTGCCGTTGACAGCCAGGTGGACTCTAATAGTCTACACAGATGCTAGGCCATTCAGCAAGGGCTGAATTATAGATACACTTTCATTCCATCCTATAATATACTAATATTACAGTATTCTTTAGTTTGGAGGGATGCAGATTACTAGCAGGGGTTCCAACCCAACTTAGACGTTGTTGTGGTTAGCCGGCAGCAGGTGCAGACGGCTGAGGAGAGCGAGGACTCAAATGAGGGGCCAGGACCATTAGAGAGTGGATTGCTGCCTTCAGAGATTGTGGGAGCTGGCAGCAGCGATGAGGAGGTTCCCGAGGAGCCTGTGCCAAGTGCGCGTGCGTGCAAGATTGCTCATAGGAAAGAGCAGCTACAACAGCAAAGGTGACGCAGGAGTAAGGCTGCAAGGTGATGGCCCCTCCTTCAAGAAGATAAAAGCCAGCTGTGAAAGGAATGTACTTTGCAGAAGGCAACGACATTTTGAAACTCCAGCCTCATGGAATTCCAGTATTCTGAGTTTGTATTTGGAGATTCTTGTATTACAAATTATTTCTTATCTCTTATCTTTTGGCAAGTCTCACACAGTTTGGCAAGGCTTGTACTTATCACAGCTAATTATTTTGTAGAAGCATTACAAGGTTTCTGTTCTTTTTGGATTGTGTTTGATTTATTGGAAAAGGGCTTGGGCCAGAACACTTGTTTGGAAGATTAATATAGCTATCGTTGTCCAGAGCATGACTTAACATCAGAAATCAATGCAAGATCAATTTGATAACTTTACGTCCTTGTAACATGGGTGGAACTTGAAGAAGTCTTCCCTGACTTCTGGCTTGATCAATGAGGAAATATCACAAAGATTGGTTTTGCAAGTTTTCCCTTTGAGCTATGGGGAGGTTACATCCTAGAAGCAGGGTGCCTATTCCTCAGAGTTGGCCATCTTGAAGTCAAAGTGCCATCATGTCATCAATCTTTCAGCCTTATCAATTGATCTAAGGGACAGTTTCTTTGTTTCCCTTTTCAGTGGCTTGTTATGTTTTCTCACCAGGAAAATTAGCGCAGGGAAGAAATGCCAAGAGACAGAGTGTGTGTGTGTGTGTGTGTGTGTGAACACTAGCCAGAGCACCATTTCTTCAACTCTGCATGTGCCAGGTGCAGAGAATGCCAATGTTATTGTACATCCCCCAGAGGGCCTCTCTAAGGGGGATGGGGTAGTTCAAAGATATGAAAAATACATGCAAACATGCATACATGCATCTACTCAACTGGCAGCAAGTTGAGGGCTGTGTAAATACATTTGTGAGTATTTGATGGGCTTATGGAATGCCCTTATTTTCAATATACAACCTACAGCAGACCTGGGCATTTTATGCCCAACCTTACCCCAGGCCACATCCAGCTTTTTGGCTGTCCCTGTCCAGCTCACGTGAGGTCAATTGGAAATTAGAAATCGAATGTAAATAAGATGTAACATACGTTCTTGCCAGTAGCAGCTAATCAAAACTGTTCAATTTACTGCTTTTTATAAAGTGATCAAATTAATTTTGAGCAGAATTAAGTTCAGCCCATTGGTCTGGCACTCCACAACAGATCTCGGTTTTTCATGAGGCCCCTTGAAAAAATTAATTGCCCACCCTGATCTACAGAAAGAAAGTTGGGGGAAAAAAATCAGGTGAGGGATAAATTGTTATCAGGAAGCAACCTTTGTGATCAGTAGGAATTGAAAACGATGTGATAGCACACAATCAATCAATCAATCCATCTTTAGTAAGTAAAAACAATGAGAGTTCATACAATACTTTATTCCTGCAGGCATTTTTGCTTATTTTTAATTTAAAATTTTATTTTATTTAAAAAAAACTTTTTTTAGTATTTTTCATGATCAAAAGAAATATAGAAACCCCAATGAAATAGCAGAAATGTTAATAAGGCTTGTGCCTCAAAACAAAATATGGTTTGTTGCATTCAGTGTTTGGAACAAATCAAAACAAATTTGCTGGGAATTTGTTTTCTTTAAAATTATTCTGCTTTTTTTGCCAACTCAAATGAAATGTATACCATTTGGAGTACAATACAGTAGAAACTCGGGTCGCGAATGCTCCTGTTTGCAACCAAATCAGGTGGTGAACAAAAAATCCACCTGATTTTTGAATCGGGTCACTATTCAAAAATTGAGTGGTGAACAAAATCGGTGCGAAAAGATTCCCTTTCCTCACTGATTTCTCCTTTGCCACCATATTTTTGGGAGGTTTTTTTTTTTGTCCACACATGTGCAGACAGTCAAATCGGGTCGCGGCAGAAATCCTGGAATGGATTATGATTGCGACCCGAGACTCTACTGTACACCAGTCAAAACCACACCTTTGTTGTTGTTAGTCACGAAGTCATGTTCAACCCATCATGACCTCATGCACAATGTTCCTCCAGGCCTTCCAGTTCTCTTCCATTCCCCAGAGTCCATTTAAGCTCATGTCTATTGCTTCAGGGACTCCATTCATCCACCTCCTTCTCTGCCGTCCCCTTCCTCTTCTTTTGCCCTCAATCATTCCTAGCATTAGGCTCTTCTCCAGTGAGTCCTTCCTTCTCATCAGGTGGCCAAAGCCTTTGAGTTTCCTCTTCAGGTTCTGGCCTTCTAAAGAGCAGTCAGGGCTGATCTCCTCTATGATTGACCAGTTGGATCGCCTTGCAGTCCAAGGGACTAGCAGGAGTCTTCCGCAGCACCAGAGTTCAAAGGCCTCCATTCTTTGGCACTCAGATTTCCTTATGGTCCAACTTTCACAGCCATACATTGCAGCTGGGAAAACCACAGCCTGATTGATCATAATGAAGCCATTTTAAATTTCTGCCCAAAAGTGTGCGGGCTGATTGCCTACATGTTCCTTTTTAATTATATTCAACTAAAAGAGACAACAGTCTTGGGAACATTGAGTGAAGTAATCAGATTTTGAATGATTTTGACATTACAACTGGGAAAACCACATTATACAGCTTGTGTAATTTTTAAAAAATGCTAATCAATACTTGGTTAATCATGGTATGGACAAAACTTTAAGGACTGGTGGGGAAGGAAAAAGAGATTTATTTATTTTTTTTAAAGATGAACTTTCCACAACTTGATACCTGGCAGATGTGTTAATGGTCATCCTGGCTAAAACTTGGGAGACTTAAAATCCCACTGTATCTGGAGGACACAAGGTTAGAAAGGGCTGTTCTAGATCTCCAGCAAGAACAAAGCAATGGCTGCGAACCATCGCTGGAGGAATTCAGCCTGGAAAACGCAGAGAGAGATTTACAGCAGTGAAAGATATTAACCAAACTGGCTGCCCAACAGATTGGCATGATTCGAATCCAAACAAAGTGTCATTTTAAAAGATGGGTTTAGTCTTGCCAAATACTGCTGTAAATTAAATGCAACTACTTGGCAGGGGGAGGGTGCCGACTCAGAAGCCAAGGAAAGAGAGGCAGGGAAGATTCAAATATTAATGAAACCTGAAGCTTTTCCTTTAGGTAGGATTTGGACAAGTCAATTGAAAAACAATTTTGGGTGCTTTCTACGAGCTAATATAATAAAAGATGTTAATAGAGGGATTTGAAGAATAGTGTAATGTTTAATTCAACCTGTAGACTGCTTTTTCTTCTTGGATAGATAGGTAAATAGATGATAAATGACAGACAGATAGATGATAGATAGATAGAAGATAGATAGATGATAGAGATAGATGACACACAGATGATGGATGGATAGAAGATTGATAGATGATAGACAAAATGATAGATAGATAGACAAATAGATGACAGACAGATGATAGATAGATAGTAGATGATAGAAGACAAGACAGATAATAGATAGAAGATAGATGATAAAGATAAATGACAGATGATAGATAGAAGATAGATAGATAGATGATAGAGATAAATGACAGACAGATGATAGATAGATAAAAGATAGATAGATGATAGAGATAGCAGACAGATGATAGATAGATAGAAAGATATGCAAAAGAGAAGGAGAATTTATTGTTTTTTCTTTTCTTTTAGCATTCAGCCAGGGTGAATCCTACATGTTAAATGTTAAATTTAATTGACCACTTTTTCCTCCTTTTTTGTACACTATTTTTGTTGTTGTTAGAGTTGAATGTTCTATATTTTATTCTCTAGGATAAAACAATCAATTTATTTATTTTTTTTAAAAGAAAGAAATGGAGATGAGCACCCACCTTTCAGAGTTGGACACACCTGGACAGGAGAGAAACCTTTATGTTTTTTTAAAAAAAAACTAGAAAAGAGACCTCAGAGTTTCCCTGAACCTGAGATTAAAGAAAAGAAGGATTTGACACAACCTGATGCCGATGGTCCTTCTTTTAGCAACCATGCAAAGCTACGATGGCACTGAAAAAAGTAGTCTTGCATTTACAACCCATACAGCACCCCCCACGCTCATGTGATCAAAATTTGGGTGCTTGCGTGTATGAATTTGCAGCATCCAGGGATCATGTGATTTCCACATTAGTGATCTTCCCAGCCAGCTTCCGACAAGCAAAGGCGGGAAGCCAGATTTAACAACTTGTGTGATTCACTTAACTGAGGTTAACAATGGTGGGAAAAGGTCATAAAATTGGGTGTGACTCACTTAACAATTGTCTTGCTTGGCAACGGGAACCTCTGGCCCCAATTGTGTTTGTTGGTCCATGACTATCTGTACTACCTATCTCTTGGAAGAGATACAAAACTATAGTTAGCCCACCAACAATGCAACAATGGCTGGTAATCTAACTATAATGAGTAACTTCAGAAAACAAACATTGCTTATGGTGGAGACTCTTTCAGGCCTCCCAAGAGACTGGACCTCAACCCATAAGATACATTCTCATAGGTGTTGTCTGCGCCCCCCAAAACACAGCAAACGGAGACTATAAAACAAGTAACTTTCTGCATAGGATTTTTTTTACAACAACAGGAACTTCTGCAGCAACAAAAAACATATAGTGGTTTTCTCTCGTTGCCAACTATTACGGTAGAAAAGTGCAATTAGAAATGCAATCAATGTTTGGGCTTCCAAATGCTAATTGTACAAGAAACTGGTAATCTCTTTTTATTAGCCCCCTATTGCAAGAATAGAATAACAAGAGTTGGAAGGGACCTTGGAGGTCTTCTAGTCCAACCCCCTGACTAGGCAGGAAACCCTACACCACTTCAGACAAATGGTTACCCAACAACTTTTTAAAAAACTTCCAGGGTTGGAGCATTCACGACTTCTGGAGGCAAGTTGTTCCACTAATTAATTGTTCTCACAGTTAGGAAATTTCTACTTAGTTCTAAGTTGCTTCTCTCCTTGATGAGTTTCCACCCATTGCTTCTTGTCCTGCCCTCAGGGGCTTTGGAGAATAGCTTGACTCCCTCTTCTTTGGGGCAGCCCCTGAGATATTGGCAGACTGCTATCCTGTCTCCCCTACTCCTCCTTTTCATTAAACTAGACATACCCAATTCCTGCAACCATTCTTTGTATGTTTTAGCCTCCAGTCTCCTCATTATCTTGGTTGCTCTTCTCTGCACTCTTTCTAAAGTCTCAACACCTCATTTACATCATGGTGACCAAAACTGAATGCAGTATTCCAAGAAGCCTTATCCAACCATGTAAAAAGATGACCAGGTATCAAGCATACACAAAAAGTTCTTACGTAGCATTTGCCAAGTCGTAAGACTGCCGGTACATCAGACGATCAAGGTAGAATTTGGGTAGGTATTAAGAAAAGAACCAAGGAACAGAATGGGCTGCAAGGAAACTCCCATTGCAAAGAAGCAAAAGAACTTAAGTGTAGATATTTGGTCTAGTACAGGGGTGTCAAATTCATGGTGTCACGGTGGTGTCACGTTATGGATCAGGACTTCCCCCCCTTCGCTAAACCAGGTTTGGGCATGGCCAGCATGTGATGCATCTGGCCCGTGGGCCAGGAGTTTGACAGCCCTGGTCTAGCTAGTGGTTAAGGCACCAGCCTAGAAAGTGGGAGACCATGAGTTCAAGTCTTGGTTTAGCCATGACAAGCAACCCGGGTGACTTTGGGCCAGTTCCCAACCTGTCTCACAGGATTCTTGTGGTGGGGAAAATAGGAGGAGGAAGGTGTGTGAGATATATTGGCCAGCTTGAATTATTTGCAAAAAAAAATTAAACAAAATAAAATAAACATGCCATTTTAAGATTTCCAGATCCTCTTGAATTAAGACTGAACCCAAACCTTCACAGAGCAATCTCCCATCTAAAAGGTGCTTTGATCATGACAGTGTTAAGATCTAAGGATATTTACCCATGCAGTATGGTATTATTATTATTATTTATTATTATTATCATTATTATTATTATTATTATTATTATTATTATTATTATTATTATTATTATTATTATTATCCTTCTCATCTTTTCTACAACCTTCTCCTATTGGTATCTTATGATTATATTACCTTGTTGTTTGTATGTACCTGTTGTTTGTAGGTTTGTATATACACTGATATTATTTGTTGTTCACTGAGAGCTTCTGCACCGGAGACCAATTTCTTATGTGTCTAATCACACTTGGCCAAATAAAACAATTCCTTCACCTTTTTATTACCCATAGTCTATATTCTTCTCTTCTCTTCTCTTCTCTTCTCTTCTCTTCTCTTCTCTTCTCTTCTCTTCTCTTCTCTTCTCTTCTCTTCTCTTCTCCTCTCCTCTCCTCTCCTCTTCTCCCCTCCCTATTCTATTCTATTCCATTCTCTTTCCATTAGACACTTATTACATGCTGTCTAATAAGTAATAAAATCTTTTAAAGAAAAAAGGGGGAAATTATGGGAGAAATCTGGTGCTCATTGATAGACGTTATCAAACCTAAGAAGGCCTCTTTTTTGGTAACTCACAGTCCAATGATAAGCCCAACTAGAATTCCATGCTTCACATGGGAGAACAATGATCATGAGCTCTATGGTGTAGTGTTCTTTATTTTCCTCTCTTCAATCTGGCCAATGATGCTATCCCCTCTTGGCCCCAAGTCAGCCCCTAAAAAAATTAAGCAACTAATTGAGCAACTGCAACAAAAGGAAAAAAAACCCAGAGAAATAGTTTTATTCCAACCGAACTAATTAAAACCAGCATAGTTTGATGCATTCCAGTCTTCACATTTCTGTTTTCTTCATCAATGTGTCTTTGCCCATTACTGTGGCTATCATTGTGTCCTTCTTTTAAAAAGTGGGGTAGAACTCCTCCCAATTATAGAGTTTATTTATTCTAAATATAATCAATAAACTGCCTGCAAAGCATCTATGGAGAAAACTGGGTGATTGGTTAGAGCAGCTGAGGGGTAGAGCAGAGTAGAATAGAGTAAAGTAGGGCAGGGAAGGGAAGGGTAGTGTAGAATAGAATAGAATACAGAATAGAATTGAGAATATAGAACAAATATAGAATAGAATAGAACAGAATAGACACAGGTCAGAGTAGAGTAGAGTAAGATAGAATTATGGCATGGCATGGCAAGGCATGGCAAGGCAAGAATAGAGTAGAGTAGAGTAGAGTAGGGTAGAGTAGAGTAGAGTAGAGTAGAGTAGAGTAGAGTAGAGTAGAGTAGAGTAGAATAGAATAGAATGGAGGAATAAAAGAGAATATAGAATAGGCACAGGACAGAGTAGAGTAGAGTAGGATAGAATAATGGCATGGCATGGCATGGCATGGCACAGGATGGCAAGAGTAGAGTAAAGTACAATAGAATAGAATAGAATAGAAAATAGACACAGGTCAGAGTAGAGTAGAGTAGGATAGAATAATGGCATGGCAAGGCAAGGCAGGAATGGAATGGAATAGAACAGAACAGAACAGAACAGAACAGAACAGAACAGAACAGAACAGAACAGAATAGAATAACAGAATTGGAAGGGATCTTGGAGGTCTTCTAGTCCAATCCCCTGCTTAGGCAGGATGAAGGGAGAGGGGCTTTGGGGAAGGGAGAACACTGCTTTCTCCTTCAGCAGCTAGCTGATAAACACACTTATATGTATGTATACATGTACACACACAGCTTACAGCTGAGCCACGGCTATACAAGGTAGTGCTTGACTTACAATCACTCAGCTAGTAACTGTTCGATGATAACACAGCACTGAAAAGTGACTTACAACTATTACAGTGTCCACACAATCGCAACCCAGGTGCTTGGCAACCAGCATGCACAGGTAGTCCTTGACTTACAACAGTTCACTTAGTGAGTGTTCGAAGTTACAACACAACTAAAATCACTGATCGTTTTTCACACTTAATGACCATTGCAGCATCCCCATGGGACATGTCATCAAAATTCAGATGCATGGCTCCTATTTATGATGGTTGCAGTGTCCTAGGGGGTCATGTGATCCCCCTTGGCAACCTTCTGACCAGCAAAGTCAACGAAGCCAGATTCACTTAACAACCTTGTTAGTAAATTATCAACTGCAGTGAGTCACTAAACAATTGTGGCAAGAAAGGTCATAAAATGGGGCAAAACTCATTTGATAGATATCTGACTTGGACCTAATTTTGGGCATAAGTGGAGAACTACCTGAATTTATGATGGTTGCAGCATCGTGCAGTCAAGTGTTCATTGTTGGTGACCTTCCCAGCTAGCTTCTGACAACAAAGTCAATGGGGGAGAACTGCGATTCATTTAACAACATAAACCATGAATTGAATGTCTTCCATATGGCAAAAAGTTTGTGCAAACATTGACCTGGAGGTCTGATTGTTGATTAATTCTTAGTTTTAAAGGAAATTTGGTGCTAAAAACAGACAAGCAGAGAGTTTGCTATTTGATGCTGCTGTGTTGACTGCAACCTTGGCCACTTCAAGATAGGTAGACTTCAACTTCCAGAATTCCCCAGCCAGCCAGTTGAAGTCCACCCATCTTAAAGTGGCCAAGGTCGAGAAAGACTCCAATATTCTATTTCCCTACCAATTGGCCTGACTCTATTGTGTAGCATGAGACACATTAATATGCACTGAATGGGAAGATTATTAGCTTGTTTGTTTACATACTTGCTTGTCTGGTCCTGGATTATCATAAACTTTCAATACCTTCACTGTTCCAACTTGACGTATCCTGTAGATTCATTTGGCTGTTATTATGTCTTAAACATAGACATGGAAATGTTACATTTTTTATGGATTACTCTTTGATGCTCCAACCTGAGATGCTCTGAGCTGTTTTGACAACTCCAGTCAAAAAAATCCAGCAGAAATCTCATCAAAAAATGCCAATCCTCTTTCTTCTCTTCATCATCATACTACTACCTCTAGAGCAGGGGTCTCCAACCTTGGCTCCTGGAAGCCTGGCGGACTTCAACTCCCAGAATTCCACAGCCAGCTTTGCTGGCTGTGGAACTCTGGGAATTGAAGTCCGCCAGGCTTCCAGGAGCCAAGGTTGGAGACCCCTGCTCTAGAGTGTGTGTGGAACTTAAAATGTTTTGGGGCCCCAAGAATGAATGTATTCCTCCTGAAAATATCCTCTTGAATCACAGCACACTAGCAAGCCTAAGCTCAAACAAATGAATCAGGATAGGTGTCACGAAGATGATTAAGAAAATAAAATCATAGTTTTCTATTTCTATAGAAATCCAATGCCAGTGAATCATGGACACTAACCTCACAACTGATACAAAAGCTACAGGTGACGCAAAGAGCCGTGGAAAGAAACATGCTCAGCATTACAAGACAAGGTAGAAAGATATCCTGCACATGGATTAGAGAACAAAGCATACAATGCCATCAAGAGAGGAAAATAAAGGAATTGAAATGGAAATGGGCTGGCCATAGAGCAAGAAAAATGGATGGCAGGTGTAATGACCTGGGGCATGGCACAAAGGTAACACTGACTGTGTATAAGCAATAAGCAATAAGAGTCCCTTTATTAGCTCCAACTTTGCCCCTGATGTCCAGATTACCTTTGGCTGGAGAAAAACTCTCCCAGGAACAGCATTTAACCATAGAAAAATCAGTCCAAAACAAGGTACATACAAACTATAACTAAAAATCCAAACAAACGTGAAGTAATTAGCTTGACAGGGCAGGAGAAGGAATTTCAGATTTGAAAGCATGGCAAAACTCACACAGTTGGGAAGATGCTAGGAACACAGATAAGCCATGACGATATAAGATAAATTCATGTTTGTTCCCAAAAACTTGCTGTGCGCAGCTTCCTTTGTTATATACACTGTGTTCCCAGCTGCAGTTAATGAAGGGAATCAGGGCCTTTTCCTCCCCGTAAGCCCCACAACCCATGTTGCTGTCTTCTCCATTCCTCCTTGCGTACCCTAGGATGAAGAGATGGTGGGCCTGGGTCTTCCTCTGAACTCCTTCTGCCTTGTTCTACCTCTTTCCTGTTCTGCCCAGCTGGACTTTGCCCTTCCCTAGTTTCTTCCACAGCCAATGGAGCCACACTCCCACTCCCTGTCAGCTGTTCAGCTTCCCCCTCCAAGTCAGATTCTGACAGGGGCATGACAGCAGGTGGACCAGTCATAGAATGGATTCCACTTGATAAAAAACATCCATGAAAGAGACCTAAAAGAAGACGGATCAATGACATCAGCAAATATTGTGTACCCAAGTAGCAAAAGAAAGCTGTGGACCGTATAATTGGAAACATGCAGAAGACGTCTTCATTCTGTAGTAGATAGACAATGGTTAGAATGAATGAATGAGGAATCCAATTCATGTACTGGGTGATGAGTGAGTTAGCAAGTGGAGGATAAGAAAAAAAAATCCATATTTCTTTCCCCCCACATCTATGGAAAAATCAATTTCCAGAAATGATACAGGGTGCAGGAAGCTGGTTGAACTAGGATGAATTTTCCATAGATTTTTTTTAACTAAGCATTGTCAGGATTTACAAGCAAGAACCTTGTAAACTCTTAGACATTAGATGGGGACATTGAATAGAAGACTTGTGCACACCACAAACATAAACCTTTTCATGAAATAGTGCTTTCCAAGTTAAAATTACATAGCAATACTTAAATGCACACTAATAATGCTTTGGAATCACAAAATCAACTATTACATTTAAACAACAAGCTGGCTCCAAGCCCTTATAAGGACATTTTAATGGGAATCCCTAAGTTTTCGTATGCATCTATTTATGTACATAAATCTAGATCAAATCACCATCAAACTGGAAAACAAAATTCAAGTTTAAAACTATGAAGTGTTACACTGTAATTAAAAATGGGAACTTCAACTTGGAAAATATTCAGCAAAAACAAAAGTAGTAGCACACATGAACAGAAGTTTAACTAAGCAAGAATTGGTTCCTTAAGCAATTCAGTTTAAGCAAGAATGTTTCCCATTTCCTTTATTTGTAATACTTTATCTAAACAATGGAATGCCAATCATTTTAATTAATACTGTACACATTTCATGGTTTCAAAACCATATGATATATTTTGATTTGAGGCAATATAAATAAAAAAGAAAAGAAAAGGGCTTAAATATAGAAACACTCACAATACATTAGTTATAAACTGATCTAGGTGAATTTGATAACAGCCATAAGCACTATTTAGTGCTTTAAAAAAAGAATAATTATAGGGGGATTTAGGGAGAATAAAAACCTCTGTCCCTAATAAGAATTAGTGTAACTGATTTTTAAAGAAAAGCAAATGAGTCTCCATTCTTGCTGAAAATCTATCCGCCCCCAATCTTAATTGCAACATATTTTTGTCTTGTTAGTCAAGTCAATTTCCAAGGAATTCATCCTATATTAACTTGTTGATGAAGTTTCCCATCGAATGAGCCCTATTTCCATTAAGCACACTTCCCCCCCTCCCAGTTTGGCCAGCTGGGAACCAGCCATGTGCCTGTTGCTTCCACTCAAGGTATTCCTTTTCTTATTGTACATTTCAAATTAGAAAGAGGAGGAAGGGTGAGCTGCTCATGCAAGCAACAGATGCTTGGAATGAACTGTGGCTTTGCCAAATGTGGGGTGTGTTGTGTTTTGTTTCCTTGTGGACACAAGATTCAAGAGTCATACTGGTAGCAGGAAAAGTCTGGGGGAAAGCAGGCATACCTGTGTTCTGAAATTATAGAAGACGAAATACATACTCCGCTCTGAAATCTAGTAGAAATGGTGGTCTTTGTGACACTGTAGTGTTGGCAGAAAACTACAGCCAACTGGCCTATTAATGGCTAAATGATGAACACAAAAATGGACCCAGACATTAGTGGTCACCTCTAGGGCAATGACTCATTGCACTTTCTCAAGTAAGTAGAATTAAATCAATTCCAGGCCTCAAATGTCATTTCTCTATTAATGAAGCTGCTAGCTCTCCTGTTTGTACAAGCTAGGAGTCTAGCTGGGCCAAGCATTATTCCAATGGTTGCGCATGCATCTCAGTCTAGCATGGTGGCAATCCACTTCTCCAGTGACATTTCCGGCTTCCTCATGGAAGCTGCCCATTGGCACAAATCCTTGCAACCGCCATATGGTGAAGCTGTGTGTTATGCCCCTGTCGGAGTCTGAATACGAGGAGGAAGATGAACAGCTGACAGGGAGCGGGTGTATGTGGCTCCATTGGCTATGGAGGAAACTGAGGAAGGGCAAAGTCCGGCTGGGCAGAGCAGGAAAGAAGTAGAACAAGGCAGAGGGAGTTCAGAGGAAGACCCAGGGCCACCCCCTCTTCATCCTAAGGCACGCAGGGAGGAACAGAGAAGAGAGCAATGTGGGTTGCATGGCTTACGGGGGAGGAAAGGGCCCTGATTCCCTTCATTAGCTGCAGTTGGGAACACAGTGTATAAAAAAGAGAAACTGTGCACAGCAAGTTGTTGGGAGCAAACGTGAATTTATCTTATATAATTGTGGCTTATCTGCGGTCCTGGTATCCTCCCAACTGTGTTGAGTTATTGCCATGCCTTCACATCTGGAATTCTTCCTCCTGCCCTGCTGGACTAATTACCTAATCTTGCTTTGATTGGACTTATAGTTACTGTTTTTGTTGACCATGTTTTGGACTTGATTCTCTGCAGCCAAAGGCTGTTCCTGGAAGAGTTTTTCTCTAGCCAGAAGGTAACCAGGACATTGGGGGCAAAGTTGGAGCTAATAAAGGGACTCCTGCTGATTATCTGACTGTGTTGCCCTTGTGCCACGCCCTGGGTCATCACACTGTGGGAGTGTAAGGAGAATGAGTGGTAGAATCTGGGGGGAGGAGTTAAAAGAGCAATTGGCCTAGAATCCATACCTAGCCCCAAGCAAACTAAGTCCAGCTCCCTTGAATTCTGTGGAATTCTAATTCCATGTGGGTACTGACCATTAATTGATAAGATTCCTGTACATAGCCATGAGTAGCAATAAATCAGTTTAACTAGACCTTCACATATAAATCTGATCTTTTGTGCCTGAGAGGGTCAACACAAATTTTAGTGTCCAGTATTAACATCAATGGATGAACAGAATGTTTAATTAACAAAGCCAGATCTTCTAACCTTGAGTTTTTAAATGGGAATCCAAAGGATAAGAGCAAATCCTATCTTTTCTAAATCTATTCTGGTGTGTAGTCTTAATGTTCAATCTTGAGGATTTCACCCATCTTAAAACTACGTTCTGCTATCCAATCAAAAAAGCAAACAAACAAGTAAAGAAAGAAAATTATTAAATTATAATCCCAAGTCACATTAAAAGCCGTAACAAGTTGGTGCCTGCATTGAGGTCCCAGGGTACCCAAGTCACTTCATTTATAAGACTGGATTTAATTAATGCCAATTATTCAAATAACTTTTTGTTCGGAATCCTGTTTGATCCTGTATTGGCACTTTTATTCTGATTATTAAGAGCTCACAGGACCCACAGGCCATAAAAAGTGCTTCATCACAACCCCAAAGAAAATTCAAAGACCCTTTTCCAAGCAAGCTGCAAATTTCCTTGCAGCTTGCTTGGAAAATGGTACCCAATGCCAAAAATTCTTTCCCTGCCTGCCAGGCTCTTATTAATCAGACCTGCTTTTGGCTCAGCAATTGGCAGCCCGGCGTAAAAGAAGGGAAGGGGTGGCGGTACAGGCAGAATGAAAGATGGAAAGCCAATGCCTGGACTGACAAGCAGGCCAGATTGCATCCCTGGGTTTCTCTTTCGGATGAAATGAGATGCAGATTGCAGATGATCTGCAAATGTCATCACTGCAGGCCAGGCGTTCAGTTCCTTCCTCTCTGGAAGACTGAAGGGGCCTTTTGGGACTGAGAGTTGATCTATATCTCTGGTCCAGCCCTAAGCTTAATCTGAACCAACTTTGTTGTTGTTGTTAGCCGGGAAGTTGTGTCTGACCCATTGTGACCCCATGGACAACATTCCTCCAGGCCTTCCTGTCCTCTACCATCCCCTGGAGTCCATTTAAGCTCACACCAACTGCTTCAGTGACTCCATCCAGCCCCCTCTTTCTCTGCCGTCATGGATCTTACATTCCAAGTTCCTATGCAGTATAGATCTTATAGCATCAGACTCTCCTTTCATCACCAGATACATCCATAGCTGAGTGTCCTTTCGGCTTTAGCCCAGTTGCTTCACTCTTTCTGGCACTGTCATCCCCCGTCAGAGTCTGAATCCAAGGAGGAAGATGAACAGCTGGACAGGGAGTGAGAGTGTGGCTCTATTGGCTGTGGAGGAAACTGGGGAAGGGCAAAGTCCGGCTGGGCGGAGCAGTGAAGAGGTAGAACAAGGGAGAGGGAGTTCAGAGAAAGACCCAGGCCCACCCCCTCTTCATCCTAGGACATGCAAGGAGGAATGGAGAAGAGAGCAACATGGGTTGCATGGTTTATGGGGAAGGAAAAGGCCCTGATTCCCTTCATTAGCCACACCTGGGAATAAAAGTTTAAAAGAACTGAATGCTGACTGTGGCAGCTGGAAGCAAACGTGACTTTATCCTGCATTGTCTTTGCTTATCTGTGTTCCTAGCATCTTCCCAACTGTGTGAGTTTTGCCATGCCTTCAAGTCTGGAATTCTTGTTCCTGCCCTGCCAAACTAATTATCTCAGTTTGGCTTGATTGGACTTAAAGTTACAGTTTGTGTTGACCATGTTTTGGACTTAATTGTCTGCAGCCAAAGGCTGTTCCTGGAAGAGTTTTTCTCCAGTCAGAAGGTAACTTGGACACTGGGAGCAAAGTTGGAGTTAATAAAGGGACTCCTACTGATTATTTGACTGTGTTGCCTTTGTGCCACACCCCAGGTCATCCCAGGTGCTACTAGTACTAGCCCTCTGCTCTTCCCTAGTAGCATATTGGACCCCTTCCAATCTGAGGGGCTCATCTTCCAGCATCATATCTTTTTGCCTCTTGGTACTGTCCATGTGGTTTTCATGGCAAGGATACTAGAGTGGGTTGCATTTCCTTCTCCAATGGATCACGTTTTGTCAGAACTCTCTGTTAATCATCTTGGGTGGCCTTGCAAGCCCCTTCGTCACGACAAGGCAGTTATCCATGAAGGAGCTGAACCAACTCAGGCTGAGCCAAAATACTGTTTTCTCTTATTAAAAACAAAGTGAAACAAAACAAAACATGCACATGGATCCAGATAGCTTGGGAAATTGCTGGGGCAGGTTGACCTGATAAGGCAAAAGTCCAGATCTCCTAGTCCTTCTGCTAATTGTGAGAAAGGAGAGGACATTTGGTACAGCAAGGTCAAAGACAGAACAAGGCAATTTTGTGCTAAATGCTCTGAGTTTTGTTTTGTTTTTCTCCTTGTGGTGTTCCACTATCTAAAGCAATGTTTCCTAACCTCAGCTGATTTTTAAGACCTGTGGACTTCAACGCCCAGATTTCCTCAGCCATCACTGATTTGATAAACAGACAAATTAGATAAATAAAAATGTAATTTGGGTTTCCATGCCTTTTTAAAATTGTTTTCATTGTCATTCAAAGGTCTCTCTGTCTGGACCACAAAACAATATCCATAGAATTCAACTGTAAAGACAAACAATTCATATTCTATGCTAAAGGGGCACTGATGGTGAGGCAGGTTACCAAACATTGGCAGTCTGAATCTCACCAGGCTCAAGGTTGACTCAGCCAAATTGAGGTAGGTAAAATGAGGACCCAGATTGTTGGGGGCAAGAGGCTGACTCTGTAAAACCACTTAGAGAGGGCTGGAAAGGATTGAGAAGCGGTATATAAGTCTAAGTGCTATTGCTATTGCCCTTCCTTCCTTCCTCCCTCCCTCCCTTCCATGGTGCACAGTGGTTAGAATGCAATATTACAGGCTGACTCTGCCCACAGCCAGGAGTTCGATCCCGACTGGCTGAAGGTTGACTTAGCCTTCCATTTTTCCGAGGTGAGTAAAATGAGGACCCAAATTGTTGGGGGCAAGAGGCTGACTCTGTAAACCAGTGGGTTGTGAAGCAGTATATAAGTCTAAGTGCTATTGCTATTAAATAAAGCACAAACTTATAGTCTACAGCTTATTCACTGCACAGAAAGCAAGAATGTCTATTATTACCTACAAAAGACTTGAGTTCGTACATTGGCTTGTTGAACAAGTCTTGGCTTGTTCAACAAGTCTTAATAACTCGGTTCCCACAGAAGATTAAGCCAAATCAAATATTTACAGGAGACAATTAGTTCATTAGGGTGAAAATCTGTTCCTGCACTCTTGCCAATTATTGTCGACTAAAGTGTGGCATCTGAAAGATAATGGCCTGGCAACTCTCCAAGCCTGATAAAGGTCTGTAGCTGAAAAATAAATAAAAGGGGTTTATCAGGATGAGGAGTTGACTTCATGATGTTGAGGAAGCCTAGGTCAGAACAGAATTCTGTTTGAGCTGCAACAAACTAAGGCTTGACCAACTTTTCCAATGGTTGGAAGAAGGCTTAATCCTTCGTTGACCCTTAATTCTTCCTTTGAAAATATTCTTCAAATGGTGATGTAATCTCAGGACTTCAGTCAACGCAAGCAATGCTTTTATTATAACATAGACCGATCTGTAATTGCTCTTTCAGATGCCTTTGTCGGTACAATTTCTTCTGCCTTTGAGATCATTTCTGTGGCTTAAGGACAGAAATGACCTCAAGGGGAGAAGAAATTGTACTTGTCTGACGAAAGGAATTGTTTGGCTTTACACTGTAATTTTAAAAAAGCCACTGAAGGACCTCAAAGAGATTCGAGAGGCCCAAGATGGGTTGACAGCAGAAAAGATTTCAGAAAAATTAAGTTGGATTTAAGGAGGCTTGAAAAAACTAAAGGTGGAATGCTTGATGAGGCACCCCCATCAGGTTTCTGGCAATAGAAAGTCCAGTGGATTAAGCAGGACCACTCTGTGCTATGATCCAAGATCCATGATCCAACAGATTGTTGAGAAGACAAAGATAAGAAACAAACAGAACAATCTCATTTGAGGACATGAAAACACTGACCAGAGATAGCCTGAAACTGAAGGGTTTTAATGGGTATTTGCTCAGAGAAAGTGAGCAGTCCACATTCCTGTTGAAGATAAAGGGAAAAACTAACCACTTACACACAAAACCACTGAGAACAAGTTAGGAAATTTATCTTAGTTCTAGGTTGCTTCTTGCCTTCATTAGTTTCCATCCGTTGTTTCTCTTGGGCAGCCTTATACATTTTCTTACATAAGAAAAATTTTAAAAAATAAATGCATTATAGCACCACGTCAACGCATAAAATATTTCTAGGGTCTTTTTAGAGTTGCCAACAAAAGTGGAGGACAGCTAAGGAACAAGGGTCGACAAAGGTCGTTTCTAAGTATGAGCAGTGCAGCAGCTGGCAAAACTGGAACTGCATTCCTTGAAAGTTTTCAGAGACAGTAACTAGGTGACCGAAGTTTCTGCCATGCAAAATTCTAACTGGAGAGCCTGATTGATGACTCTGGGCTATGGGTGTGTCCCATTGGAGAATATGGATTACGATACACCCAGGGGGTGGAGGGAAAACCAGGGTCAAGGCTGACAATGAACAAGAGTCGGCTACACCCAGGCAGTGCTGGCATGTTACTCATAATAAATCTTTAAGTTTTGAAAATCCGGCTAGAGACTCATGATTTAAATGAGGGTAACTCCTGGAGGCCTGACACACCAGTCATATAAGCGGAAGACAATAATGATACTATTTAATTAGTCAAATAATAGGATTTACTAGGAAATGATGAATGAAATAGTACTATTTTAAAGCAGGATCTGCTGCCAATTGTAGTACAAGTAGTCCCCGACTTATGACCACAACTGAGCCCAAAATTTCTGTTGCTAAGTAGGACAGTTGCTAAGTAGGCTTTGCCCCATTTTATGACCTTTCTTGCCACAGTTGTTAAGTGGATCACTGCAGTTGTTAAGTTAGTAATACTGTTGTTAAGTGAATCTGGCTTCCCTGTTGACTTGGCTTGTCAGAAGGTTGCAAAACGAGATCATGTGACCCCCGCAACCGTTCTAAGTATGAGTTAGTTGCCAAGCCTCCAAATTTTGATCGCGTGACCATGGGGATGCTGCAACGGTCGGTCGTAAGTGTGAAAAATGGCCATAAGTCCCTTTTTTCAGTGCTGCTGTTACTTTGAATGGTCACTAAACAAACTGTAAGTCGAGGACTACCTATACACCCAAACATCCCTGAAGATCAATGTGTGTCCCTTTGTTCTAAAAATACAGCACAACAATTGAGGAGTCAGAAATATAACAGCCAGATTGGTCTAATGGTTAAGGCACCAGCCTAGAAAGTGGGAAAATGTGAGTTCTAGTCAAGGGTGGGCTTCAAAAATTTTAGCAAAGGGTTCTCTGCCTGGATGCTGGGGGAGGGCATGGTCATGGCCTCCTCCCTCCCTCCCTCCATTGCCTGAATTCCTCCCTCCCTCCTCCTTCCTTCCTTCCTTCCTTCCTTCATCACCGCCTTCCTTCCTTCCTCCTCCCTCCCTCTCTTCATTGCCTTCCTTCCTCCTTCTGTCCTCCCTCCCTCCTTCTCTCTTCCTTCCTTCATTGCCTTTCTTCCTCTCTCCCTCCCTCCCTCCGTCCTCCCTCCCTCCTTTCCTTTTCCTTGCTTCATTGTCTCCCTCCCTTCCTTCATTACCTTCCTTCCTCCCTCCCTCTGTCCTCCCTCCCTCCCTCCCTCTGTCCTCCCTCCCTCCTCCCCTTTTCCTTCCTTCCTCCATCACCGACTTCCTTCTGTCCTCCTTCATTGCCTCCCTCCCTCCCTCCGTCCTCCCTCCCTCCTCCCCTTTTCCTTCCTTCCTCCATCACTGACTTCCTTCTGTCCTCTTTCATTGCCTCCCTCCCTCCCTCCGTCCTCCCTCCCTCCTTTCCTTTTCCTTGCTTCATTGTCTCCCTCCCTTCCTTCATTACCTTCCTTCCTTTCTCCCTCTGTCCTCCCTCCCTCCTTCCATCTTCCTTCCTCCCTCCATCACCGGCTTCCTTCCTTCGTTGCCTCCCTCCCTCCCTCTGTCCTTCCTCCCTCCTTCCTTTTTCCTTCCCTCCTCCATCACCGCCTCGCTTCCTTCCTCCTTCCTTCCTCCCTCCATCATCTCCTTCTCTCCCTCACCTCCCTCCTTCCCTTCATCACCTTCCTTCTAAAATCAGGCATGATTCATTTAACAACAGCCTTGATTGGCAATGGAAATTCCATCATAAGTCGAGGGCTATCTGTAGAACCAACAGAGTGAGGCTTGGAAAGTGGCAGATTTGAATCTGGAACTCTTTTCAGTCCTAGGCCAGCACCTTAATCACAGCACATCTTTTCATGATTAAAAGTTAAGATTAAAACTGATCTATGCACTTCCTTCTTTGGTCCCATAAATATTAAATTTGGCAACCACCTAATGGGAGCTGACTTCAGGGTTAAAAGCCCCGCATTCCTAAAATAAGAAAAAGAAGGAATCCTTGTCAACCCAAACATGATTCAAATGTTCTCTCCAGCCTTAGGATATTTGTTATCAAAACATAAAAAACCATAAATAAAGTGGGTGATGCCTGTCAAAAATAATGTTAAAGAGATACTAAGTTTATCCTGTGTATTTAGAGTTGTTAGTTGGGATTTGTATAGGAAGATTTGAGAGATAATCTCTGCAACTACAGGTCTTACTGGCTTATATTTATTTTCTGTCTGGGATGATGGCACATGATTCACATCCAAATAAGTGAGTACCGTTTCAGACATCTGTTGGGCAACTTATACAGCCAGACAAAAGCACCAAAGCAGTGCTTACAGGATAGAGACAGTTTTACAATCCAGAAAGTAACAAACTCTAGCTAAAGGAGGAAAGAAATCTTTGTAAAATGTGAGTTTATCTCAAGTTGAAGACAGTTGACACCATAGATTCTAAAGAGAAGTAACTCTATCACCATCAATTACATTAAAAATAATTTACCGGTCAGCCTTGAAAGTTAGTCTAATAAATTCATGCGTCATGAATTTTCATTTCTGGAAAGTTCTCCTTAGTAGCCTTCAAGGAATTGAGTAACATCTTGTGCATGCTAAAATCAAACAGCAGACACAAAATTTGCTTTTTGAAACAATAAAATTCACAAAGCCATCTCCCTGTCTCTGGATTTCTGGCAATTTTAGATTAATTGTGTCTTCCCTCTTGATTGATTAAGTGTCATTACAATAACGGTGATGCTAGCAACCACTTGGCTAGAACTTGATTAGTTTCTCTGCAGAATAATCTGTCTAATGCTGCTTTTAAGTAATATACAATAGCGTATTAATTGCTGTGAGAATGGAATCCATCCACTGGCCATGTATATTGCTTAAAAGCAGCATTAGACGGATTATTCTGCAGAGAAACTAATCAAGTTCTAGCCAAGTTCTTCTTTCAAATGTTACAAACCTCACAGACTTCTTAAGAAAGCCCAGTCCAGATATGTCCAAAATGTTATAGTTCAACCCTGGTCATTGGTGCTTGAAGTGAGAATTCCAGCCTGGTTTATTCTGTGATCTGTTTGTTTCCCTGGATGTCCATAATATCTTCTCCAGCATCCAAAGGACAAATGCGTCAGTACCCTTTTCTGTCCTTTTCTTCTAAATCCACTTCTGTATCCACCGAGTTTCATAAGAAGGGCTGCTGCCTGAACAAGTCAGATACAAACAGTGTTTCCAAGGCTGTCACTGCAGCCCTACAAAATACTAGACTATGGCATATTTCTTATTGCTGGATCCTTTGAAGCTGATGATCAATCCTAAAATCAATGCTTCTTGGAGTTTTCTCAAAATGTAGCTTACAACTAAAAGAATCAGAATCAGAATAGAGCTGGAAGGGACCTTGGAGGTCTTCCAATCCAGCCCCCTGCTCAAACAGGAGACCCCATACCATTTCAGACAAGGGACTCTCCAGTCTCTTCTTAAAAGCCGCCGGTGATAATGTACCCACAATTTCTGGTGGCAAGTTGTTCCACTGGTTAATTGTCCTCCCTGTTAGCAAGTTTCTCCTTAATTCCAGGTTGCTTCTCTCTTTGATTAGTTTCCAGTCATTGTTTCTTGTCCTGCCCTCTGGTTCTTTGGAGAAAAAATTCACCCCCTCCCTCCTCTTTGTGAAAGTCTCTCAAATTACTGGGATACTGTTATCATGTCCCCCCAATCCTTCTTCCTTCTAGACTAGTTAAATCCAAATCCTGCAACCATTCTTCATGTGTTTTAGTCTCCATGCCTTTACTCATCCTAGTTGCTCTTCTTTGCACTCCTTCCAAAGTCTCAACATCTTTTTTCAAATGTGCTGACCAAAACTGGATGCAATATTCCAGGTGTGGCCTTGTTCTGGCCTAAGCCTCATTCAAAGCAAACAAACACCAGAGATAAAAGCAAAACCTTTTAATACTTCTCTGTGAATTCCGTTCATTCACAGTAAAACGCTATTACAAACTAATTGCCCCAGATAAGAAGAAGCCTTGCCAAGGTTGTGCAAGAACACTAGATTAAATTGCAAGGAAATAATCAAAACCCAAAAGTCTCCAAACACAAACCAGGATAGTCCGAGCTTCCACAAGACTTGAAGTGCAAGAACTTCTTTGCTTCCTGCAAAGAATCCCACCTCTGAGGGCTGGCTTTTATCCCTTAAGGGAGGGGCCATCACCTTGCAGCCTTACTCCCGAGTCACCCGTGATGCTGCAGTTGCTCTTTCCTTCGAGCAGCCTTGTGCACACACGCACTGGGCACAGGCTCCATGGGGTCCTCTTCCTCACTGCTGCCAGCCTCCACCATCTCCGAAGGCAGCACTCCACTCCCTGATGGGCCTGGCCCCATCCCTGCATCACACGCAGGCCCCTCATCCGAGTCCTCACTCTCCAAGACCTCAGCCGTCCGCACCTGCTGCCGGTGAACCACAAGAGGCCTAACTAAGGCTTTATAAAGTGGTTCTAATACTTCATGTGATCCTGATTCTTTTCCTCTGTTTAATACAACCAAGGATTGTATTAGCTTTTTTTTGGCTGCTGCTGCTGTGCACTGCTGACTCATGTTTAAGTGATCGTCCACTAGGACTGCAAAGTCCCACTCACAGTTTGAGCCAGGTTTCACCTAATCTGTATTTGTACCTTTGGTTTTCCTTGCCCAGGTGTAAAGCCTTATTTTTCTCCCCAATGGTACTTTTATTTATCCAAATATTTTCCTTCCAACTTTCCCATCTGGGTAAAGAAGGGATAATCACTTGGCTCTAGCAGGCCCATGCTCTAGAGATGACATAGTAAGGTCAGCAGTGGGGTCCTACCTGTTCCACTACTGGTTTGGTGATTGCAATCATGCTCACCTAACACGCACATGCAGCTTTCCACACACCCGCTGAGGTCTGGAGCGCCAATCAGCTGAGAGAATAAAGAAGAGACAAGCGCAGGGGTGGGTGAGAGGGCTCATCCTGCGCTTGTCTCTTCTTTCTCCTCCTAGCTGATCATTCAGAGGCTTTTTTTAAACTCCTGGTTTAGAGGAACTGGGCTGAACCTGGTAGCATACCACCACTGAGTAAGATCCTTTCGAGTCCAGTTCTTTATTTCCTAAGACATAATGGACAGAATCTTGCCAGACTAAAGCTATAACCTTCTAATCATATAACCTGGTAGATCCCAGTGTGGCTACCCTGAATTTTTTCCTGCACCCACCATCTAATTCAGGGCTCGAAAATCTCTAGTCAGGGCCCCCTCTCTCTGGAATGTCCTGCCACCTTCCTGACATTCCTCCTCTTCTCCTTCAGCTGCATATTCCATCACAGTGGGATGACCCAAAGGGGTGTGGCACAAAGGCAACACAGTTAGATAATCAATAAGAGTCCCTTTGTTATCTCCAACTTTGCCCCCAATGTCCAGGTTACTTTCTGGCTGCAGAAAAACTCTCCCAGGAACAGCCTTTGATTGCAGAAAATTCAATCCAAAACAGGGTAAACACAAACTGTAACTTAAAAGTCCAAACAAGCCAAACTGAAGTAATTAGTTTGGCAGGGCAGGAGCAAGAATTTCAGACTTGAAAGCATGGTAAAACTGACACATTTGGGAAGACACCAGGAATACAGATAAGCTACGACAATACAGGGTAAAGTCACATTTCCTCCCAACAGCCTGCTGCACGCAGCTTGCCTTTTTTATAAACTGTGTTCCCAGCTGCAGCTAATGAAGGGAATCAGGGCCCTTTCCTCCCTGATAAGCCATGCAACCCACTTGCTCTCTTCTCCATTCCTCCCCGCTGCATGCCCTAGGATGAAGAGGGGGTGGGCCTGGGTCTTCCTCTGAACTCCGTCTCCTTTGTTCTACCTCTCTCCCCTGCTCTGCCCAGCTGGACTTTGCCCTTCCCCAGTTTCCTCCACAGCCAATGGAGCCACACTCTCACTCCCTGTCCAGCTGTTCATCTTCCTCCTCGGATTCAGATTGACAGAGGCATGACACACAGTGCATGATACAGGTGGCCCTCAACTCAGAATCATTTGTTTGGTGACTGTTAAAAGTTATGACGGCATTGGGAAAAAATCACATACAACTGGTCCTTTATAACTGTTGTAGCACCCCCAGGGTCATGTGTTTCAGTTTTGGGGGTTTGGCAACTGACAAGTATTGACAATGATTGCAGCATCCCAGGGTCGCATGTTCACCCTTTGTAAGCTTCCCAGCTGGTTTTGGCAAGCAAATTCAACAGGAGAAGCCAGATTTGCTGAACCACCATGTGATTCCCTCAACAATTGTATTGATTTGTTTAACTATGCAAAAAAAAAAAAAACGGTCACAAAATGGGGTACAACTCACTTAACCACAGACATGTCACACGCCGTTATGTATTATTATTTGTACCCTGACTACCTGTCCTTTATTAGCCTCATGAAATCTGGTAGAATCCTCCTGTGAACTCGCCTCTTGTGAAAATTAGCTCTATGCTTGCATATTTTATTCTGTGCATATTCTGCATATTGCATATATTATTCTTGACATGGCCAAGAATCCAACCATGGGAATGTGTGCAGTGTATAATGGGCGAACCCAGGGGCAGTGGTGGGATTCAAAATTTTTTACTACCGGTTCTGTGGGTGTATTTTGGTGGGCATGGCGTTGCAAGTGTGGCAGGGAAAATCCCCATTCCCTCCCCACCCCACTAACCTGCTTTCCAGCTCCGTTCTCCTGTGCAAGGCAACCAAAGAAGACCAAGCCAATCAGCTGGGTCTCAATGGGAGGCAGAGAACAGATGGGGGTGGGGCCAGTCAGAGGCGGTATTTGCCGGTTCTCCGAATTACTCAAAATTTCTACTATTGGGTCTCCAGAACTGGTCTGAATACCACCTCTGCCCAAGGGCCTTTGTCACCATTCGAAGTGGCAATTTGTTCACCGGGTAATACTATAATCAGATTAAGAAATGTATGCCTCCTGTAATTTTTACAAAGAAAAGCCATCTGGAATCCTCGCAGAAGTCCCCTGCTCAATGGAAAGAATCCATCCACTTGCAAGAATGATAAATGGCAACAATATTTTCCACTGCACAATCAGAGAAGCAGTACAAGAAAAAGCAATTCCACAAAGAAAGAAAAGAAAGCATTCAATTGCATGCAACAATTCCATGCAAGTGGACCTTACTTCCCGGGATAGTAGCCTAGCAAAGATCTTTCCCCGTGAGATGTTAAACTCTTGGCAGCAGCCTTTGCTATCATCCAATCCAAGATATTTATAAGAGATTTGCCACAGACTGAGCTGAGACTTTCTGTATGCAACCCAAAGGTTCCGTTGCTGCAATGTTGTCCTTCAACAGGTTCAAAACTAGGGTCTATGATAGTGTAGAACAGGGGTCTTCAAACTTGGCAACTTGAAGACTTGTGGACTTCAACTCCCAGAATTCTCCAGCCAGCATAGCTTTAAGTCCACAAGTCTTAAAGTTGCCAAGTGTGGAGACCTCTGGTGTAGAAAGTCAGCACCCACCCCTCTCCTAGAAGAATGAAATGCTTTGGGGAATATTTTTTTAAAAGTCAGAATAGTGTATTTCCCTTAAGGAGAAACATGTTTTTAAAGGCAGAAAGCAGCCCCCAAGTCTTTCTTAATAGCCCCCAGCAGATATTTTGTGCCCATTAAGAAAGATTGGGCCAGCCTATCTACAAAACAGAAGACATTCAGCTTCAGGGTGATGGGATTAAGACATGAACCCTCCAGGATATAATAGGATTAACCCTTAATTAACCATTTAGCAGAAGACACAGAGCTCACTACATTGCACAATCTCTTAAGGACGTTGCATCACCCTCCAAACTGCAACCAAACTTAGCTCAGACAAACACCTAGGATTTGTACTTTGCCTCTAGAGCCAGCTATGACCCCTGTATAATCCCTACACGCACCATGGAAATCTGACAACAGCCAATAAAATACATGTTCTTGCACAGGAGCAGGAAGCTCAAATACAGAGCCCAGAGAGGATATAAAAGCCACCCACTCTCAAAGCCATGCGGTCAGTTGCACTAGAACCTTGTGCTTGGTGGTCCTGCTTCATCATTAAACCATCTTTCCAATCAGCCTCCATGTTTCCAGTGTCTTTCTCCCCACTTGGAACTGAACCAGATGGATATTTCTCCCAACAACTGGAACTAAGCACAGCCACAGACTCCTATCTTATGCCTATGTTCCCAAAGGGAAAACACAGCCATAATTTGAGTGAGGAGCACTACGTAAAGTCAGTTGCTTTTGGAAAGGAACATAAACTACCCAACTGAACTGAGGTCAGGAGCAAACAGTACTTATCATTTCCAGGAAAAGTCAATTATGCAAAGCTGAGATTATTTTAACGGGCAGCCAGTCAGGAAAGCACTTTCTTTTCCACTCTACCATAGGGAGGTACAGAATGCTAACTAACCAGCCCTGATAGGCCATCTTAGAGCCACATTCCCATCACAGTGTGTTAAACTAAAAAATGTTGCTTTTTAAAAAGGTACTAAATAAATGTCACAATGAATAATATAAGTAGTGTATTGTTTAAATAAAAAGTTGGCATGAACCATGGGAAAAAGCTGAAAGTTTCCCCTCGCACATACATGCTAGTCATTTCTCACTCTAGGGGCCAGTGCTCATCTCTGTTACAAAGCCAAAGAGCCAGCACTGTCCGAAGACGTCTCTGTGGTCATGTGGCTGGCATGATTAAATGCCGAAGGCGCACAGAACGCTGTTCCCTTCCCACCAAACGGGTCCCCATTTTTCTACTTGCATTTTTACATGCTTTCGAACTGCTGAATTGTCAGAAGTAATGGGAGCTCACTCCGTTACACGGCTCTAGGGATTCGAACTGCCAAACTGCCGATCCTTCTGATCGACAAGCTCAGCGTCTTAGCCACTGAGTCACTTAGCCATTGAGTCCCCTGAAGGCAGATGTATGCATTTAAAGAGCTATAAGGAACAAGTAAAGCTCATCCCAAAATAACAAATGATTGTTAAATGGTTTCATTCACCCATGCAAACAAAGGAAATGTGGCACAAGAATCCTGAGCAGTTTATACAGGTAGAGCTTAAATTAGCCATCAGCTAAGTTAT
The DNA here is from genome assembly GCA_033807585.1 of Hydrophis major. Taxonomy (NCBI): domain Eukaryota; kingdom Metazoa; phylum Chordata; class Lepidosauria; order Squamata; family Elapidae; genus Hydrophis; species Hydrophis major. Next base: position 20,238,127 of record CM066334.1, on the reverse strand, counting down.
CACATATGAATACCAACTAGCAAGGTGATCGTTTTTGAAAAAGAATAATATGCAATAGTTTTTGGAAAAATAAGCCACTTGCAATCAGCTCAGATGACAGAGAGATACACTTAAGCAAAAAAATAAATAAAATAACCCAACCCACCAGTGACTCTTCTCAACACTCGGATTTGGATGAGCAAATGGAGTAATTAAGAGAGTATACTGAAAACTATCCATTCAGAAAGTGAAGAAAGGAAGTTCGAAGACCAGGATTGCCTAAAACTTATTTATAGGGTCATGGGTCTATGAAGTCGAGTCCAGTGATGGGATTCAAAATTTTTTACTACCAGTTCTGTGGGCATGGCTTGGTGGGCGTGTGTTGAGCTAATTCCCCATTAGGAGAATGAGCACATACAGGGAGACGTATAGAGAGTAGTGTTGGAATAATACACACAGAGCACACAGATACACTGTACAGTGAATGTAGGTTTTTACTTCCAGAAAGGTTTAAGCAAAGTCCAAAATAAGCAATCCAAAGTCATTCACAAGTTAAATCAGCCAGTTTTCAATCCAGGAATAATCCAAATATCAAAGTCCAGTGTCAAAACAGTTCAGTATCAGACTTACATCAAATCCAGAAATATCAGTCAATTAGGAAAAATGGAGGAACAGCAATATTTTCCAACAGAAGGAAACAGAGATACTCACTCAGACACACTTTCTTCTGAGACTAAGACTGAAACAATCCAGGTTTCGGGCTCCATCTTATGGCCGTTTGAGAAATCACACCCAACTACAGTTTTGCATTTTCTTAAAGATACAGTTTTAAAATGTCTATCCTGGTTTATATATTTCTAACCCAAATACCTGTTAGGTGACTTATATTCCTAACAGCCTGGCTTGGTGGGCATAGCAAGGGAAGGATACTGCAAAATCTCCATTCCCTCCCCACTCCTGGGGTAAGGATACTGTAATATCCCATTCCTTCCCCACCCCACTAACCTGCTTTCTAGCTCCGTTCTCCTGTACAGGGCAAAAAAAGAAGATCCAGCCAATCAGCTGGGACTTGAGAGGCGGAGAATAGATGGGGTGGGGCCAGTCAGAGGTGGGATTCCAAATTACTCAAAATTTCCGTTACCGGTTCTCCAGAACTGGTCAGAACCTGCAGAATACCACTTCTAGTCAAGTCCCAAGATAGCAGATCTGTTTAATAAAAATGACATACCTGCCCGCTTTTGAACTGGCAAAAAGTAATAACCACAAGTCAGCAGATCTGACTTGCTTCCTGAAGGAGCTAAATATGTTAGGAATGCTCCTTCCACATGGCTCCTTGGCAGCCCGGGTGCCAATATAGAAGCTATCTGTGCTTCTTAGCTGTGAAGAATTAATAGAAATAAAGAGCAGAGGCATATCAAGGCCAAAAAACCTGTGGGGGAGGTGTTACTTCAGGGTAAGGTTAATGTTTGATTCAAGAGAACCCAAATGACGTGGAAGCCCCCGGAATGGAAAAGGTGGCTGGATACTTAAAACAATAATACACTGATTGTTCCAAAAGTATGGTGGAAGAAAAAGCTTACATCCCCGTTATTGCTAATTCAAGCAAGGAGACAAATGATGGGAAAAGTATCTCGGCCCCTTAGACGTGTTCTTGGCAGGGGCGTCTTGGAAGGAGCTGCTCTGCAGAACCAGATGTTTGGGCCCTGCTGTTGACTTTGCTTGAGAAGGAAAGTGCCCAGCTGTCTCACAATTTTGCTTTTTCAGTGGGAGATGCTGACTCCCTCCCACTTTTGACAGCAGGCAGTGACTGGGGTGGAGATCAGGAAATCAATTGGCCTGTCAGACAAATGAGTTGAGGTTGGTTGGCCACTGAGGAAATTTAAAGTTCTTGCACCAAGTGCAGAGGGCACTTTTGGACCAGACTGGTTTTTTCAACCTTGACACTTCTAAGATGTGTGGACTTTAGCTCTTTGCTGGTTGGGTAAATCTAGGAGGTGAAGATGCCAAAATTTTAAAGATGCCAAAATTGAGAAATACACAACAGGATGGATCAAGCTTTAAAACGTTATGCTTTATATTTCTTGTGGGCTCTAAGTGGCTTGCAAAATTCCAAAGTGTGGATAGGGACTTCCCTGGTGTCTTCAGCCACTAAGGATGGTGACTCACATTTAAAAAAAATAAAAATCACATTAGGGTTATACTACAAAGAAGGAACGGTGCCAAAATTTGCTTTGCCTTTGCCTGAAGAAACTCAAAACAAAGGCCCAGATGGAATTTCAGGCATAATCCTGTTTGCTTCCAGATGTTTATTAAACTGGGTATTTTAATAGGTCATAGTAAGAGGTTAAACCGGTGGAGTAACAGGATTGGGACATGAGGTCTTAAGTGATACCTGAGAATTCAATCTATACAGACCTGACCAATTAGCAGGATGCTAATTATACTATCAGCATATTGCCTTTAATTAATGGTTCCACTGGCACAAGGTATAAAGCATCACTGCTGCTTATACAAATGCTGGCAGGCGTGTGATTAAATATAGCTGTGGGAATCATGATTTTAAACAACCTTTTGAAAATAAGACAGAATGAACTTAGCATTTCAACAAGAGCACGATGCAAGTTTTCAGTTTGGTTATCCCAAATCATTTCCGTCACTAGTCTTGATTTCTTTTTTTCTTTTTTTTGTAAATTTTATTTGAGTTTTCACAAAAAAATACAAATAAAACATCTTTTTTGAAAGTAGCGTAATCCCAGGTTACATTTCTTTGTACAGACACAAATTCAATTTCATGTTCATTTTTATGTTCTATTCCATATCTTATTACTGTTTTACATTTTCTGCATAGCTTCTCCCCTCTTTTAATTTTCTCAATTTTATTTTAATTATCTCATCTCAATTCAAATCATTATATTTATATTTTTTGTCTGTCCTGTTTCAATTATCTATTATCTTTTCTCATTAAACAAAGTTTCTCCTGTAGTTACTGATTGGAGTATGACGCCTTTATATCTTTTAAATTTATCCATTTAACTCTTATTTAGGCTTCAATATATACCCTAAAGTTATAACATTCAACATAATACATAACTTCCATTCGGATTCTGCCTGGTACATTCTTAAAATACACACTATATTCTTAAAAAAAGAAAAAATTTATAAATGTATGTAATTAAAACACATTCCATTCCAATTCAATTCTATCATTAATATTAATATTCATTAAAATCTTAACTTCTTTAACATTACTTTTCAATTAAATATCATACTTCTATGGGAACAATTATAAGCTTTCCATAATTAATTCCCCCCCCCTTCACTTATATTTTATAAAACATAAACTAATTAAAATGTTCCCGTCCCTTCCTAATTCAATTTTCTCATTTATTTTATTTCACTTATTTTATTAACAAACATTTCACTAAATTACACTAACTATTTTATCCCTCATTTTAATCATACATTGTTTCCAATTTTCTAAAGTTATTTCTATTACTAATATAACAATACAATCTTATGTACCTTTACAGAATCCCTTTTTCAGTTAAATTTTCACCGATTATCTCTAAATAGGTCCTGTTTCTCTATATCTTGTTCTGGTCCTTTGTAACTTCTTTTCCTTTCCTTCTTCCCTCTCTTCTTCTCTCTCCCCTTTTTACCCCCTTGTCTCTCTACCTTTATTTCTCTCTTCTGTATTCTCCACTTCTGTTGCTTTCCAATATTATACTTATTTTTTGAATTATTTTTCTTTTCTTTGGTTCTTTTTTTAAATCTTAAATTCTCCATTCTCTTTCCCCACTTTCCTTTTTCTTCCCCACATAGAATTACTTGTTCATTAAAGATGGCGTCTTCTTTGTCCCAGTCTTCTTGTTTTGCAGACGTTTCTTGTTGTTTCTCATAGTTCCAAATCTCCATTTCTAAGAATTGAAAAACAAAGCCAAAAGAACCCCTCTCTTCTTGTGCATCTTCTTTATACTTTTTAAGTTCCATTTTCAATTTATCCAGAAGTAGTGCCATTGTATAAATTTTTAAACAACCACCCGATTAATTTTAGTCATTCAAATATAATAACCAAGAATCCAAAGATAACCAAGTAATCCAAATAAACCCAAGCTCTTTCTTTTTGCTCATTTTTTTTCACTTTCTCTTCCTGGGGTTCTACTGTTTAGTTACAAATTTTCAGTTAAAATGTATCTTTTAGAAGTCTTGTTGAAGTTTTACTGTAGATTCTTTTTAATTCCAGGCAGTCTCCTCCCTCTTCCAGATCCTGCCCTTTCATTCTTTTTCTCTCCCTTCCTGCTTATGAAAAAAAAAATTAGTGTCCAGAAATCTTTATTATCCCTTTGACATTTTGTTTTATTTTCAGCATAATTGCCTGTTGATGTCAAAGCGGATTTTTCCAATTTCTTATTTAAGTATCTTAGTTGTCAGTTTTGGGAAAGGGAGAGAAGAAAAAAAATAACCAAACCTTTCCCTTTTCACTTTCCTTCGCTGCTTCTGACTCTTCTTTGGGAGCGATATTATTTTTTTGTAAGTTTAAATTCCAGGGTACCTTAGTTGTTGCTTTTGCAATTTAACCTGGTCAGCCAAAATTTTCACTTCTTATCTCCCTCCTGCACATTCTTTTCCGGTTGAGTTCTTCTTTGAGGTAGCCATTTCCGACCACCGCTGCAACCGCCTTTGGGAAAGGGAGTAATGGCCAGCTGAGGAGGAGAGATGCGGCTCTCCTCAACCCTGCTGGCAGTCTCCCCCCTCTTCACCACCTCTATGGGGTGGCTTAGCCCCGAAACTAACTGGCTCGGGACGCTCCAGCAGCGAGCCCAGACCGAAACCGCACACGATCACGGATTTCTGTTTGTCACTGAAGGAACTCAAACCGGAAGACCACTAGTCTTGATTTTTGTATTGCATTCTTGCAATTAAGTTATTCATAGAAAGATTTATTTATTTATTGTTTATTTATTGGGTAGCTGCCCATCCCACAAAATGATTCTGGGCGGTGAATCCTATTTTCCTAAAAGAAATTACATTCCTGGTGCAATGCATATCATACAATTTCCTCTCTTTATAAGTCCTTCCAACATAAGAATCAGCTAAAGCTACACACACAACTCACTGAAACATTTGTATGATGAAGCTGCATTTGAAAAAGTAATTGATACAAATAAAGGAAGCTACAAGATATAATTACAGGAAGGATGACTGATAACTGTTAAGTCCTGAGCATGGGCACAAGGAACGGAGACGAGACATTGAACGGTGACTTCAACTCTTTATTGTGAAATAAGAACAGAGCAAATACTTGGGCAGCAGCTGCTCTTTTATGGAGCTGCTTGTCAAAACAACCAATGGTTTGAGTTTACCGCTTTCACAAGCGTCCAATCAGAGAGGCCCGTTAACAGCCAATCAGACTGGCCAGAAACGGCCAATCACGACTCGCTATTCGTGGGCCAATGAGGAGTGCAGGATTACGAGCCTGTTGCAAAGTAAAGTTATTTAGGGTTGTTACTGCTGCGTAGGCTTAGTCCATAACATCCCTCCCCCCTAGGTTCCGTCTGAGGGGTGGGGTGACGTATTCTCGTAAATAGGCAGGTCGCTTCACCTGTCTGCTTGACCTGCGCTGTTCCACTGGTTTCTGTCCTGGCTCTGGTTCTGGTGGGCTGCTAGCTGGGCTGGATGGTGAAAACAGGTTTGCCTGTCTCCCGGTGGAGGTTGTTCTCCCTTCGGCTGGGACTGGACTCTCGCTTGCTTCTGCAGACCTTTGCGATGTGGCCTCTTTTCCCGCAGGTATGGCAGAGTGCGTCGAGGAATTTGCAGTCCGATCACAGCTGGTTTGCCCCACAACCAGCACATTGGTGTGGATGTCTCTGGTTCCTTTGCTCTCGTTCCGAGTGGAGCCGGTTGACTTCCTCTTCCTCACTGTCTGAGGATGACTCGAGGTCTTCATGGTGGGCGGTAATAGCGTGCTTCTCAGTGGTGAGCGGCTATCGTTAGCGAGTTGGTGAAGCGGTGTGTTCGCTTGGCACATTCGAGTGGCTGACTTCCTGGTTGCTTCTGCAGCAGTAGCGTCGGTGATGACATCTGCAAGGCTGATGTCTCCTTTCGCCATGAGTTTACTCTGCACATTTGGTGCATCTAATCCCAGAACTATGCGGTCTCTCAGGGCTTCCTTGAGGTTTGCAAAACCACAAAGGCCTCCTAGGTTCCGGAGGTCGGCTACGAAATCCCCAACGCTCTCGTTCTTCCATTGGTCCCTCTGGTAAAACTCATGTCTTTGTATCAGCGTAGGTATTGCGGGTGCGTAATGGGCCCAGAGGATTGGGGAGAGGTTATCCCAATCCATGGTCTTCACTTTCGCCGATTTGGCAAGTGATTTAGCCATTTTGAAAATGGCGGGGCCGCAATGAGTCAGGAACACAGCTCGTTTCTTGCCAGGTGTAGCATCTTTTAAATTGTTGGTCTCTAGGAACATCTGGAAACGATCTATATATGAGTCCCAGTCTTCGGTTGCTGGGTCGAATGGAGCAGGTGGTATGGTGCTGCTGGTCATCTTGCCGTTTGTTGTGTGCGCTCTTCAGCCACGTGCCCTGTCTTGTTCGATGCGTACTTAGTCAGCTCTATCGTCTCCGCATCCCACCCTCGTCACCAGTGTTAAGTCCTGAGCATGGGCGCAAGGAATGGAGACGAGACATCGAACGGTGACTTCAACTCTTTATTGTGAAATAAGAACAGAGCAAATACTTGGGCAGCAGCAGCTCTTTTATGGAGCTGGCTGCTGTCAAAACAACCAATTATTTGAGTTTACCACTTTCACAGGCGTCCAATCAGAGGGGCCTGTTAACAGCCAATCAGACTGGCCAGAAACGACCAATCACGACTCGCTATTCGCGGGCCAATGAGGAGTGCAGGATTACGAGCCTGCTGCAAAGTAAAGCTATTTAGGGTTGTTTCTGCTGCGTAGGCTTAGTCCATAACAATAACCATAATAGGAGCTGCAGTGGTGCAGTGGTTAGAGTGTAGTATTGCAGGCTACATCTGCTGAATGCTGGCTGCCAGCAGCTCAACAGTTCAAATCTCACCAGGCTCAAGAGTGGCTCAGTCTTCCATCCTTCCATCTTTCTAAAGTGAGGAAGTCCAACTTTGAATGATTGCTAATTGACTAGTAATAAGTTGAGAACTCTGTCTGTATTTGGATACAGACAATTGATAATGCAGTCTCTTGACCAAAATGCGTGTGACCTCAGTTAAACATATGAAATTATCTGAATTAAGAACAAGATGGTAAATTTCCAGCACGGAAACAAACTTCCTAACGAATTTGTACAATCTGAGCAAATATATCGCTCAAAAGCTTCATACTGAAGGTTTTTTTAAAAAAAGGAAAGGCATGAAGCAAGAAACCATATATTGACCGATTATGTGTCATCAAGCAAGCACATAGATAGGTCTTCTCCAGGATGATCAGTCCTCAACCTTCTGCGCCCTTCAGATCTTCCAACAGTATGCCCGTTACTGCTATAATTGGTCTCTGGATACTCCAAGGAATGGGATGGATCAACAATGAAAGATGCTTAATTTGTCAGCCTGGGTGCAAGAGTGGATTGCCGTGCAACAGGGTGACCTGTTACTTGCTCCAGCTCCTGCCAACCAAGCATGCAAATGCAAGTGGAGAAATAGGTACCACTTGGGAGGGAGGTAACAGAATTCTGTGTGCCTTGTCATACAGCCATACAGTCATGCTACATCACCATGGAGGAGTCTTCAGATAATGCTGGAGCATCACCCCTAGAATCAGACTTGACTGGACAGGAGAAACTTTTACCTTTATCTTGCTGCTGGATATGTTCTTCTTCTCTTTCCATCTTTCCTGGCACAATAGGCTTTTCAAGAGAGCTGGGCAGGGGTGGGATTCTACTGGTTTGGCCTGGTTCAGGCGAATTGGTAGCTCCGAGGATCAACTGGGAGAGAACCGGTTTGGTTTGCTCCGTCACCGAACCAATTGTTACACTGGTTGAATTGCACCTCTGGAGCTGGGACTTCACATCATATGTCAAAACTATGTTGATTTGAATGGTCATTACTCTCCTGAATGAAACTCTGAATTCTATTCTATCATTTGTTTGTTTTCTCAGTTCTCCATGGTATTTTTTTAGTTGTCTCCTCCACATCTGAAGTTTCAAAGTTTCATGACTCTTTCTAGCCTACTATTTTTTCCAAAGTCCAATTCTCATTTCCAAAGAGTGTCACACAAGGTGAACATTGCCTGCATGATTCTGTTCTCTGCCAGAGAATACACACCAATTTGTAGTTGAAAGGGCAACATCAAAAATTGAACCTTGCAACAGCTGTTTTGGAAATCAACTATATTTGTTTATTGTTATTCCACCCAGCTGGATGTCAAAGGAAGTGATTACAAGCTGTTTCAGTAAAGAAAGAAAGTTAAGGGAGTTGATCTATCTTGACCACAGAAGAAATTTAAGTGTGTCACAGCATAGGAATCTCTCTTCCAAGTCATTCATTGCTAGATTACCAAGATCTTGGTTCTTTCTCATCTTGATTGTTTTCTTCTTGCAGGTTGTTGTTTTCTTCCTGGTCACTGAGCACTGATGATGTTACCTAGTTTAGGTAATGGAACATCTGCAAGAAAACAGCCAAGCTCAGAGAGCACTAAAGACTCCTTATTTCAATTCTGAGCTACAAATATTCTCCTTTATCAGACTAGCAAGACCCAGTCTGTGGGATCTTCATTGATTGCTGGTTCCTTTATTGTTGATATTGTTGTCAACCCTAAAAGGCAAAAGCCATCCATTACTCCACGGTATTGTCAATTCAATTCTAATTCCATTTTTCATTGTGTTCCTTTATTTTCATTAATAGAGCTTCCAGATCATTTACATTTTCTGTTATCGGAATAATGTCACCAGCACAACGCATGTTATTGATGTTTCTTCCTATGGTTTTGAAATCACAGCTATCTTCTTCCAATGCAGCCTCCATCAATATATATTCAGCATACAGTCTGAATAAATAAGGCGAGAGTATTCAATCTTGTCTCTCTCCTTTGTCAATTTACAACCAGTTTGTTTTCCCCGTTCCTTCTCAACTGGCTTCTTTTCTAAGGAAGACCATTTTCTGAGGTTTCCGTCTTCTTGAAGATGTTCCACAGCTTGAGATTGTTGACACAATAAAGGTCATCAACATATAAACAAGGAAGGAATTTGAAGTGCTCGTTATTACCAGGGGAAAAAATATTTTTTTATGGTGAAAAAGAGAAATCTACTCTTAGAATTGAATAAGAGCTGAAGAAGCTTCTTGGATGAGAAGCAAAATGTCTTCAGAAGGAAAAAAAAGAAAGTCCCACTGCCTCCTGAAAAAGCACCTGTGGGACAACTCTTAGAATTAGTAGGCAATGATATATCCACATTCATTATAGTAAATATGGTGTATAATTACGGTCACTCTGTCACCAATAAAAGGAGGTGGCAGGGGATGTTACACCGTTGAAAAACAGGTGCACAAATATGTTTATTTACTGTTTGAATTTATTTAATCAATTTATAGAGCTGCCCATCTCGTATTCCTGACTACAACTGGCTTACAAAAATAGACAAAATACATACAATATAAAAATAAAATAAAAATACATAGCAGCTAAATATCAAAACAACCATTAACGTAGCTAGGGAAGGGACTTTGTCCCACAGAATGGGGTATAATGAGAAAGATATGAAGTTTTGGGAAATGTATTGCATTGATTATTTTGTTTTCTTCAAAACAATTCCATACAATGAATAAGTCTCTCTACACAGACTTCAACATTTCCTAAGATGTTGAAGTGAGAGATTGCTCCAAGATCACATAATGACTTATAGAAAAATGGAATTTTGAAGTTTTCTCAATCTAAATCCCCAATACCAAACCATTGGTATGAAATTTGGATGGTGGTGGTGCAGAAGAGAAGCCATAAAGAACATAGCCAGGGAGATGATATTACTAGAATCTGTGGGACCACTTTTTGTCACTTGGGGATACTTTAAGGAGCAAAATGGATAACTTAAGTTCACTATGCCTCTTATTTCCACAAGGAGAGGAATTGTGCGGCTGAATATTTACAAGTTTGCTGCCAAACTTTAGTAGCTTGATCTGGAAATGCTCTGGAGCTTCTGAGGACCTAATATAGTACGTGGTTGTCCACCCTAATCAACCATTATACCACACTGGTTCTTAGGACTGATTAATGCATTCAGCAAAAATATGATAGACATCCATAATTGGATATAAAATTATTTTGCTCAGTCTCATAATATGTCAACTTGAAATTGAACAGCAACAAGCTTAGACATGGGATATTTTATAGAGTAAATAGGTGAGTGCTGGAAAATGTAAGCATGATTCCTTTGCAGAAGTCTCTTAAATATATCCTAAATAGAATAGTATAGAGCTGGAAGGGTCCTTGGAGGTCTTCTAATCCAGCCCCCTGCTCAACCAGGAGACCTTATATCATTTTAGATAAGTGACTGTCCAGTCTCTTCTTAAAAACATCCAGTGATGGAGAACCCACAATGTCTGAAAGCCAGTTGTTCCACTGGTTAATTTTCCTTATTGTTAGGAAGTTCTTCCTTAATTCCAGGTTCTTTGATTAGTTTCCAACCAGTGAAGGGATTCAGCCGGTTCGCACCACTTCGGGAAAACCGTGTTAACTTTCTGAGTAGTTTGGTGAACTGGTTGATGGAAGAAATCATTAGGGCAGAGAATCGATTGTTCAATTATTTGAATCCCACCACTGTTTCCAACATTTTTACTTGTCTTGCCCTCTGGTGCTTTGGATAATAATTTGACCCCCTCTTCTTTGTGGCAGCTCAGGGGTGGGATGCTACCAGTTCTGCATGGTTCTATAGAACCATTAGCTCTGAAGAGGTATGAGAAATATCTAATCCCGAACTGGTTCTGTGTTTGCTGCTGTTTGGCCCATATGCCCTCCCAGGCTCTTACCTGTCCTTTATTTCCTTCTTTTTCAACCTCAGCTGCTTTGCACAGCACAGCTGAGGTTGAAAAAGCAGGAAAAAAGAAGCTTTTCAAATGCTGCACACCTGTGCGTAGTGCTTTTCAGCTGTCCGGGTGGCACAGCGGATGTATTTTTACACACACGTGCAGCATGCACACACAAAACATAGTCACCAAGCCGGTAGGAATGCTAGTTGACTCCCACTCCTGTGGCAGCCCCTCAAATACTGGAATATTGATACATGATATCATTGGCCAGATACCAAGAGGGGTATATTGACTTCCTGCCCAATAGTTTCTACTGAAAACATTATGGACATCCACAGTTTTAAGACAACTCAGCCAAGAGAATCTCTGACTCCCACCTACTCTGAATGGACAAGTTGCAACGCTCAGCATATACGTCTGTTCCAAAGGAAAACCAGCTTCACTCAATCCCTCATGGAAAGCAACTGAGCTCCATGCCACCATGAAAAATGCAGCTTTTGTGTTGCTGCACCCAAAGAGGACAAAGCATGCAAGCAGCGGTCAGCCAAAGATCACAGCACTTCAACCCACCTTTCCGCCACCCTATTATCAGAGAGAAGATCCTCTGTGTAATACAAGGGTGAAATTTTCCAAATTCATTTTAGGTCTGCAAGGGTGAAGAAGCAGGAGAAACAAACCTCTTCTATTAAAGGTCTCTTGGATAGAAGCACAGTCAGAAATTCCAGGGCCTGCTGTGGCTGGTTACCTAGCAGCCACCCCCGTAGTTGGTCAAAGTTATTATTATTTTTTTTCTGCTTCTCTGTGGGATGCCTGATCTCTCCAGAGTTTGCACAAGCAAGCTCCAGTTTTCTATGTTTGCTTGGCAGGAGCTTTGGCTGTGTGAAGAGACTGAGAATAGCAACAAGGCTCGGACACTTAAAGCAAGATTCTGGAAAGAAACCCTTTCTTCTTGCAGCAAGATGGTTGATTATATATCCAGGGGCTTCACTCAGCAGGAGGACAAATGTACTTGGGGGGAAAGGGACAGCATGAGCCAAAAGGCCTGTGGTCCAGGTTCTCAGCCTCAGTTCCCCCATGTGTACATTATTTATGGAAACATCGACATTCAACATTTCAATTTTGCAAATAAACTTTGCAAGAGCAGAGCACCATTAAACAGAAAGCTCTTAAAAGAAGCTGGATAAAGTTAGAGAAACAGATCTACCGCATGCAGGGTTGAAGCAGACTAATGTCTTAACCTCAAAGCTCCAAAATACTGTGACCATTTAATTTCCCCTGGGAAGGAGTTGTACAAATTGGAGGTTCTTCCTGAATGTTCCTGTCCTAACTCTCCTGTCAATCATTCCTTGCTTGGCATGAGAACCCAGAATAATGACTCTTTGGATATGATTAGTATGGAAGTATATTAGAGAAGATGTGTTTTATCTGGTGAGACCGGTCTATCAGGGCAACCTGGTTGGGAAGTCTTGAAACGGAAGGAAATTCCACATCTTCACTAATGTTGAATTTATATTTACTGACAAAGAAATAAAGGGAGTCTATCATAGATCTATTCCAAGCTATTTAGCTCTCATCAGTTAGCCATACCCTTCTGGGATTCGGACCTGGAATACTTGCATATTAAGTAGATGTATTAACTTCTAAACCACAGGTTCTCCTCGCTTTGTTGGCCATACTAGTGGGGAGATTAAGTATTTTATCTGTTGAGGCCGGTCTCTTAGGACAACCTGGACTACCCAAATATGGGACGGAGCATGCTGCTTCTGCTTTTTTCTTTCAGCCCCAATCCAGGAGCCTTTGCAGACAATTGCTTTCACAACAAATCATTTTTGTGTTGAATCTGCAAGTAGCCAAAGTTCAAATCCCAGAAAGATATGGCTAGCTGATGAGAGCTAAACAGTTTGAAATAGTCTCCCTTTATTTTTTTGTCAGTAATATCAATTCAGCAATATCAATTCAGATGAGGAATTTCATTCTGTTTCAAGGCTTCCCAAACTAACTGCACTACTTGGATTCATGCACGCCCAGTAAGGTGTGCATTGCACACTTTTCTCACTTTTTATGAGGCAGTTCTTGGCTCAGTTATGCATGCAAAGTACCTGACAGAAAAAATGCATGCAAAAATGTGTTTTCTATGAAAATGTAAAATACGAATATACTTTCTAGGAAGAAATGCGTATGTCAGGGCTCTAGCATCCACTCCATTCAAATCATGAGTCTCTTTCAACCAGAAAAATATTTTTGAGTTGATAGCGTACAATTTAAATTCAATGCAAAAATCCCCTAAATACATTTTTGTAGTTGCAGAAAGTGGGTGAAACTTTCCTATATGTGAAAACAAATCACTCTGCCCATACTGTACAAACACAAAGTACAGAGAGTGTTCTAAAGCACTAAATAAATATTAGCTGTTTAGTAACATTGTATTATAGATCGTTCATGGTCCTTAAAAGCAACAGGGCCTCATGAGCATGTTAGGTGCATTAAAAAAAAAGGTCTATCACAGAAGGTCCTTCAAAGTTAGCTTAGAGAGGATTTTTATGTTTACTGTGCTAATCACACTGTTTGGTTAGGACATCAGAATCTATGCAGGTGCATAGATATTGTCTCTCATTTGTACAATAGCAATGCGCTTTCCCAACAAGAATTTTATCCTTTGTTATGTACTCTCTGATACCAGATGAAACTAAAAAACTGAAAGCCAGACAAGTCAATGATCATCAGAATTTCTGCATTACCTTCTAAGATAACTGCAGCAGTGGTGGGATTCAGCCGGTTCACACCGGTTCAATTGAACAGGTTAACTTTTTGCGCAGTTCGCTGAACCGGCTGATCCCACCATTGGCTGGCCTCTTTCCCGTCATTCCTCACCTAGCCTGAGAAGGTAAGAGCGACGGAGGAGGAGGGAGACTCGCTCTGGATGGGGCTGGAAATCTCCACTGTAGAGGGTGGTACAAGGAGTGGTACAAGTTCCTTGCTGGCTGGAATGAGGTAATGGTGTGGCAAGATGTAGGTGGGCTGAAGCAGAGGTGGTGATGGCCGGAGCCTTAGTGCAGGAGTGAAGCACCCCTATACTTGCCTTTATGCAGCAACAGCATTCCGCCTTTGTTGTGGCCCCACTTTGTCATGACATTGAGTGGGCCATGCCCACTCAGTCACATGACACCCCCCCCAACCACACCTACCCAGCCAGTCATTAGGGTTAGAATTAGGGTCTATTAGGTATTGTGCATTGAATACTCATATCCATATTTAGATTATTCTTAACCTCAACATGTTTAAGAAAGATGTGAGGATTTCAACTCCCAGAATTCCCAATTGCTGGCTGGGGAATTCTGGGAGTTGAAGTGTACACATCTTAAACACGGTGAGGTCAAGAAACACTACTCTAAGTTCTCTTAGAATGCAATTCTCTTAGAATTCTCTTAGAATTCAAAACACAAGAACTAGTTGTTTGGAAGATAAAGAACTTTAATACGATGAACATAATGGTCGAGATAAGAAGGACCATTTTTAAAAAATGGTGCCCAATTGACTGTAAATCTGACAGCTTTACATAAAACTGACCAGATGGCCACTGCTGGATCATTCCTTAATTACTCGCTGACTTCCTTTCAAGCATTCTATACTGGCTGCTCTTAGAAACAGGAAACTGGATCAGAAGGGCTGACTGGATAAATCCGATACAGCAGTAACTAGTTGAGAACAAAATTCTAAACTAATGGTTTCAACTTCTATTCCCTGGAATTTGCAGATCTTTCTGCCCTAAATAAGAAAATGGCCTGATCATTGCAGAGAGAAAAAACTAACAAAACATCCATCCATCCATTCATCCATGCATTCTTTCATTCAATTTTTATAGCTCCTCAGCTCAGTCAATAACTCTGGGCAGCTAACATAAGTTTTATATATTTGTTTCTCTACCCAACTATTTAAACTGTCAAGGATGCTTCCTGTTTCCTTTAAGTTGGCACTGTGTTCTTGAACCCTTGTCTTCTTTCATTAAAGAGCCTGAAGCCATGAAGGGTTTAGTGGCATTTAATAAAGAATATAAATTGTTCCCATAGGTCTATTATATCACAATAACCACTTTAGATAACTTTCGCAACAATTATGATCACTTGAATGATTACTAAAGTTTTTTGAATTGGTACAACAATATAGTTTACAGTTTGGTTACAAGAAGAGTTTTTTCCCCAACACCATCACTCTGCTAAACAAATAATTTCCTCAACACAGTCAAACTATTTACTAAGTCTGCATTACTGTTACTATTAATCTTCTTATCCTTCCTTTCACCCATCTCCAACCACTTATGACTGTATGAATGTAACTTTATTGCTTGTATCCTTACAATTTTTAATATTATTTTATTGACTGTTTCCTAGTAGGATTTATATGTTTTATATGTTTCCCATATATACGTTTCCTAGTATGATTTATAGTACCCTATGACTACTTCCTAGTGTTATACCTATGATTCTTGACTATGTATCTTGAGAGTATATGCACCAAAACAAATTCCTTGTGTGTCCAATCACACTTGGCCAATAAAAAATTCTACTATCAACTGGAAAAAGTTTTTTAAGTTGCTACAATATCTACTTGTGTAAGAAATTAGGATTTGTGTCTGTACAGATTCCATAAAACACTTGGGTTTATATTTTTCTCTGGAATATTTCACGATACGTTAAACTAAATGTTTAAAACATACATATGCAGTTTCAGTAGATATAGCTCAATGGCAAAAATGTCCATTAAGTCTCTGGGGTTAGACTGATGAGTTTAAAATGTGTATTACATTAACATATATTTAAAGAGGAATCCCAATGTTAATTTCTATCAGATACCAGAGACAAATTAATGAGGCAAATTTTATGGCAAACCAAAATGCTTCAAACATTTTTGGTTAATTTGATGTTACTCTTATCAAAAAGGCAGCTTCAACCAACAAGAATTTCAATTGTACTATTAGATTTCCCTTTTAACACCTATTTTATTTATTTATTTAGCGTATGGCAAATACGTGCGTGGACTTATAGTGGTTCAAATGTTAATGTCCAGTCCACCCAGCCATTCAAGGACAGGGTGGTTTAGGTTAAAAAAAAACAAGACATTGGGCCGGTGTAAGCTCTTGATGGACCTTCGGACACAATGTGATGGATATTTTGTTGAGGAGCACCACAGTCAAACTGGGGGGGTAGAGACAAGACCCCACTTAAACAATGAGTCCTGGCAGACACCATGTTGGGTACGGATCCTATTCAGAGTTGACCAATGCTGGCAAGGGAAATCAAAGCCTCGCACCTTTTGTGTAGGGTCATCTACGTAACTGCCTGTATCTGAGAGTTCAACAGCCCATCTGGCTTTCCACTGTGTGTTGACGTTTACTGATGTTTAACATCTATATTCTTCTGGAATAGAAATTTTTTTGAATACTGCCATTTGGGACTTCACTAGTGTCTTCCCTTTGAAACTTTAGCAAATCTTAACAAATTTTGGGTACCAGCAGGGGTGGGCTTCTCTGCCCGGTTGCTGGGTTGGTGTAGCCATGGTGGGCATGGCCTAGTTGGTCTCCTGCACCATGTGGGGGAGGGCGTTTTCACCTTCCCCAGGCTCTGCAGGCTTTCCTCAAGCCTCCGGGAGTCCAAAAATGGCTTCCCCCAGATTCTGGAGGCCCTCTGGAGGCCGGAAACAGGCCCATTTCTGGCCTTCTGGAGCCTCCAGGGGGGACATTTTTTGCCTTCCTCGAGCTTCCACAAGGGCCCTGCACTTACTTCACACCCAAAACATGGATGTGTAGAGACTCCTGAGAGGAGAGGGGAGGGGTGGGAGGGGCAGGGTGGGAGGGGCCAGCCACGGTGGGATTTGCCAGTTCGGCAAACCAGCCATAACATTCGCCTGAACCTGGGTGAACCTGTAGCAGCCCACCACTGGGTTCCCGGTATATTAAACAGGGATCCACCTTGAAAAGTGTCTATGGAGATTCTCAATCATCCAGGTCATGGTTATCCCAAAGATGCTTTTCCAAAAAAAATAACAAAACTTCCTTCATTTTTTTTGTTTTTGTTTTTCTTGAAAATGTTTTCTTGAAAAGCTTCTTGGATGAGAAGTAAAATGTTTTCAAAGGAAAAAAAAAACCTCAAGGAAGTCCAATTGCCTTTTGAAAAAGAACCTTTGCCACACCTTGAAGACTTGCTAGACATATTTGGCCCTTAATTGATGAGTGATTAAATTTCGATCCTGATTCACGTAATGTACTATAACTTGAAGATAATAAGGAAAATGTTTGATTAGACTTTCTGGATCCAAGAAGGGATAAATGCCTTAAACCAGCTGATGTATAATTGTTCCTTTTTCTATCTACAACATCCCCTTGGCAATATGTACAACATAAACATGCACTAAACATTTGATTCAGCAGCCTCAAAGAGATGGAACACTGGAAGCAAATCCAACCATTCAGTATTATAAGAAATTAAAACCAGAATGAAAATCAAGATTGAGATTTAATTAAGAATTTAATTAAGTTAAATATTAAATTAATTCCATATTAATGCTTATGAGTAGGAGGTTTTTTTTTGGCTAATCCCTATCAATATATGTGAATTCACTGCAAAGTGAAGATTGTCCTGTAGAAAAAGTATGTTTCTTTTACTCAGATATTGTCAGCAAAAGCATAGGACAGGATTTCTTTCTACACATCTATCCAGGGGTGGGCTTCAAAAATTTTAGCAAAGGGTTCTCTGCCCAGGTGCCAGGTAGTTGTGGGCATGGTCTACTTGGCCTCCTGCACCATGGCAGGTGGGGGGAAGGCGTTTTGGCCCTCCCTGGCCTCTGGGAGGGCAAAAACGGCCTCTCCCGGGCTCCCGAGGTTCTCTGGAAGCTGGAAATGAACCCATTTCCGGCCTTCCTGAACTTCCGAGAGCCCCCATGTGTGCCCTGCACTTACCTACATCCAAAACGGGCCACCTGGTGACTCCTGGGAGGGGTAAGGCAAGGTGGGCAGGGCCAGCCCGGAGTGGGATTTGGGGGGGGGTCTCCAAGCTGCACAGAATTTTTGCAAGGGGCTCTCTTGAACCTCAGCGAACCCTCAGCAACCTATCCCTGCATCTATCTGCATGCATCACACATGCACTCCCACTAAATTCCTGTGAAGGGACATGGTCTGATACGGTCTTATGTACTACTGTACTGACTGTAGCTATCATATTTATGAAAACAAAACAAAAAATGCAGGACTTTGATCCTGAAATTTGCCTGTCTTGGCACACACAGAGAAAAAAAAAAAACCTAGATGGTATTTCTTGGATCTGATCTGCAAGTTCAAACCAACGTTAGAAACAAACTTTGAGCCAAAAAAAATTCCCCCATTGGGCCCTTGTTAAAAGAGTTATAAAGAAGGGAGGAGGCGGGAGATAATTATTTGATAAAAGATTTAGAAATCCTTGGGGAGAAGGATAGAGTAGAAAGAACCCGTTTTCATTTCAGAAAGAGGAGTTAATGGTTTAGAATAAGGACGGCAACTTGACCAAGGAGACCGAGAAATATTTAACATTGTCAAAGCCATTACTGTAGGCGGTTTGGAAATCAAATCATGTGTGGTTGTCTATTTGTGGTTAAGTGTAGTAGCGTGGCGTAACAGATGGCTTATTTAGACTAGCTCCAGATTCATGAGGAATTGCTAGTTCAGGGATGTCAAACTCAAGGCCCCTGGAGGTTTATCTGTGTCGTCAGAGACACCTGAGTGCTGTAAATGGAATGACACAGGTAAACCTCCAAGTGGCCTCAACGACCCTCTAAAATGATGCAAACGACCAGCGGTCTGCAAGGAGTATAAATCCTTCCATTCACAACCATCCAGTCAGAGCTGAAGAAGCTTCTGGGATGAAACGTCTTCAAAGAAAAACCAGAAAGTCCAATTGCCTCTTGAAAAAAGCACCTTTAGGACAACCATGACCTGGAGGACTGAGAACCTCCATTGACAGATTGCAGGAGATAAAAAAAAAAAAGAAGAAGAAGAAGACAGGGTCTAGCTGGACTGTAGATTTTATAAAGCAGACTTCAAATTTCAAACTGTCATTTAGTGACCATTCCAAATAACAACGTCACTGAAAAAAAGGGACAGGACTGCTTTTCACACAACTATTGCAGCACCCCCGTGGTCACGTGTTGGCCACTGACTCATATTTATGATGGTTGCAGTGTCCCAGGGTTATGTGATCACCTATTGCGCCTTTCTGATGAATCAAGTCAATAGGGATGTCATTCACTTCACGTATCAGGATTCCGGCAGCGACCCCCATTTAAATTATGAGTCTTGAGCCAAACTTCCAAATCTTAAAAAGGATTTATTGGGAGTTAAACTGTCCAGCACTGCCTGAGTGTAGTCGACTCTGAGACACATCATTCATTGTTACCCTTGACCCTGGTTTTCCCCCCTCCCTTCGATGTATCGTAATTCATATTCTCCAATGGGACACATCCATAGCCAAGGGTCATCAATCATGCTCTCCAGTTAGAATTTTGCACGGCAGAAACTTCAGTCACCTAGTTACTATCTTTGAAAACATTTATGGAATGCACTTTCAATCTCCAAGCTGCCACACTGCTCTTTCAAACCCCTTTCCCCCCTCCCTTTCTGTTGGCGACTCTAAAACGATCATAGAAATATTTTATGAGTTGACGTCACAACTGTGTTGGGAACTTAACAACCGCAGTGATTGATTTAACAACTAGGGCAAGGAAGGCTGTAAAATGAGTACATCCGAGGACTTCCTACTGATCGGTCCAGCTTGGGGAAACAGTCATTCTGAAAAGGTGGCCATGAGAACAATTGCAGCTTGATGTAAAAAGGGATTCTAAGACTTCAGAGAAAACAATGGCTGTGGGAATATCATTTTACAAGCGCAAGACTCTGCTTCTTCTTCTTTTCATTAAAGTTAGGTTTGTCAGGAAGCCTGGCTCTGCCAAAAACAGAATCAGCAATGCAGTATGGGTGTAACCGGAGGTAATAGCCAAGGACCGTAATTTATAAATTGGAGGCAGATCCTGAAATTCAGCCCCAGCCTTAAAGGAACCATAGATCTGAGTAGAAACCTGTCAAGTTGGCTTTCTGAGTATTTTGGACTACATCACCCATCATCCCTTGCCATTAGCTGGCCGAAGCTGATGGGAATGGACATGGCCCCTTGATAAGGAATTATCCAGTTTTCCACCAGTGTTTTAAAAGGGCTGTGTCCGAGGAGATCCCACAAGCTAGCATTTTCATCTGAATATTGTCCAACTTCATCCTTGTCTTCTTAGTTTTTGTACAATAGTTGTGAGAGATTGTGGGGAAGCTGGAAAAAGTAAATTTAAAGAGAAGAGGCTCAATCGAAACAGGCAAGATGAACCCATTGGTAGCTAATAAATAGCCATTCAATCTGGTATTAGTAAAATGGGAGGAAGAATTTTCAATTATTCGGTGGCATTCCCCCTTAAAGAACTTACTATAAGTAAGGAATTTCTCCTGCAGTTCCCAAGATTCTCCTTTTTCCACAAGACTAGCATTAAAGTTACCCTATGGAAGCCTGTGTCATTCTTGCTGAGTAGTTGTGTGGGACTTCACAACAGTACTTCAGGGCTGCCAACTCTCACGCAATCAGCGTGAGACTCACGCAATTCAATCAATTTTGACTGTCTCACTCTGATAAACAAAATCTCACGCTAAACCCCCAAAATCATGGAATGTACAAAAATATCCCTACATTCTCTGATTATATTCCGAATATTCCCCTTAGCTTAGGAGAAGGATGAGCTCCCAGCGCCGCCCCGCCCTGCCCAGCCACCCCGCCCTGCCCAGCCACCCCACCGCGCCTCTTTTCCCGCCTTAATCCTTCTGCCGGCGTCCCGTAACTGTCACGATGCCGATCATTTTCGCTTCAGGAAAGCGAAGAGCAGGAGGCTTCTTCGCCGCCCGGGGCGCTCGCAGCCACTTTGCCCCGCCCTCTCCCTCTCTGCAATGTCCTCTGGGACAAGCCAGCTGCCCTAGGCTTTCCAAAGAAGGACACGAGGGGGCTGGCAAAGCCTCTTTACAGCCTCGGCCAGTAATAACAATGGTAAGCAAAGCCAACGGAGTGGCTTCCATTTAACCCTTTGGTGTTTAAATCTTTGGTGATGTTTCTTTATTTTCTCTGGCTGGATTTCTGACCCAGGGGAGAAACACCATTTAAAAAAGCAAAAAGGACAGAAAGAACACCAAGAAAGAATGGGACAACCCCCCCCCCAAAAAAAGAGATCCAACACAACTCTGAATAAAATTATTATTATTTTAAATTTTATTATTATTATAATTATTATTACCACCCCTTTTACACGCCTTATGCTCTCTTTTAGCTGATCCAAAAGAGTCTTCCCAAACCAGCAAGGCGAGAAGCGCGCCAGGCTGATCTATAAAGGGGCTGGGCAGCTTTTTTGCAAAATACTTAATAGAAAGGTTGGAGGACTGACAGGATTACATCTCTGGCAGTGGATGAAGGAATCACTTTTTCCTCTTTCTCCTTTGAGTTTAAATCCTAGGTCTCCATGCACCAGATCGACAGGACTGTACTACATTATTATCATATTTTCAAACCCTTAGATAAGGACTCAATAAGGACTTTTTTTGATGCCAGTAGGCTTCTCAGCCCCAAATTGGGATAGCCCTGACTCAACTAGAACATATTCTAATCTTAACACAATTTACCATCCAAAGAGCAGTAAGACCATTAAGTTCAGAATCTAAACTTACCCAATAAATAATATACTGTTTCCTCACTGTGCTCAAGCTTCAGAATACAGTAGATGAGTTTTACAGTTAACAATATGTATATTTATATGAAGCACTCATTATTTGATTAAATGTTTAGTTTATACATGTCTGAAATTATGAACCCCTATTTCAGTCAACAAGTTAGTATATAATTAAAGACTGAGACTATAGCATTTGATATTGGCATGTAGTATGGTATTTGATACAGAAAGAAGAATACCCATTGATGTATTTGCATTATCTCTGTAGTTGTTTCGGGTTTTTGTCTTTTTGTTGCACATTGAATTCATCCTATAGTGGTCTATAGTACATCACTAAGCTAATAAAGTCAGTTGAGGTAGAATACTGCAGTTACAAGTCAGGAACTTCAATTATTCATGGTCAGTGAACTGCATTATTAATATCTTACAAATCCGGTTCAAGTACATTGGTGCTGCTTGCATGTATGTATGTATGTATATGTCCAAATCATGACTAAAGTATGCATCAGATTGCACCATTTAAAATGTAAAATTGTCAAAGCTCCCTACCGTGGAAGGGGGGACACCCCCCTTTCACACCATCCCCCCCCCTCGGTCGCTTCGCTCCCTCGCAGTGTCTCACTCTGAACTATCACTCAAGGTTGGCAGCCCTGGTACTTGCTCAGACTTTCCAACTCTTCGGTCACCTCTTCTGTGCTTCACTGTCTTTAAATCCAATGGAGGTAAGTTTTTAAGATGACTCTCCAGAGCAGGGGTCTCCAATCTTGGCAACTTTAAGCCTGGCGGATTTCAACTCCCAGAATTCTGGCTGGGGAATTCTGGGAGTTGAAGTCTGCCAGGCTTAAAGTTGCCAAGGTTGGAGACCCCTGTCATAGACCAGTGGTGGCTAACTTTTTTGGGCTCCTGTGCCAAAAATTGTGTGTGCGCTTAGGCTCTTGGGTGCCAGCACCCAAAAGGCAATGGGCACCCCCACCATGCCTCCCATGCATGTGTGTGCGATTCCCACATGGCTCCTGACCTGCACTGTGCCTCACAGCTGATTTTTGGCTGGTTTGAAGGTCTGAGGTGTTTTTCAGTCTCCTAGAGGCTTGAAAAAAAGCCTCTGCAAGCTTTGCAAGATGAATAATAGGCCCGTTTCATCATTTCCAGTATGACAGGAAATGGCAAAATGGGCCTATTATTCGGCCCGCAAAGCCTGCAGAGGCTTTTTTCAAGCCTCCGGGAGACCGAATAACGCCTCAGACCAGCCAAAAAAAAAAAAATCAGCTGTGAGGTGCGCGCATGCATAGTGAGGTAAGTTTGCCTGCGGCTCGTGTGCCGGCACAAATGGTTCTGAGTGCCACTTGTGGCACTCATGCCATAGGTTCGCCATCCCAGCCCTAGACAATATGTTGCCTCAAAGCACCTAACCAATTATGTATCAAGAATTTATGGCCAGAAAAGTTGTAAAGTGACTTAACAAAACTCATTTAGCAACTGTCTCACTTAGCAATGGGAATTTGGGGCTCAATTTTGGTTGTAAGTCAAGTGTTGCCTCTGTTCTCTATTTGTGCTTAGGTTAGCTCCTACCTCCTTTTCTTGGAGAAGCCCTGATCAATGGTGTGCAGCTGAACAAGCACTCACATTTTCACTTTAGAATTACAGTTATTTTTGGAAATACCTATGGAAAAGGCAGGTAATGTTTAGACTAGGCAAATACACTGCAGCATGCGTCTTTCTGTTTAAATTCTGCCAACTCCAAATGATTTGTTCTTGCTTTTATTCCACACATTTTTCTCTCTCAACAACTGCAGAGAGGGGAATCTTCTACTAACTGTGGAAAGTACTTTCCCCCTGCTAGATTTTTTTCTCTCCCCCGTCAATAATTTTTCCAGGCTCGTTCCGTATTTTAATTATCCTCAGCCAGCTGGAGGATTTGACTAAGCAGAAATGTTGACAGAGTCAAATCCAAATTCCAAATCAATACACCAATAACTGCAATTCTGCCATGCGATTGTTACCTGGTCATGGACAAAAGGATGGGACCGGTGTAATTATGCTATTATTATTATTAATTATTATCCCTGTTGCCCCCAAAATACGACCCAACCTGAAAGTAAGTCCTAGCTTGATTTTTACAACACGCACCCAAAATAAGCCCTAATTAATATCCTGCCCACTCGAGCGCATGGGTAAAAATTAAGCTAGGGTGCGGATGGTGGAGATGCCCTACTGCTTTCCTTTGAACAGTTGCAGCCAGGCCTCACACATCCCGACACCTGCCTTGCTGGCTCATTTCTTCTGCAGCTGGCAAGGCTTTCCTGAAGGCCTCTGTAGCTGAGAACAAAGAAGCTCTGGATCGATCCAGAGCTCTATTATCAGGAAAGCCTTGCCGGCCACAGAAGAACTTCTTGAAGGCTTCTGACAGTGAAAAGGAGGCCGGGGGCAACGTGCATAAGTGAGGTTAGTCAATAGAAGACATCCCCTGAAAATAAGACCTGGTGCCTTTTTTGGTGGCAAAAAATATTACAAGAAAGGGTCTTATTTTCGGGGAAACACGGTACGTTTCAACAACTGGCTGTGTTTTTTTGATCCTACAAACTATAGTTTGCTTTCCTTCGGCGAGCAGATTCTTGATTTGGTTTTGTTCATCATTAGGAATTGTTCTGTCTCATCTTTCTTCTTTCCCAAAAGATGAAAGAGTACAAACTCACACAAACACAGGCAGGCAAGCTGACTTGGACTTCACAGAGTTAATTCTTTGGAACTGATAATGTCCTTGGCATTCCAACACGCTCTGCCTGCCAAGTCCCAGTTGATAACAAGTAAAAAGCTACTCACAGAGAATTACAAGGAAGACCACAAGAATCATTCACAACGAAAAACCTTAAACTTTGTCCGGTACAAAGTTCCAGCCAACAACACACCCACTTTTATCCCCTGTGGGGTGTGGCTCAATGATTCAGCTCACTCTCTGACCCTCCCAAGCCTCCTACATTGCTGCTCACGTTTCTCCCTACGACGCTGCTTAGGATCAAGCCAACACTCTTCCTCTTGACTCCCTGTCAAGGGCTGCTCCGATATACCTTCCTCCTGATTAATCTCAGGCTGTTCCTCTCGGCTGTCCGATGAAACCTGAGGCATTATCAGGGAGGAAGGCATTGCCAGAGAGGAAGGTCCTGGGGAGGAAGGCATTCCCAGTTCCTCCTCCTCATCTTCCAAGTCCTCTTCTTCTAACAGCACAGGCTCGGGAATCGGAGCCACAACAAGGAATGTTGCTATACCATACAGGCAGTCCTCAACTTACAACCACAATTGACCCCAAATTTCTGTTGCTAAGTGAGAAATTTGTTAAAGTGAGTTTTGCTCCATTTTACGACCTTTCTTGCCATCGTTGTTAAGTGAATCACTGCAGTTGTTAAATTAGTCACACGGTTGCTAAGAGAATCTGGTTTCCCCATGGACCTGGCTTGTCAGTAAGTCACAAAAGGAAATCCTGCGACTCCCGGGGACACTGCAATTGTCATAAGTGTGAACCAATTACCAAGCAACTGAATTTTGCTCACATTATTGTGGGGGATGCTGCAACAGTGTGAAAGATGGTCATAAGTAACTTCTCGGTGGTGCCGTAACTTTTTTTTGTTTGTTTGTTTTAGAAAATTTTTATTTTTTATACATCTCTTCAAGCGAGCAATATGATTCCAGGTTACAACATACATACATAATCATAATTACATTTCCAGCTTTCTTATCTAGTTTCGTATCAAATTGTTATCTATTCCATTGATCTTTAAATGAATTATTCCCTTCATTTTTCAAATTCATTAATCTAATAGCAACATTTCATCCTCAAGCATATTTTCACTCTTTATCCCTTATTATTTTCATTTCCAGCTTACCACCTATTTTATGTATTATCTTCTTTAATTCTCAAAGCCAATGTATAACAAACAAACAAAAAACAAGAATAAAATAAAACTAATATAGTCAGGATCCACATGGTATTTCCCCCCAATCTACAATAAATCTTACATTTATTCTAGAGATATTCATACAACCATTTCATGTTTCCTTTTTATTTCCATTTAATCAAATTGTACCTATGTAATTTTATTAAATTTTCATTCCTCACTTTTTAAAATCGTAATATAATAATTTCATTACAAATATTTTACATTATAATCATTTCTGGTTTATCTTATTCTCTGTTTTTTTTTAATATCTTTTGTATAATCAATTACATTGTCAATTTAGTGTTGCCGCAACTTTGAACTAAATGAACTGTTGTAAGTTGAGGACTACCTGTAATTGAAACAGGTACACCCTAGAGCCACGTTAACAAGACCAGGGGAAAAGTGCCTTGTCATTCCCAGATTTTGGAACCCCTGCTAACAGAGCCCAGGTAAGCTGTCTCTTATGCTGGCATGCGAAAGCCTGGTTAATCAGGCATGCCCTTGGCATAAAACCTCTATGCTAAATTGGGCTAACTTGTTGAGTCCTGTTGGTTCCCTTCCCTTATCTCTTTTAATGACATTTTAATTGATTGGTAAGGTATTTTACATTCCATTCTGCCTCGCTTTAATGGCATTCTTGCTAAATGCCCCAGGCAACATTTCTGAGAAACAAATGGGGATTACCAAACGAATGAACACGCAAAAGGGTCGGCTTGCTAGTTCATGTAACACTAAAGCCGAACTGGGTGTCATGCTTGAGCCAGCTTCGTGCTTTGGCCACATCAGCCCCGTGTCACTTCCCTTTCAACATGGATCTAAATAGAACCACTAGCCTGCCATTACGGGCTTCCTTTGGTAAACATGGCTGAGATAATGCGATGCTCAACATCCAAAGGATTATATCAACAATATGAATTATCAATGCTATCAATACGGCCACCATAAGGGGAGGAAGTTCCCTCTTCATCGGGCATTTCAATCACCTCTAGTTAAAATTGTTTAGCCCTTTGGCTCTCTAATGCAGGGGTCTCCCCACAGCCTTTGGGGTACCAGGGTCCGGTTCCTATCAGAGTGGCTACGGTTTCACATGCTGCCTACATCCCATGGATGGGGCTTCGCTTGTTTGCACGGTCCAGTGTCTGGCATGCCGTGGCCTGATGCCAGTCCATGGAACCAGGGGTTGGAGACCTCTAACCCAATGAACTGGAAAGAACTGCTTCCACAACAAGGGCCTTATTTGCTAGAAAAGGTGATGTCAATGGAAGCTCCAAGCTGCAACCTTAAATTCAGCCACGCTGAATTTAAACATTGGAACAGCTTCCTTGTCAGGATTCCAGCAGTTACCCACATTTAAATCATGAGTCTTGAGCCAAACTTCCAAAACTTAAAAAAGATTTATTAGGATTAAACATGCAAGCACTGCCTGGGTGTAGCTGACTCTAAGACACATCATTAATTGTCACCCTTGACCCTGGTTTTCCTCCACCCCCTGGGTGTATCCTAATTCATATTCTCCAATGGGACACATCCATAGCCAAGAGTCATCAATCACGCTCTCTAGTTAGATAATTGTGCGGCAGAAACTTCAATCACCTAGTTACTATCTTTGAAAAACTATTTATGGAATGCACTTTGATTTCCAAGCTGCCACACTGCTCTATCAAACCCCTTTTCCCCTCCCTTTCTGTTGGCGACTCCATAGACTATAGAAATATTTTATGAGTTGACATTCCTCTTCTGATAAACTAGATTAAGTGTCCTTCCGTTTACTGAGAATTATCATCCAACACATTTGGAATGCTCCATGAACCAATCCTCAGGGAACTCTGAGTCGCTCCAAGAGTGAGATGGGGAGGCATATAAATTTAATAATAACTGCCTAAAATTTATTCTTCTCATCTCATTCATTTCCAAACCTTAACAAAATCAATTCTTTGTGAATGTAAGAGCAAGAGTTATTCCAACGATTAGCGTCTGTAGGGTTTGGGGAGAAATCTGAAGTTATCCAAGAGTGCTTCTCTCACCGTTGTGTACATGTTAAAAAGAAAAACTCTTTATAAAGATGAAAAAAGAAAAAAATCTGTGGTGGAAGTCATTTTTTTTTTAACTACCGGTTCTGTGGGTGTGGCTTGGTGGAATGTAGCATGCTTTGGTGGGTGTGGCTTGGTGGGCATGGCAGGGGAAGGATACTGTAAAATCTCCATTCCTGGGGGAAGGTTACTGCAAAATCCCAATTCCCTCCCCCACCCCACTAACCTGCTTTCCAGCTCTGTTCTCCTGTGCAGGGCAACCAAAGGAGACCCAGCCAATCAGCTGGGACTTGGGAGGCAGAGAAGAGATGGGGGCAGGGCCAATCAGAGGTGGTATTTGCCGGTTCTCTGAACTACTCAAAATTTCTGCTACTGGTTCTCCAGAACTGATCAGAACCGGCTGAATACCACCTCTGCGAACTACCTTCTCTGAATACAATTGATTGACTGTCAATTTCCAGGACA
The DNA here is from genome assembly GCA_033807585.1 of Hydrophis major. Classification (NCBI taxonomy): domain Eukaryota; kingdom Metazoa; phylum Chordata; class Lepidosauria; order Squamata; family Elapidae; genus Hydrophis; species Hydrophis major. The sequence goes on along the minus strand of CM066334.1, from coordinate 20,209,956 downwards.
GAGAATTGGGTCCTTAGCCTTCTCAAATGTTCTCCCAGCAAGCAAAAGCCACTTTGACTGATCCTGCATTTATCCCAGTAACATTTCCTGCACAGATTCTGGAAGTCTTCTGAAATAAATGGACATCTCTATATAACGGCAACAATTCTCCAGGAATGTGTACATTTCATTTCTGTGGTTTAACAAAAAGCATTCGTTTTCAATGAACAATACAGGTAGTCCTCGACTTGCAACCAAATTGAGCCCAACGTTTCTGTTGTTAAGCAAGACAGATTTTGCTTAAGGGAGTTTTACCCGGGAACACGTAACCGACATAAGTACAGGCCAGTTGCTGAATTCTGATCACGGGTCCATATGGCTGCTGCAACATTCAGAATAGAGTCATAAGCTACATTTTTCAGTGCTGTTGTAACTTCGAACGGTCACTAATCAAAGTCGAAAACTATCTGTGCAAGCGCCAATGTTCCGGCAGCAAACATTGGTCAGGACTGAGTAGCCTTTTGCACATTGGAACTCCTCTATAAATACTGGCTGTGTTTTCCTTTTAGCTGATAGAAGATAAGAGTTCCAGAATGCTCACAGACAGAGCCAAACCTCAGTTCTCGATCCTGGATCCAGCAGGGCCCTTAAGCCAATCAGGAAACAAAATCATTCACTTGGATATTCTATTTCTGCAAGCAGTACAACATCTAACATATAATTCAGGGTAGCTTAGGGAGAAACTAAGAAGAACATTGGCTCAAACATCAGCTCAGGACTTTTACTGTCTACATATTAATTAGAAAAATGTGAGAAGTAAGCAATATTTCAATAACAAGTTGGGTTTGTTATATAAGTAACTGGACAGGCACAACAGAGACCTGGTGGGAGAATAGAATAACAAAGTTGGAAGGGACTTTGAGGTCTTCTAGTCTAACTCCCTGCTCAAGCAGGAAACTCTACACCAGTGGTGAAATGTTACCGGTTTGGCCCGGTTCTCCCGACCCGGTAGCAAAACAACTCCGAGGATCAGCTGAGGGGAGAAAGAAGAGAAAAGCGCAGGATCAGCCCTCTCACCTGCCCCTCTACTTTTCTGTTCTGTATCCTCTCAGCTGATTGGCGTGGCAGAGCCTCAGCTGGTGTTTGGAAAGCTGCGCATGCGTGCATGCATTAGGATCGCGCATGCGCAAAGTGTGCAATCAGTGAACCGGTAGGGAAACTGGTAGAATCCCACCACTGCTCTATACCATTTTAGACAAATGGTTGTCTAATCTCTTCTTAAAAACCTTCCACGGTTGGAGCACCCACAACTACTCAAAATTTCTGCCCCTGGTTCTCCAGAACTGGCCAGAACTGGCTGAATACTACCTCTGATCTTAGGGCAATTAAAGAAGTTTCAGGTGATCTGGCCAAAGCACTTGGGATTTTGAGAAATCCTTGGGAATGGATGAAGTGCCAGCTAACCATGTTGTCCCTAACTTTAACAGGGGAGAAATATAGGAGTCAAGGAAATGTAGTCAAACTAGAGAAATCTTGAAAACAATATAATAATTACTAGAAGTCAGTACAGGTTTGCAATACTAAGTTTTGTCTAATTCTTTTTCTTTTCTTTTTCTTTTTGATTAATGGCCTTAGCAGATTGTGGATATGCCGTGGATGCAATATATCTTTATTTTACCAAGGGATTTGACAAAGGTATCCCGGGACATTTTGACATGCATACTCCTGTCCTTCCTGGACCAACATTTACAACCTGGACTGAGCTCCTTTTTGTAAGGTACGTTTCAAACAAATTCCTCTGTCATCTGTTGACTGTTTATATCTGGAGTTCCTCCTGTTCCTTTCTCCGCTGGCTCACAGCATCTCACAACTGGTTTTGATTTTACATTTCAGTCCAGATACATTAGCAGCATATAAAACTTTGGAGTTACTCTCAGAAATGAAATGTGGTTGAGAGTTCAAAAAATGGTACTCATTTTTGTAAACAAAGGATATTGTGAAAAATCGAGGGACTAAAAAATACCTCCATTTTAAGAAAGGGTAAAGAGTTATAAAAATATGAAGCGTAGTTTTTATTTTCCCATTTTGGTCTAATCTCCAAAAAGCTATTGGTATTATTTTAGTAGGAACAATATGGTTTAAAGATATACCCTATTTTGGGTATTTATTATTATGAAGAAAAATAAGTTTGGTAAGCATGGGATGCAAGAAAAAACATTTTTACTATCTAATTCATATGTATATTATTATACAACTAGCTCTATACCTGTGCTTAGCTATGAAATTATGTGATCGGACTTTGTTTTTGGGGAGGAAAATAGGGGGGGGGGGGAGAATTCTGCCTCTGCCTACCAGTATCCATCGGTATTCCTCTGGTTAGCGTCCTGTCAGTGTATGAGAGTTGAGGACTGTTTGGAAACTGAAAGAGTATTTACTGTGTGAGCAAGAAAGAGACTGCAGGGAGCCTGGGCGTGGCTTAGCTCAACTCTTCTATACTAAAACTGGTTGCTGCTGTGAAAGTGAAAGTCCTCTGCTTGTGTTTTGCATTTGGAAGAGATTTCTTTTCAGGTGGGGAGGGGAGTAGAACTCTTTAGCATCAGAGCATGTTAATAATAATAATATAGGAAATATTAATGCTCTGATGGTCATTTCTTAGTGAGCACTAGAAGCCAAGAAGAACATACATGGCAAATTTCAAGTTTGTAGGCTTTACAGTTCTGGAGATTTTGTGATGATGCATGAGTGGTCTTTCACTTTTATATATATAGAAGATAGGGGAAACAGTACCATCCTTAGAGTCTTGGGTTGGTTATATGGAGTCTTGGGTTGGTTATATAACTGACCTCTTATTAAACTAATGGAAGCACTAATCAATACTATTCCATGTGGTCCCAATTTAATGATATGTCAAGAGTGCATCTCCAAATGCAAGACACCTGGCAATGATCTTAAGTTGCAGCTGAATGCTAGGAAAACTAAGAACAAAAAGAGAGATTGGAGCGGAAGCAGATATTAAGGGAGGTGGTGCCCTCTCTTTGGTCTTCAACCCAGTATAAATCAAATAAAAATAAAGGTTTTCATCCACCAGCATTTTGTTCACTAGAGTTTAAGGTGAGATCAATTTAGTTCATATTTTAAGTTAGGACAGATCATTGCTTACAATGTAGTTGAACTATTAAAACCATCTGAAATAGCAAAATATTTAAAAGAAGAGTTTAATAGAATTAGGCAAGATGTACAGGGCACATGATCAAAAATATCTATCAATTGAGCTAGATAGGTAGAATAGTAGGGCATATAAATACATAATAGGTAAATTTACCTAGACCCGTAATGATGAACCTATGCATGCGTGCAAGAGGAGGCATGCACAGCCATTTGTGCTGGCATGCGAGCTGCAAGCAAACTTACTTCACTGCACATGCGCACACCTCACAGCTAATTTTCAGATGGTTTGAAGCCTTTTTCAGCCTCCCAGAGGCTTGAGGAAGGCTTCTGCAGGTTTCTGCAGGCTTTGCAGGATGAAAACTAGGCCTGTTTTGTCACTTCCTGTTTTTCAGAAAATACCGGAAGTCATGAAATGGGCCTAGTTTTCAGCTTGCAGAAGCCCTGCAGTAGCCTGCAGAAGCCTTCCTCAAGCCTCTAGAAGCCTGAAAAAGGCTTAAAACTGCCGAAAAATCAGATGTGAAGCGCAATGCAGGTAAGGGGGCACGGGGTAGCTGGGGATTACGTGGGCATGCGTAGGGGGCATGAGGGGGCGCATTGCCTTCTGGGTGCTAGCATGCGAGCATGAGTGTTCAAGCGCGCACAATTTTTGGCACAGGAGCCCAAAAAGGTTAGCCACCACTGACCTAGAGATTATCAATTTTAATCACTCATCAAGATGTTCATATAACATTTGTATATTTATTTGTTGGATTTATATTTCACTTGTTCTCTCGTGGCTGGATACACCAGAATTTTCCTTTGATTTTCCAACAGTTCTCTTGAGATATTACTTGGTCTGATCACAAAAAATCTGAAATCAAGCAATCAAGGATTCCAGAGAGCACCAAGCAACAGATTCTCTTTATTTAATTTCTATCCCACCATTATTTTTGGTTAGTTCAAGGCAGCATCTACACTTAATGCTCCCACTGCCTATTTTTCTCACAACAACCGCTGTGGTACATGGTGTTGTAGCCGCTGGCAGCTGGCAAAGCTGGCAGCAGAGTCGGACAATAGTGAGGATGTTGGGGTGGAACACGGGCCAGTCCTGGAGGCTGAGGAAGACTCGGATGAGGGCTCTGCATCAGAGGCAGGGAGAGGGCCAGGGCAGTCTAGCAATTATCAGCTGCCTTCGGAGTCGGACAGCAGTGAGGCCGAAGAGCAGCTGGAGCCTGTTCCCAGCCTGTGCACGCACAGAGCTGCCAAAAGGAAGGCACAATTAAGAACTCAGAGTCAACATGGGAGTGAGGCCACAGGTGGACGATGAATGACTCCTCTCATCAGGATTAAAAGAGAAGTAAAACGGGAGGGGGCTTTTGCAGGAAACAACTTGCTTGTTTGGTCATTTGTTCGTTCCAGCCTCATGGAGATTTGCCTGTATAACCCAGCCCTTCCCTGCCAGCACTGAGCGTGGAACTATTTACCAGGCAGCGTTTCAAGATTGATAAATGGAATTACGATAAAGCTCATTACCATACCTTTGCAAGACAGTTTGCCAAGCAGCTGGCTGACTGAATGAAATAAATTCACATTAATGTAATAAAAGAGGTTTTTGCCAGGACTCAGAATTGACTTAGTGCTTTTTGGGGAGGCCTAGGATAGAAAAACATGGTGCGACTGACCCAAACTCACCCAGCTGGCTTCAATACCCAAGGAAAGACTAGAACTCACAGTCTCCTGTTTTCTGGTCCTCCACCTTAGCTAGTGCACCAAATCATGGTAGATTATGCTTCACTGTAGTTTCTGTTGTGGACTAAGCCAACGCAGCAGTAACAACCCTAAATAGCTTTACTTTGCAGCAGGCTTGTAATCCTGCACTCCTCATTGGCCCATGAATAGCGAGTCATGATTGGTCGTTTCTGGCCAGTCTGATTGGCTGTTAACGGGCCCCTCTGATTGGATGCTTGTGAAAGCAGTAAACTCAAATCATTGGTTGTTTTGACAGCAGCCAGCTCTATAAAAGAGCTGCTGCTGCCCAAGTATTTGCTCTGTTCTTATTTCACAATAAAGAGTTAAAGTCACCTTTCGACGTCTCGTCTCCGTTCCTTGTGCCCACGCTCAGGACTTAACACTGGTGACGAGGGTGGGATGCGGAGACGATAGAGCTGACTAAGTATGCATCGAACAAGACAGGGCACGTGGCTGAAGAGCGCACACAACAAACGGCAAGATGACCAGCAGCACCATACCACCCGCTCCATTTGACCCAGCAACCGAAGACTGGGACTCGTATATAGATCGTTTCCAGATGTTCCTAGAGACCAACAATTTAAAAGATGCTATGCCTGGCAAGAAACGAGCTGTGTTCCTGACTCATTGCGGCCCCGCCATTTTCAAAATGGTTAAATCACTTGCCAAATCGGCGGAAGTGAAGACCATGGATTGGGATAACCTCGCCCCAATCCTCCGGGCCCATTACGCACACGCAGTACCTACACTTATACGAAGACATGAGTTTTACCAGAGGGACCAATGGAAGAATGAGAGCGTTGGGGATTTCGTAGCCGACCTCCGGAACCTAGGAGGCCTTTGTGGTTTTGCAAACCTCGAGGAAGCCCTGAGAGACCACATAGTTCTGGGATTAGACGCACCACACGTGCAGAGTAAACTCATGGCGAAAGGAGACATCAGCCTTGCAGATGTCATCACCGACGCTACTGCTGCAGAAGCAACCAGGAAGTCAGCCGCTCGAATGCACCGAGCGAACGCACTGCTTCGCCAACTCGCTAACGATAGCCCGCTCGCCGCTGAGAAGCACGCTATCACCACCCACCACGAAGACCTCGAGTCATCCTCAGACAGTGAGGAAGAGGAGGTCAACTGGCTCCGCTCGGAACGAGAGCAAAGGAACCAGAGACGTCTGCGCCAATGTGCTGGTTGCGGGGCAAACCACCCGCGATCGGACTGCAAATTCCTCGACGGACTCTGCCGTATCTGCGGGAAAAGAGGCCACATCGCGAAGGTCTGCAGAAGCAAGCGAGAGTCCAGTCCCAGCCGAAGGGAGAACAACCTCCACCGGGAGACAGGCAAACCTCCCGGGAATCGGGACCGCCTGAACCACCAATGGAACAACCACTACTACTACAGAAATCGAGCACCTGCCTCTTCAATGAGACGAGAAGAGGCCCACCAAACCATTATTATCGGCCACGCTTCATCGTTCGATGCAAGAAAGATCTGCATAAGGGTTACTATTGAGAATCGACCGTGCGTGACGGAAGTCGATTCGGGATCATCCCTATCGATGGTATCCTGGAAAACCCTCAAACAGCTGATCCCTGCCATCTGCCGCCAGGACCTCAGCACTCAACGAATCATCCTAAAAGACTACCAGGGAAACAGAATTCTAGTTGTCGGTTCCAACCACGTCCAAGTATCCTTCAAGGACTGCACCGCGACGCTTCCCCTGACTGTCGTCGATCGTGACCGACCCAGTTTGTTAGGGTTACAGTGGTTCGCCCCACTCCGGATTGAATTAGCCGGCATACACCAAACCAGAAGCGACGACTGGGAAGAGGCCTTCATCCAGGAATTCCAGGACGTGTTCACAGGAACATTAGGAACATAACTAAAGAGTTATTAGGACAACGACTCAGAAAAGTTCTTCAGAAATTTAAAGACGCTGGTCTGAAGGTAAAAAGAGACAAGTGTCAACTTTGTACGGAGAGAGTGGAGTTCCTGGGATATCTTCTCAACAGACAGGGAATCCACCCCACTGAAAAAAAAACTAACCGCAATCAAAAATGCCCTGAGGCCTAGGAATAAGACAGACCTCCAAGCTTTCCTGGGACTCATTAACTTTTATAACATCTTCTTGCCCCAGAAGGCGACCGTAGCCGAGCCCCTACATAGACTTCTCGACAAAAAGGCTTCCTGGGTCTGGGGACGGCGTGAAGAAAGGGCATTCCAACAAGTAAAAGACCTCTTAACCTCCGATGCTGTATTGATGTAATACAACAAGACTTTACCCTTGACAGTTACCTGTGATGCTTCACCATTTGGAGTGGGAGCCATTTTAAGCCATGTCCTACCAAATGGGAATGAGGCACCTATTGCGTTCTTTTCAAGAACCTTGTCTAAGACCGAAAGGAACTATAGTCAACTTGATAAAGAGGCTCTCGCTATTGTATCCGCAATTAAACGTTTCCACAAATATGTGTATGGGAGACCCTTTGCCATAATTACGGACCACAAGCCGCTACTTGGTATTTTGGTGGGAAACAAATCAACTCCCCATATCTTATCACCAAGAATGACACGTTGGTCAGAATTTTTAGCAGCCTACGATTACCGTTTGCAACACCGCCCAGGGAAAACCATTCCCCACGCTGACGCTTTGAGCCGCTCTCCACTACCAGACGTCATAGAGGACCTAGCTCCAACCTCAGCCGTATTGCAAATCGAAACCCTCAAATCGCCGCCGCTAACCGCTCGAGACATCGCCTTAGAAACAAAAAAGGACCCTGTTTTGGCACGAGTCCTCAGCTGGGTGGAACAGGGTTGGCTGGTCAGCGCACCCAATGACACATTCAAGCCATTCAGGAATCGACAGACAGAACTATTCTCCCAAAAGGGCTGCATCTTGTGGGGAGACAGAGTTGTAATCCCTGAGAAATTGCAACATAAGGTATTAAAAATGTTGCACGATGGACATCCAGGCATCGTGCAGATGAAGGCATTGGCCAGGAGTTACGCATGGTGGCCTGGGTTAGACAAACAGATAGAGACCTGGGTAGCAAAGTGCAGCAAATGCCAGGAGACTCATTCTACTCCTCCAAAAACTTCCCCAACTTAGTGGGAAACGCCTCGAGGTCCTTGGTCCCGTATCCACATCGATTTTGCGGGACCCACAAGAGGACACACTTTCCTCCTAACAGTGGATACCTATTCAAACTGGCTCGAAGTCCACAAGATGAAAAGCACCACCACAGAGGCAGTCACTAAAAAACTGAATAAACTATTCGCTACCCATGGATTGCCGTATGTCCTGGTCTCTGATAATGGCCCCCAATTCACTGCCCTGCCAATTGAACAGTACCTGGCAGATCGGGGCATCTGCCATGCCTTAACATCGCCAGCTCACCCTGCGGCCAATGGTAGGGCTGAGCGAACGGTTCAATTTGTAAAAAAGACTTTGCACAAAATGGACTACGGCAATATTGACGACAAAATAAACCGGATGCTTCTCCTCCAGCACATAACCCCAAACAGTACCACGAACAGAACCCCAGCTGAACTCCTGATGGACCGGAAACTTCGTTCGCATCTCGATCGCCTCCACCCAAACTACACGCCTGAACAACCCCCAGGATCCAACAGCAAGTGTCAGGCAATCCAGGAAGGTGACCCCGGGTTTGCAAAAAACTTCTCGGGCGAACCATTGTGGGTCCCCGTTACCATAACATAACTTACGGGACCCCGATCCTATCGCCTATAAACTACAGATGGTAAGATGTGGAAGCGCCACATAGACCAACTCTGTTCCAGATTAGCACCTAGTCCTATCTCAGCCCCTGAATCTCTAGCTGCGGGGGGGGGGAACATTGAGGAGGCCGAAGAAGAAATAACAATTGAAACCCAACAGTCTACACAACCAACCAGGGGATACTCACCGTCAGAAGGAGAACCGAGCCAGGGAGTGGCCTCGCTGCGTGACAGCACTGCGATGGAAACAGATCCAGGGAACCCAGAAGACAGCACTGGCGTAAGCAGGGAAAGCAGCCCAGAGCCATTCGAAGGAACAGCGAGACCGTTTTCACCATCCAGCCCAGCTAGCAGCCCACTGGAACCAGAGCCAGGACAGAAACCGGTGGAACAACGCAGGTCAAGCAGACAGGTGAAGCGACCTGCCTATTTACGAGAATACGTCACCCCACCCCTCAGACGGAACCCAGGGGGGATCTATAGTTTCTATCACTATAGTTTCTATAGTGATAAAATAATTAGAGCATCCGGAAGACAGAAGAAATCCTGAGATCCCTTCCAGCCCTATAATTCTATCTTCATCACACTTCCTAAGGTTTAGATATCAAGAGAATGTAGGTCCTGCATAAGGTGGACAATCTTCCTGCAGCTTATCCCAAGATGGTTCTGGGCTTGTTTTAGCCTCCCTTACCCAGGTGAGCTCCGGCAATATCATCCCTCAATTAGGAAACTGAATTCTTACCTAACATTATATTCAACTGGAGTTACTTTCTGTAAACCAGAGTCCCCCAGACTTTATGGCCTTGTGGACCAGTGGGGCGTAGGCAGAGGTGGTATTCAGCTGGTTCTGATCAGTTCTGGAGAACCAGTAGCAGAAATTTTGAGTAGTTTGGAGGACCGGCAAATCCCACCTGGCTGGCCCCGCCTCCTTCTATTCTCCGCCTCCTGAGTCCCAGCTGATTGGCTGGGTCTTCTTTGGTTGCCCTGCACAGGAAAACGGAGCTGGAAAGCAGGTTAGTGGGGAGAGGAGGGACTGGGGATTTTGCAGTCTCCTTCCCATGCCACGCCCACCAAGCCACGCCCACCAAGCCAGAACCAGTAGTAAAAATTTTGATTCCCACCACTGGGCATAGGGGAGAGGGAACGGTTCTGTACAAGCAGCAGATGAGTGTGTGTGTGTGTGTAGCTCTATTTGCCCGCCGTTCACACAAATGAAGCACACGTGCTGGCCTGCTACTCACATGAGTGGAGAATGCATGTATGTGCACGTTTGTCTGCCACTTCCATGGCCCAGTCCCGAAAAGCTCAGCACCCAGTAGTGTGCTTGAGGACTGGGTGCCCCTCATTTAAACTACGGCTTAGTTTGACCTGAATGAGATCACTGCAAATCAGTTACTCTGTGTCCCTCACTTCCCAGAGATGCTTTGAAGATGAATGGACAGTCCCTTATGCATCGCCTTTAATTTTCTAAAAGAATGGCAGAAAATAAATGTAATAAATGAACAAAGGGTTCCTTATCAGAAGCAGGATGAGTGGATGGGACATACCTAGCTATTTTTAAAGCTTTAAAGACGACAATTTCACTCAATGATGCCTTTGAAGAAGTAGATGATGTTAACACGAGTTTGAAGAACCTGTTTGCTGCATTGTTTGTACCGTACAGACCAGGAAGTTGGTTCGGTGCATTTCTGCCTGTTATATAACAATGACACCATTCTGTTCTTGGTATGTGAGCTGAAACCCAAGGCCATGATGGTGAATGTATGGCACGCATGCCAGAGATGTGACAAAAATTGCGCTTACGTGCCAGCATCCAGAAGGCAATATACCACCACCCCTGCCATTCCCCTTACCTTCACTGCACATGTGGGCGACTCCCAGCTGATTTTTCAGCCTGTTTGAGGCCTTTTTTGGTCTCCCAGAGGCATGAGGGAAGCCTCTGCAGCCTTTGGAGGTCAAAAGACAGGCCCGTTTCATCACTTCCTGTATTTCCGGAAATACTGGAAGTGATGAAATGGATCCAGGTAAGGGGGAGGTGGGGGGGGATCGTGCACGCCTATGCAGGGGGTGTGGAGGGGCGCATGCATTGCCTTCTGGGTGCTGGCATGTGAGAGCAATTTTTGCCACAGGAGCCCCCAAATGGTTAGCCACCAGTGGTATAGCCATTTTCTTCCACAAGCTAGCTGTGGCATTTTGCACCAGCTGCAAAGTCTAGAGTCAACCTCTGGGATAGCCCTGTGTTCAACATATGGTAATAATCTAGTCTTGGATCCCTTCCAGCCATATTATTATCCTTTCAAGGACCGGCCCCGGTTAGAAAAAGGGCCATCCATCCCACAGCAAAACTGAATCCAAGAGAGGTTGTTCAAGCAACACTCACATGGAAACAATGGCTTCTTCAGAAGGAAGCTTAATTGTATCCAGAGTGAGACCCTGAAGACGGAAACTCCAGCCCTTCTGATTTGTCAACACCCACTTTTCATCATTTGAACGGGGATTTTTTATTTTATAACCCAATCCTACGGTTTCTCCTAGAACTGGAACTTGGTTTGCAATCTCTTGCCAGAATTGCAATTTAAGGCTACCAGGCTCTCTTTAGAAAGAGAGAGAAGGGGTGGAGGGGGGAAGAAAAACAGATAACATTGCCAAGTTTTTTAAATATCTAAGGACGTATGTTCTGTTGGTAAACGTTATCACACATCATAGTAGCACGGCTTACCTTACAACACAAAAGAATTGCAGGCAACAGAACAGCACAAAGCATCCTTGCTCTGGCTTTGAGAAAAAGAGTGAAGGGATATAGGTACCAAGCCTTCTCCTCTAACAATATAGCTCTAAGTTGGGGAGGGAGGGAGGGAGGGAGGGAGGGAGGGAGGGAGGGAGGGAGGAAGGAAGGAAGGAAGGAAGGAAGGAAGGAAGGAAGGAAGGAGGGAATGGGAAGAGAGAAGAAGGGGAGGGAAGGAGAGAGGGAGGGAAAGGGGGAGAAGAAGGAAAGAAAGAAGAAAAAGTTGGAGGAAGGAAGGGAGGAAAGAAGGGAGAGAAGGAAGGAGGGAGGGAAGAGGAAGGGGAAGGAGGAAGGGGAGGAAAAGAAGGAAGAGGAAAAGGAGAAGAAGGAAGGAAGGAAACAAAGGAAAGAAGGAAGGAGAAGGGGCAGAAGGAAGGAAAGATGGAAAGAAGGACTTTCAAGTTTGCTTGCTGGAAAGTAGTTAAATAGCAAAGAGTAGGCTGAGACACAGATAAGGGGTAAGCAATTTGAAAATGGTATGAAGATTCCTTCTTTGTTGAAATTGCAAATAAGGTTAGTTTTCTTCTGAGGCATGCAGAGATAATCAGCGCACCCACTGTGACCGATAACCAGCTCAGTTATCTGCTGTTCCTTCCTCGCCTCACTTTCCTTTGCGGACCAGAGAAGACGACCTTCTCTACCTGTCATCTCACAGATCAACAATTGCTGCAGGTTGGACTTGTCCCTTACCCATTTGTCATGCAGAAAGCACGGTGCAAATGTCATCTCCTTCCCTCCCCCTCCCCCATTTATCATGTGCCCATCAAATAGGTAATTCTCTGGCAGAGAGGATGAAGATTTGCTTCTGGGAAAACCCTTCCTCCTTCCAGGTTTGTAATTCTGTCAGGGGAGATCAAAGGAATGCTCCCTCCTTCGTTTATCTGATCAATCTGATTTAGCTTCTCATGGGAAGAGTCGCCCCTTTGGTGTTTTCTGGGCATTCAGAGAACTGGTCTGGGGAAGCCCAAAATGGCAAGTAAGCAAGGCGGACAGCATGATAAGGAAGCCAATTTGAGAAGAACAAGGTGCTGGAGGCAATCCATTTCTCTTCAGAAGCCTAAAGCTACACGGGGATGTGAGACATGATGTGGAGCATAACATCCAGCACTTAAAATGATGTTGCAAGGTCCAGTCTGGGTCAGTCACCAGGACCAGAAATTTAGTCTTTCGAGCTTTTGGACTGATGCTGAAGCCCATCTTCAAAGAAATTATCTCCTCCAGAAGAGAGAGGGAGGAAGGGATGGAGGGAGAGGGAGAGAGAGAAAAGAAGAGGAGGAGGAGGAGGAGTGGAGGGAGGGCGGGAGGGAAAGAGAGAGGCAGAGAGAGAAAAGAAGAGGAGGAGGAGTGGAGGGAGGGAGGGAGGGAGGGAGGGAGGGAAAGAGAGAAAAGAAGAAGAGGAGGAGGAGGGGAGGGAGGGAAAGAGAGAGGCAGAGAGAGAAAAGAAGATGAGGGGGGAGGGAGAGAAGAGAAGAATGAGGAGGGGGAGAGAGGGAAAGAGGGAGAGATACAAAGAGAGAGAGACATAGTTACCTGTTTCCCATAGAAAACACCGAGAGCCACAAAACCTGAGTAGGCATGGCTGTGTGTGTGTGTGTGTGTGTGTGTCATGTGACTCAGTGGGAGTGAGTGACATCGAGTTGGAGAGAGAGAGAGAATTCCCTGAGGATGCTCGAGTACGAGTTCAAAAGCTCGGAAGACCAAATCTCTGGTCCTGGTGACCGAACCAGAGTGGATTCTGCAGTATTATTCTGGCTCCCGTATATTTGCCTTCCTTCGTTAAAAGAATGTGGTGGACGTTTTTAGAAATGGCAAGGCACCAATGGTCACCCATCAATAGGGTCAGGCTATAATAAACACCCAATGCCAGTTATGGATAATCCTTCATGAATTTTCAAACAAATAGATACAGGATGTCCTCAAGTTAAACCCTTTGTATATTGACCCTCCAAACTTACAACGGCCCTGAAAAAAGTGACTTATGACTGTTTTGCAGACTTACACCAATTAGGTAAGAGCCATGGTGGTGCAGTGGTTAGACTGTGGTATGGCAGGCTGACTCTGCCCACTGCCAGCAGTTCGATCTTGACCAGCTCAAGGTTGACTCAGTCTTGCATCTTCCCGAGGTGGGGAAAATGAGGACCCCGGGGCAATTTGTCGACTCTTTAAACCACTTAGAGAAGGCTAGAAAGAGGTAAGTAAGTCTAAGTGTTATGGCTGTTGTTATTACAACCGTTGCAACACCCCCGTGGTGACGTCAGCAAAATTTGGACGCTTGTTAACTGGTTCATATTTATGACTGTTACAGTGTCCTGGGGTTGTGCGATCACCTTTTGCGACCTTCTGACAAGCCAATTCAACGGGAGAAGCCACATTCATTAAATGATCACACATGTTGTGGTTCACTGGCAGCCAGCAGCAGAATCGGACAGTGGGGAAGAACAGAGATCAGTCTAGAAGTCTGGAGAATATTTGGATGAGGGTCCTGCATTTGATGCAGAGATGGGCCCGGGACCATCTGGGAATGGGGTGCTGACTCTGGAGCCTCCAGAGGTTCTTTAGAGAAACAAAAGGGGCGACTTGGGAGTAAGGCTGGGAGGTGATTGCCCCTCCCATAAGATATAAAGGACAGGCAAAGATGACAAAACCTTTGCAGGAAGCAAAGTTGTTTGTTCAGTTCAGGCTCATTCTTGAAGCTCTTTGTACTTCGGTTGGTTTTTTTTCTAATTCATTTGACATTCCTGTTATTGGCAGCACTTCACAGGAAAGAAAGGTGGGTGGTTATCTCGAGTGACTGTTTGAGATTCATTACCAGCTGGGAATGAAAACAATTCCCAGCATTGCAATAAAACAAGACTTTTTTTTAAAATAAGAGTGTGCATAATTACGGTCTCGGAAGTCTTGGTCAGAATAACACAATTCACTTAATAACAGCAGCAATTCGCTTAACAACTGTGGCAAAAAAGGTCATAAAATGAGGCCAAACTCACTTAACACATGTCTTGCTTAGCAATGGAAATTTTGGGCTCCATTGTGATCATAAATTGAGGACTATCTGTAAATATAACACGATGCCGCAATGGAAATCTGAATGCTCTTGAAGGAGTAGGGTGTGCAAAGAATGAATTGTATTACTAAATACACTGTGCTCTGCTCAGACCTTCCAAAAATGTAGAATATACTGTCATGCCCCTGTTGTTCGAGGGAGAGGAGGAACAGGTGACAGGGAGTGGAAGTGTGGCTCTGGAGGTTGTGGAGGAAGTTGGGGAAGGGCAGAGGCTGGCTAGGCAGTCAGAGGAAGACCCAGGCCCATCCCTTCTCCATCCTAGGGCATGCAGGGAATAGAGGATAAGGGAGAAATGTGAATGGAGTGGTCTACAGGGGAGGAAAGGGCCTTGATCCCCTTCATGGGCTGCAGCTGTGAGGACTGCTTAAAAGGATGGACATGCACATAGGCCAGTGCTGCAAACGAAGCGTGAAATCTGTGGACGTCTTCAAGCCCTTATCTTGCCTGGTCTCCTTAATTGCTTCAGTATGGTTCGTGTTGTTTTTTCTATTTATAATTTATAGGAATTTTTAGTTTGAATGGCATTTCTTCTTTTTTGTAACAGTTTGTGGGGAAGCTTTTTGTCTCCAGTCACAGATATTTGGAACTTTGAAGCCAAGTTGAAGGAATTAAAGGGGCTTCACCTGTTTTCGTGACTGTGTTGCTTTTGTATCCCACCCTGGGTCATCACCTATACTATTTCAGAAAGCTTAACTGCTAGTCAGGGTGAAACATTATGACAGGTGACATGATCGCAGTGTTCCAACATTTGAGGAGCTGCCACAAAGAAGAGGGGGTTCGACCTATTTTCCAAAGCACCAGAAAGAAGGACAAGAAACAATGGGTGGAAACCTATCAAGGAGCAATCTAACTTAGACCTAAGAAGGAATTTCCTAACAGTCAGAACAATTAATCAGCAGAATGACTTGTCTCCAAAAGTTGTGAGTGATCCATTATTGGAGGTTTTAAAAAAGAGTTTGGACAAGCGTTTGTCTGGAGTTTCCTCTTTGAGCAGGGGAGGTTGGACTAGAACAGGAGTCGTCAAACTCATAATTTTAAATCCTGCAGACCACTAATATGAATTTTGACTGACGATGGCTTGCTGACGTGGGTGGGAAAGTTGGTCCCATGTTCCAGAGCTGCAGGAATCACAGGACTGGCCCTTTGGTCATTCCAGAGCAGCTGCTCCTCCACCAGGGTGCACCGGCCTGCCCTGGACTGAAGAAGCTGCTCCAGAATGACCAGAGGGTCAGTCTTGTGACTACTGCAGCTCTGGAATATGGGACCAATTTTCCCACCAACATCAGCAAGCCATCCTGGGGTGGATTTCCCACCCAACCCCGTTGGTCTTACCCTCCAGTTCCAGCCCGCGTGGCTCTACTCAAGGTAAGGTTTGTGCTTGATCGAAGGACGGGGGCCAGCGGGAGGGCAGTCCATGTGGGTGGTGCATCCTTGTGTTCCTGCACAGCCTGGATTAATTGCTTTGGAGGGGGGGACAATTCTCATCAACATTTTCTCATGGTCCCCAGCCCACCAGTTGGCGAACACTGGAGTAGATGACCTACAAGATCCCTTCCAACTCTGCTATTCTGTTATTATTGTATTATTGTTTTGTTTTAAAAAGGAAGGATGAATATTTTTTTTCATGGCACTTCATTACCTATTATAACATGGCATAAATATTCCAGCACTGCTAATAATTTCTTCTCACCAGATTGGAATCCAGACACTTCAGCAAATATGTGTTCAAGTACAAGGGAAATAATTCATTCCAATGGCCTGGCTGTCTAAACAGGATTTCTCAACCTTGACTGCGTGTGGACTTCAAATCCCAGAATTCCCTAGCCAGCCTTGGGAAATTTGTCTATATAAGCATGGGTCAAGCAGTTTAAGCAGGGATAAACCTATCTTAAGTGCTTTTGTATTTACATAATTTAGAAAACTCTTTCCAGAATATTACAGCAGAGGAAAATCACGCTTCCCAAAGGAATACTTTGAATACCGTAAAAATCTGCATATGTGAGCTCATTTATATGTAAATGGACAATAGCTCTCTGACTAGAGAGAGCCATAAATCAGGATATTAATGAACTGTACAAATGAGGATTTCTGAATGCTTTTTGATAAGATATTGTTTTTCACTATAGGGAATAAACAACCCTGTTTCAGTTAAATACGGCATCTTTGGGCACATTTACATTGGCATCTTTGGGAGAATCTGCACAAGTTGCTGTCCTGCATGCAGGCAATTGCTGGACTATTTCAAAAGAAATATCCATTTAAGGTTATCACTTGATGTCTCCCTAGTACTGCAACGTATTTCTCTCAAACCTGCTAATATTTCACTGACACTTGCTTAAAACATGACTGCATGCTGTTTGAAACAGCCCCACACTACTGTTAAGTGTTAAAAACAAAAACAGTGGCTAATTAAAATTAACAGAATAACAGAGTTGGAAGGGACCTTGGAGGTCTTCTAGTCCAACCCCCTGCCTAGGCAGGAAACCCTACACCACTTCAGACAAAGGGTTATCCAACATCTTTTTTAAAACTTCCAGTGTTGGAGCATTCACAACTTCTGGAGGCAAGTAGTTCCACTGATTAATTGTTCTCACTGTCAGTAAATTTCTCCTTAGTTCTAGGTTGCTTCTCTCCTGGATGAGTTTCCAGTTGTTGCTTCTTGTCCTGCCTTCTGGTGTTTTTGAGAATAGATTAAGACTCCCTCTTCTTTGTGGCCACCCCTTCGATATTAGAACACTGCTCTCATGTCAGCCCTAGTCCTTCTTTTCAGTAAACTAGACAAACTCAATTCCTGCAACTGTTCTTTATATGTTTTATCCTCCAGTCTCCTAATCATGTTGAGACTCTGGAACAAGTGCAGAGAAAAACAACCAGGATGATTAGGGGGCCAGAGACTAAAACATACGATGAACGGTTGCAGGAACTGGTGGGCATGGCTAGTCTAGTTCAGAGAAGGACCAGGGGAGACAGGATAGCAGTCTTCCAATATTTGAGGGGATGCTACAGAGAGGAGGAAGGAAGTCAAGCTACTCTCAAAAGCACCCAAAGACCAGAAAAGGAATAATGGATGGAAACTGATCAAGGAGAGATTCAACCTGGAAATAAGGAGAAATTTTCTGACAGTGAGAACAATGAACCAATGGAACAGAAGTTGCCTTCAGAAGTTCTGGGAGCTTCATCACTGGAGGCTTTCAAGAAGAGACTGCCATCGGTCAGAAATGGTGTAGGGTCTCTTGCTTGGATAGTGAGTTGGACTAGATGACCTACAAGGTCCCTTCCAACTCTGTTAATCTAATCTAATCATCTTTATTGCTTTTTTTCTATACTCTTTCTAGAGTCTCAACATGCCTATCATAGGACGCCTTTCTTTTGGGAACCTCAGTCCAGCTCTGGAAGTAAACAGCTTCTTGTTCACACTGGATGCTGTCTACCAGTGAGGATTTTCTGAAGAAATGTCACTGGCACGTTAGCTCAGCTTACACAAGTCAAAATTCTGATTCGGATCAGGAATTTGGCTTTCAAAGAGTGGAAACTGCTTCTGGATTTTGTGCTTGTGATGGGAAAAAAATGAAACTTTGAATTTGCTCATTAGATAGGTTCGTTGTTATAGAAATAGCTAGTCTATATTATTGTGTAAAAGTAAAACCTTGAGGCTATTATGTTATTATCTTCTACTCAGAGATTCAGAAGTCAATGCTTTCTTCCCCCCCTTTTCACCTTCTACCCCACACTGCCTCATTTCCCCTTTTTCCTCTCTTAGTTTCCCATTGTTTTCATTTTCTTCATATTTTATACTCTGATCGATTAATAAAAAATGTTAAACACCCAAAGAAAGAATGGAGTTGGAATCCTATTCTGTACAACACTCTTAATGAGTTTCAGACCCAGAAACAAACAAACTGTATTGTTTTTAACTACCAGAGCTAGAAATTTCATAGGAGATAAAAAAAAAGAGGTTGTTATAAAAGATTAAGTTCTAACTGAAGACTGCATGACACATAACTTATTCTAAATTCTCAGACTGCAATCTTAAGCATGCATAAATGGGAGTAGACACCAAACAAGACTAGGAATTCATGTGGCCTGCAGGCAGTAAATTATCTGCTCCACTTCAGCATAGAGGTGAAATATAGAAAAAAGGGTGTCTTCAGATTACAGGTAACTCCTCAACCGTACGATCACAATTGAGCTCAACATTTCTGCTGCTAAGAGAGACATTTGTTAAAGTGAGTTTTGCCCCCATTTTACGATCTGTCTTGTCACTGTTGTTAAGTGAATCACTGCAGTTGTTAAATTAGTAACATGTTGTTAAGTTAATCTGGCTTCCCCGTTCATTTTGCTTGTCAGAAGGACACAAAAGGAGACGCTGCAACTGTCACAAATATAGTCAGTTGCCAATCATCTGAATTTTGATCACATAACCATGGGGATCCTGCAACCGTCATAAGTGTGAAAAACGGTCAAAAGTCACTTTTTTCAATGCTGTTGTGAACAGTCACTAAATGAACGGTTGTACGTCAAGACTTAAAGGCCAACATTGAATATAAAGGCAAAGGTTCCCCTCGCACATCTGTGCTAATCGTTTCCGGTTCTAGGGAGCGATGCTCATCTCCATTACAAAGCCAAAGAAGAGCCAGCGCTGTCCGAAGACGTCTCCATGGTCATGTCGCTGGCATGACTAACGCCAGAGGAGCACGGAACGCTGTTCCCTTCCCACCAAAGTGATCCCTATTTTTCTACTCGCATTTTTTACATGCTTTCGAACTGCTCGGTTGGCAGAAGCTGGGACAAGGAACGGGAGCTCACTCCATTATGTGGCGCTAGGGATTCGAACTGCTGAACTGTTGACCTTTCTGATCGACAAGCTCAGCATCTTAGCCACTGAACTACCGCATCCCTGCTGAATATACCTATTTGGAAATCTACCACAGCAATTTCAGTGCCCTTCGGTTTCGTGTGTGTGTGTGTGTGTGTGTGTGTGAAAAAAATCAAGGTTACAGCATTTGATGTGATGATTTATGTTTTGGAATCAGAGGTGAGCCTTACAGTACTGATTTCTTTGAAATCATTATGGCTTATACCAGAATCCTAGGACAGGATAGAATATCTGTATTAACTGTGTAAATCTAGTAAAAGGAAGAGAATTTACACCAGGGGTCTCCAACCTTGGCAACTTTAAGACTTGTGGACTTCAATTCCCAGAATTTCTCAACCAGCTTTGCGGGCTGAGGAATTCTGGGAATTGAAGTCCACAGGTAAGTCCTAGGATGTCCTTGTGGACTTCAATTCCCATGACTGAGGAATTCTGGGAGTTGAAGTCCACAGGACTTAAAGTTGCCAAGGTTGGAGACCCCTGATCTACACCTTCTATCAGTGTAAATGCTGATCACTCTGTGCGTTTCTTTGAATTTTTGTAAGGGAAAGTAAAAAATATAAAATAACTGTGTGTCCTAAGCCTACATGGAAACTGGTGTTCTCACTGCCCCAACATCTGGATCTACCAGGAGCCCTTCGCCAAGTAAGATGAGATATTGCTCACAGGCCTCAGAACAGAAAGGGAAATAAAGCAAAATTAGAACAAAATGTGTTACTTTATGTATTACTTATATAGACAGGTAGTTACAGCTTTCTTTCGGCACCTTAAATGTATAAAAGAACTTATATCTTTCTTATGCTGCTTTATTTCTGTTCAACCATGTCCAATTTTCAGAGACTGCCTGGATAGGTCCCTGCAATTTTCTGGGCAATGTTTACAAGATGTTTGCCACTGCCTCCTTTCTAGGGCTGAGAGAAGGTGACTGACCCAAGGTCAAAGGCAGGACTAGAACTCACAGTCTCCTGGTTTCTAATCTCACGCCTTAGCCACTACACCTGACCCAAACCTGAGAGTAAACACAAGACAAAGGTAACAGCACAACCGTTTACTGTTTCATTTACGAATCCTGTTTCTTCACAGATAAAAGGCTGCTTCCAACTAATTAGCTCCAATAAGGAAGAGCCTTTCCAAGTTTTTGCAAGGCTGCCAAGGACAACAGATAAAGTTCCTAAACAACAAATCAAAGAGTCTCCAATTACCAACTCAGATATTCCTAATGTCCACCAGTCTCGAGTATCAAACTTCTTTGCTCCCTGCAAAGAACTCCGGTTTCTCAGCTGGCTTTTATCTCTTAAGGGAGGGGCCATTACCTTGCAGCCTTATTCCTGAGTCACCAGTGCTGCTGCAGCTGCTCCTTCCTTCAAGCAACCCTGCGTGCACATGCTCTGGGCACAGGCTCCTCAGAGGCCTCTTCCTCACTGCTGCCAGCCTCCACAATCTCCAGAGGCAGCACTCCATTCCCTGATGGTCCTGGCCCCATCCCTGCATCACACGCAGGTCCCTCATCTGAGTCCTCGCTCTCCGAGACCTCAGCTGTCTGCACCACCTGCTGGCCAATCACTCTATGCTTCTTAATTTTTTAAAAAGGCTTTCCAAGCCCACTTGAGAACACATTCATAAACTTGCTGCATTTTAGTATTTTTTTCTCTATCAGGAGCAGAACTTCATTATCATTGGCAAAGTGGGTGATTGGGGCTTGTAATTTTCTGCATTGCTTAGTCTGTTTGACTCGAAAGCATCTTTTAAAAACTGACTTCCTGTCTCCCATATTCCCTTGTAAAGTAATCCTCAACTTACAACAGTTCATTTAGTGGCCATTCAAAGTTACAACATCTGTGAAAAAAGTAACTTATGACTATTTTTCACACCTAGGATGATTGCAGCATCCCCATGGTTACATGAAGAAAAATTCAGACAGTTGGCAACTGACTCGTATTTTTGACTGTTGCAATGTCCTGGAATAGAATAGAATAGAATATGGGATGGAATAGAATATGGAATGGAATAGAATAGAATAGAATAGAATAGAATAGAATAGAATAGAATAGAATTCTTTATTGGCCAAGTGTGATTGGACCCAAAGGAATCTGTCTTGGTGCAGATGCTCTCGGTGTATATAAAAGAAAAGATACATTTGTCAAGAGTCAAGAATCATCAGATACAACACTTAATAATAATCATAGGGTACAATAAGTAATTAAATCATACTAGGAAATAGTCAATATAAATCATAAGGATACAAGCGACAAAGTTACAGTCATACAGTCCCAAGTGGGAGGGGATGGGTAATAAGGAGTGATGAGAAGATTAATAGTAATAGTAGTGCAGTCTTTGTAAATAGTTGGACAGGGTTGAGGGAATTAGTTGTTTAGCAGAGTGATGGCATTGGGGAAAAACCTGTCCTTGTGTCTAGTTGTTCTGGTGTGCAGTGCTCTGTAGTGTTGTTTTGAGGGAAGGAGTTGAAACAGTTTATGTCTGGGATGTGAGGGGTCTGTAGATATTTTCACAGCCCTCTTTCTGACTTGTGCAGTATACGGGTCCTCCATGGAAGGCAGGTTGGTAGCCATTGTTTTTTCTGCAGCCACGACCTACTTAATTTCACTGTAGGAGGAGCAATGACAATAAAGTAAACTAAACTAAACTTCTGATCAGCAAACACAATGGGGAAGCCAGATTCCCTTAACAACTATGCTAAACTAACTTAACAACTGCAGTGATTCACTTAACAAAAACGGCAAGAAAAGTCGTAAAATAGGGCAAAAGTCACTGAACAAATGCCTCACTTAGCAGCATAAATTTTGGACTACAATTGTGGTCGCACGATGAGGGCTCTGTGTCACTCAATTCCACCCAACTGCTTTCAATCTTTTGGATTGCTTTTTAATTTTGAAATGACTTGAAACTTTGGGAACTCCAAGAGCTTCTTCTTCGTACAGGATCCCCAAACTTGACAACTTTGAGACTTGTGGACTTCAACTCCCAGAATTCATAGCTGGCTGGAGAATTTTGGGAGTTGAAGTCCAAAAGTCTTAAAAGTTGCCAAGTTTGGAGATCTCTGTCTTAGTACATCGGCTGCCAAGTTGGTCCTGTCAAAAGTCACTGAGGCTCTACCGCTGATTGGCAGGATTAAATATGCTATTCAACAGAGGTCAATTTCAACAGAATGACTCCTCTTGACATCAGAGAAGAAGATCTAGATAGACCCTTCATGAATGAAGGGTCTCCAAAATTATGAAATCGGATATACCGTTCCAAGAAATGTTGGCATCGGCCTCACACACTAAGGTCCAATGAACCTTAGTGCAAATATCTGATTAGTGCAAATATAACAGTCCTCCTTTTGAAATTTAGAGTGCCAGTATGAGTCACGCTACATTATGGGGACAAAGAATAAGGAAAATTGCCATTTAGATATATATTTTACCAAGCATGCACATGCTAACTGGATACTTAAATGTTACAGGGTTAATTAGGTGGTCTGGAGAAATGCTTCTGAAATTAAGAAACAGGTTCCTTTGACAGCTGCCTCTCTGCCAACCGCTGCAAATAATTTGGCTGGGAAAGAGAAAATAAACTCAGAATCAGGGCCATTCCATCCCACAAAACTTCACTTTCTGAGCCCAAACAATTTGAAAGAAGATCCTCTTCCCTTTACATTCCTCTTATAGCATCCCTGGACTTCCCTTCCACTATAAACATTCCCCTGTTGAAGAGACACATAAATAGAGGAGGCCTCATTCCACAGCCCCAAGGCACAAAGAGTCTCAAACACACAGACTTTTATTTTTATATTTTTTAAACGGGATGGTAGGAAAAGAAGAAAGCAAGGGACTGAGAAACAAACAACAGAGAAACAACAACAACCCTGCGGGGAGGGCAAGGGGAGGTGGGAGTTTTGCAAACATAACTTCTTGACAACTGCAGAGCAGAGGTGGGTCTCAAGAGCCAATATGCTTCTTCTTAAAAGCGCTGGAGTTTTGTGAAGTCAATAGAATAGAATAGAATTCTTGTATTGGCCAAGTGTGATTGGACACACAAGGAATTTGTCTTGGTAGAAATGCTCTCAGTGTGCATAAAAGAAAAGATGCATTCGTCAAGAGTCAAGAATCATCAGGTACAACACTTAATGATAGTCATAGGGTACAATAAGAATAGAATAGAATAGAATAGAATAGAATTCTTTATTGCCCAAATGTGATTGGACACACAAGGAATTTGTCTTGGTGTAAATACTCTCAGTATACATAAAAGAAAAGATACATTCGTCAAGAGTCAAGAATCATCAGGTCCAATCCTTAATAATAGTCACAGGGTACAATAAGCAATCAAATCATACTAGGAAACAGTCAAACCTTCTCCATCCCAACTTTTAAAAGAGTTCCTTTACAAGGCCAGAGCAGAGATGTTTGTGGAGGGAGTTGAAGGGGGGAAGAGAGAGACTTTCCTCTTTTCTTTTGTCTGCAGGCTACCCTGCCAACCAGGCAGTGTGCATGACCTGGGTTCAAACAGACCCCTCTGCCCTTTCTGAGCCTCCAACCAGCTGTTAGACACACACAAACACACACACACACCCAAGAGCACCAGGTTTTCCCTTTTGCCCATCCACTCCTTCCCCTCAGCCATAAAAAAAAAGGGGGGGGGGGAAGCAGCACCCATTTGCACAAGGAGGTGGCAAGAGAAGTCATGGCAGTGCCGGCAGTGTGCTCACACACACACTGTATTTCCCCCTCCTTCCACCCCACTCTTCTCTCCAAAGCTTACCAGCTTTGCAGGGGTCTTTATACTCAATTGCCTCCATCTCTTCCTCCTCTTCCTCTTGCAGGACGTCGCTGTAATCTGTAAAATCCACGGCTTGTCCCAGGACCAGCAGCAGCAGGCAGGAAAGGAAGAGTAGCCCCCCCTTGAACGCAGACATGCTGGCAGGTCCCGGGAAATGCTCCACGGAACTGGAAACGGGGGAGGGGGGTCGGGGGTTGGGGGTGGGGAGAGAGAGAGAGAGAGAGGAAACAAGAGTGGGAAAGGGGAAGAGGAGGAGGGAGGGGAGAGAAATGGAAAGAGATGGAGAGGTTTCCCCTCCTTTCTTTCTTTCTTTCTTTTCTTTCTTTTCTTTTCCTCCTTTCTCTCTCTCTCTCTCTTTTTCTTTTTCTTTTAGGGAAATGAGGTCTGGCGGAGGCGGGTTCAAGAGCCGGAGCTCAGCCCCCTCCAAGCTGGAGGGTTTGATCACAGTACAACCCTGGGAACTGGGCCAGCCCCCCCCCCCCCGGGGGAGAGAGAGAGAGAGAGATGGAGGAGAAAAGGGGGAGAAAGAGAGAGAGAGAGCAAAGCTTTGGAGCTTCAGGGAGATGCTGCCACTCACTCACCCCCCAACTCAGCCTCTTTGCCCGGCGGCGAGGTCCGGCTTTCGTCCGCGGAGGGAGGGCTGCGCGTGGCTCGGTCGGTGGGTGGGCGTGGAAGGGACACCCTCCCCTCCCCATCCCTTGCAAACTTTTTCTTCTTGTTGTTGTTCTTTTGCCCTCTTCCCGCCCCCCCCCTCCATCGCCGGACGGAAAGCGAGGCGTAGAAACAAAGCTGGGGAGTCCAGGGACGGACCCCTTCCTCCTCCTCCTCTTCCTCCTCCTTCCCACCCTCTCCCGCCTTTCTTACCGGGGGAGGGGGGAGGGGAGACCCCTTGGCAAAAACTCCGCACAAGTGGGACGAGGAGGAGTGTGTGTGTGTGTGTGTGTGTGTGTGGGAACAAGCAAGGGCATTTTAGGACAGAGCGGAAGAGTTGAGCCGAGTCCTGGGACCTTTCCAGGGGTGGGGGGTGGGGGTGGGAGAAATGGGGAGGGGGCTGGAAGGAGAAAGAAAAGCCTCGTTTCCCACCCCCTCCCTCCCCAGCATCTCTTCCCCCCCCCCCCGCACTTCCCTCCTTTGCAAACCCCGCCGTTTCCACGGAAAGCGGGTCGGGAGCGGAGCGGGGCCCGGGCGCTTCCTGGGAAGGGGTCAAATCGGCCTGGGTCTCCCTGGGAGAAGGCCGGCCAGGGGGAAGCGACCCCCCCCAACCCCGCCTGCTTTTCTTTCCTTCCGAGGAGGAGGAGGAGGAGGAGGTTCGCGGGGTCTTGGGTGAAGCTTCTTCCCCTGGGGAGGGAGGGAGCGGGGGGGGGGGCGAGCCCGAGGGAGAAGAAAAGACCCCTCCCTCCCTTCAAGGCAAAGGGATGGGAAGGAAACCCTGGGTCGTCTGGAGGGGCAGCTTTTGCACGCCCTGGGCATCGCCTTCCCCGCCCCCCTCCCCCCAGCCCGCTTGGTGCCACGTGGACCGAGCGGAAGGGAACTGCTGGCCTGTGGGTCCTGGTGGGCCCTTGACTTCACTGGGGGGACGGGGGGGGGGACGGGGGGAAGAGTTGGGTCCTTTTATGAGGCTTTGGGAGTCGGGCCGGCTTGCTTTGAAATCCCAGCCAGAGAATCCTGGCCTAATTTTTTTGAATTAATTAATTCGAAAATTTACCTTGCCACCTATTGGCTTATAAAAACATCATATATATTTATAGCTCTATCTGTCTATCTGTCTGTCTGTCTACCTATGTACCTGTATCTATGGGTCTGTCTGTTTATCTCTCTCTCCTTCTCTGTATGTCTGTCTACCTACCTAGGTACCTGTATCTATCTGTCTAAGTATCTGTTTATCTCTCTCTCTCTGTATATCCGTCTACCTACCTACTTAACTACCTACGTACCTGTATCTGACTATCTGTCTGTCTATCTATCTATCTATCTAATAAAAACTAATAGCAATAGCACTTAGACTTATATACCGCTTCACAGTGCTTTTACAGTCCCTCTCTAAGCTGTTTTACAGACTCTTGCCCCCCAACAATCTGGGTCCTCATTTTACCCACCTGGGAAGGACAGAAGGCTGAGTCAACCTTGAGCCTGGTGAGAATCGAACTATCAAACTGCTGGCCGTCAGTAGAAGTAGCCATATTGCACTCTAAACCCTGCGCCACCGTGGCTCCTAATAGAAGGTCCTTATTCTGGGTCCCACCAGGTGTATTTCCCTAGGGCAGTAATGACAAACCTTTTCAGCACTGAGTGCCCAAACATGTTTGGGATGTTTTCAGGCCGGTTTTTAGGTGTTTTCAGGCTGGTTTTTTTGGCTTTTTTTCAGGCCAAAACCAGCCTGATTTTCTCACCGTTTTCCGGGATGATTTCCGGTGCTCCAGCGCCTGCAAAGACCAGCTAGCCAGCATGCATGTGTGGGCCAGAAACCAGAAGAACACCTGTTGATGGCAGGCATGCCCCCAGAGAGGGCTCTGTGTGCTACCTCTGGCACACATGCCATAGGTTCTCCATCATGGCCCTAGGGGATGAGACCCGCAGCATTCCTTGCCCCCTTGCTCTAATGGGTCGGGGTAGATGTGACCAGCAGGAGACGGACCCTCAGATAACCCGGTCCCAAGCCATGAAGGGCTTTAAAGGCGACAACCAGCACACCTTGAAATTGGCAACCAATTCAGCTATCCGGCAGGAGAGATGATACATGTACACACTAAGGTATGCACAAAACCATGTGGGCTACTGCATTTCTGCACCAATTGGAGCTTCCGGATGTAAAGCACGTTGCAATAGTCAAGGCAGGGAGTGACTAGGGCAAGGGTCTTCAAACTGGGCAAGTTTAAGACTTGTGGACTTCAACTGCAAGAATTCCCGAGCTAACGTGACTGGAGGAGAAATTCTGGGAGTTGAAGTCCACAGGTCTTAAAGGTGTCAAGTTTGAAGACCCCCTGGACTAGCATGGGGGGTCTTCAATGTAGCCATTTTAAGACTTGCAGACTTCAACTCTCAGAATTCCTGAGCTAACG
This sequence comes from Hydrophis major, assembly GCA_033807585.1. Lineage (NCBI taxonomy): Eukaryota > Metazoa > Chordata > Lepidosauria > Squamata > Elapidae > Hydrophis > Hydrophis major. The sequence continues at coordinate 20,182,783 of CM066334.1, read as the reverse complement.
TGACTGGAGGAGAAATTCTGGGAGTTGAAGTCCACAGGTCTTAAAGGTGTCAAGTTTGAAGACCCCCTGGACTAGCATGGGGGGTCTTCAATGTCAGCCATTTTAAGACTTGCAGACTTCAACTCTCAGAATTCCCAAGCTAACATGACTGGATGAGAAATTCTGGGAGTTGAAGTCCACAAGTCTTAAAGGTGTCAAGTTTGAAGACCCCTGGACTAGCATGGGGGGTCTTCAATGTCAGCCATTTTAAGACTTGCAGACTTCAACTCTCAGAATTCCTGAGCTAACATGACTGGAAGAGGAATTCTGGGAGTTGAAGTTCACAAGTCTTAAGCTGTCAAGTTTGAAGACCCCTGGACTAGGGCATGAGTGACTCTGAGCCACTAATGTTGAAAGATAAATAAAAAAAAGACCAGCCAAAACAAGTAATGTGTATCCCTTTATTTTAGGGTTCACAGCAGGGGTCCCCCAACCCCCGGCATGCCATAAACGGGGCCGCACAAACAAGTGAAACCCCACCTTTGGGATGCAGGCAGCACACGAAACCCCATCCCTTCCGGTCCATGGCAAAACATGTATTCCCAGTACCGGTGCCCAAAAGATTTCTGGGGGCCACTGGTTGACATCAGGAGTGTCCATCCTTGACCACTTGAAGACTTGTGGACTTCAACTCCCAGAATTCCCCAGACAGCAGGGTTGGTGCCGACTTCCCACTTCTTTCCTTTTTGCTCACCTCTTCTTTTTCTCATTGGTAATTTAGGTTTCCCAATGACAGTACGGAACATGGTAAAGGCTCTATTCTGTTCTGTTCTGTTCTGTTGTTCTATTCTATTCTGTTCTATTCTATTCTATATTCCTATCCTATCCTATCATTCTTAATATTATTCTATTCTGTTTACTTAGTCTGCATTACTATTACTATTAATCTTCCCATCACTCCTTATTGCCCATCTCCTCCCACTTGTGACTGTATGACTGTAACTTCGTCACTTGTATCCTTACGAGTTATATTGGCTGTTTCCTAATATGATTCAATTGCTTATTGTACCCTATGACTATCATTAAGTGTTACACCTGATGATTCTTGACTCTTGACAAATGTATCTTTTCTCTTATGTCCACTGAGAGCATTTGCACCAACAAATTCCTTGTGTGTCCAATCAGACTTGGCCAATAAAGAATTCTATTCTATTCTGTTCTGTTCTGTTCTATCCTATCCTTATTGTACCCTATGACTATTATAAATTGTTGTACGTTATGTTTCTTGAAGAATGTATCTTTACTTTTACATACCCCGAGAGCTTATGCACCAAGACAAATTCCTTGTGAGTCCAATCACACTTGGCCAATAAAGAATTCTATTCTATTCCTATTTCATTTCTATTTCTATTTCTATTCTATCCTATTTCTATTTTTATTCTATTCTATCCTATTCTTTTTTTATTCTATTCTATTCTATTCTATTCTATTCTATTCTATTCTATTCTATTCCCTTTTCTATTCCTATTGTACCCTATGACTATTAAGTGTTGGACCTGATAATTCTTGACTCTTGACGAATGTATCTTTTCATTTATGTACCCTGAGAGCATTTGTATCAAGACAAATTCCTTGTGTGTCCAATCACACTTGGCCAATATAGGATTCTATTCTATTCTATTCTATTCTATTCTATTCTATTCTATTCTATTCTATTCTATTCTTATTGTACTCTATGACTATTGTTAAGTATTGTCCCTGATGATTCTTGACTCTTGATGAATGCATCTTTTCTTTTATGCACACTGAGAACATTCGCACCAAGACAAATTCCTTGTGTGTCCCATCACACTTGGCCAATATAGGATTCTATTCTATTCTTAAACATCCCTCATTATTCTACTTAGAATGTTTCACGAATGGCTGTGTTTCTATTTTCTCTCGACTTAAGTTTACAACCCAACCAGAAAGTTATTTCTTCTAATCAGGAAGGGATGAGTGAAATCGTCTCCATCTCCTCAAGGTGAGACTTGCCCTCTCATTTCAAATCCCTGAAGTGCTGGTCTCTCCCTGTGCAAACAAACTCACAAATAAAACAACTCAATTTGTCAGCTGCACGCACAAAAGCTTTTGCAAACCCCACAGGCAACAACACAAATTGTGACACTGCAGTTGCAGCAGTTTTCCAGGTGGGATTTCTCCAGGCTTTACACAGTACAGGAAGACCTCAACTTAAAACCACAACTGGGGCAAGAAGTTCTGTTGCTAAGTGAGGCAATTGAGTCGTACCAGATTTTATGCCATGGTTAAGGGAATTGTATGGCTGTTAAATGAATCTGGCATCTCCTGTAAACTTTGCTTCTCAGAGGCTGGTTGAAAAGGCCACAGATGGTGATCACATCATAAACAGGATGTTGCGGCCATCATAAATATATGAGAGTTGCCAAGTGTCCAAATTTTGACAATGTGAACATAAAGATGCTGCAACAATCATAAGGGTGAATATGGTTAGAAGTCACCTTTTTCTGTGTTGTAAATTGAGGATTACCTAATCCACAAAAATGAACCTTTTTGTACTACATACAACCCTACATACAATATCCTGATGCAATGGAGGAAATTATGGCATTTTATTCCCAAGAATTGATCCAATTCGTAGCTCACAATGTGCTCGACAAAAGCAGGAATATACTTAGTTCGAGCAAGTTTTCTAAAGTTATTTTCAGAATTTCCTGATCATGCCCAAGGTGATTGTGAAGAAAAATAAAAGGTGACCACCTTTTTAATTGGAACATTCAGAACAATTTATTGAAGTCAACCTCAAGCAAAGAGTTAATCAGTGGAATGTCATTTTAAAAACCTTTCCAAATTAATGTTCACGGAAGCAAACACACATCTGAATTCCAAAGTATTTGTAAAATAAAAAAGGCAACATCTCAGTAAATATAATGTACAAAAATTATATGTTCCTACCACACTCACATTCAGTAAGAAGCTAAAATATTACAGGCAATTCTAGATACACTTTGACTAGTAAACAATGAACTATCTATGTACAAGTTAACCAAGCTTTATAGATGTCCACACTATGCAAGGGAACATAGGCTAAACAACAAAAAACCTCCAAAATGTTGTTATGTCTCAAAATCTATGCAGCAACATCAAGTCATAATACAGTAATAATCCCCATGGATCACCCCCAGGGAAACTTAACACTACTCCTTAGTGTTGAAATCTTTTATCCGGGTTTGAGAAACTTCTAAAGATATTGATTTTTTTTTTTTAAAGTGAATATCAATGATTCTGCTATTAAAGACTCTGGTGATTTTTGTTAAAATAACATCTCACAGAATCTACAAAGTTTGGTACATAGTAACAAGATCTACAGAAATAACAATTCTACAAAGTCATTGTTACAGATAAAGAGTTACACAGGAACGGAGACAATCTGTTGGTATTGGTGTCTGTTGTGCAATATCACGTGTTGGGGATACAAATGGATTTTGTCTTTTTTTTTTTTAATCTTCTCTAGCAAACTCAGAATAATAAGCACATACCCTTATAAACAAATAAAAGACACATTCTGGTTGCTAGCCCATCATAATAGCTATTTCACCAACTTGGTTTTCAATGTCAACACAAATTCACTACTCAGGGGAAGTAAAAAAAAACAGGGCAGTAAAGAAATGACATTGACCAGATAACAGATCAACATGAAAGAATCTAAAGCAGACATAAAACTTTTCTCCAGTTAGTTCTTAATGAGAACCTGGTGCTAACAGTGTGGACCAAGTGTTCAGGAGAACATGTAATCTAAACCAGAGATCTCCAAACTTGGCAACTTTTTAAGACTTGCAGACTTCTTCCAACTCCCAGAATTCCCCCATCAGCATGACTGGCTAGGGAATTCTGGGAAATGAAGTCCACAAATCTTAAAAAAATCTTGCCCAGTTTGGAAGACCCTGATCTAAAGAGAAGCACAGCCCCATTCCTGTGTGCAGGGACTAGTATTATCCCCATAATGGGAAGCAGTGAACAAACACCTTTGGCAAAATGGCAATTTAATGGTATAGGCAGAGTTGATGCTGGGCAGACACATCATTCCAAGATTTATGCATGACACCGCAGTTACAAAAAACACCCCCCACTTCCTTTCCCTCCATCCTCTCCAGGAAGGAGTGCCCCTTACCCAATTATATTTGTACCCAAGCTCGCCCCAGGCAGCTGAATACCAATTTGCTCAAGTCCACCTCCCAGAGTTAATAAGTGCTTTTTTTTTTTTTTGTCTGAAATCTCTGACGTGGACTGGGCTCGTTTAGTGTTAGAAATACAAAAATACTGGAAAGTTCATAATGCTGCCCCTACCTCAGGCAACGGCGTTAAGAAGAAACAAGCAAAGGGAGTGGAGCTTACTTTCCAAGTATTTCCTATATGCCTTCAATTCATATTGTGCAATAGAAGCGGGGAATCAGACTCCAGGTGTTCAGGTGGGATGAGACTCATAATACAACAGGAAAATGAATAAATAAAATACAAACTGTAAAATAAGCATGGAAAATAGTTTCAAGTACTTTAAACCCTGAATTCAATGAGGCAGAAGATAACAATGTTAAAGTGACTATATTCGTACCAGCGGTTGAAGCTCCCCACCTCCCAACCCTACCCATAACATCTCCATTATATTATATACAGTCAGTGGGTTTTCAGATCATTGGCAATGATATTGTAATAATTACATCTTTCGAATGCCACTGGGGTTATGCAGAAGGGGCACCCAGCGCAAAGCCCAGTCCCTTCATCTTCCTTACAAGTTCCAAAGAACCGTTTCTCATGCGGCATTTCAAAGAGCACAGATATGCACTTAAGGACTGCTAACACACAATGTAGGAAGTACATGCCTGTGTTGTACGTCCTGGAGGAAAGGGGGAAAAAAAGCACCATGACCACAAACAAAACACTTTTGCTTCAGACATACAAACTTGGGGTCTTGGGGGAGGCTGCCCAGAACTTTTGAGATCAAACTACAGCAACTGGCTCATGATTTTACATGGTGAATCCTGAAATCATGGTGAGGTCTGGAAAGAAATGGGGTGGGTGGATGGGAAATATTGTCAAAAAATACTGCGCAGGTAGCTGCTTGCAAAAGAAGACTAGAATATCCCTTCCTTTGTTTCTTGTTTCATTCCTCAAAGCCCAAACTAGAAAAATGGCAGGTATGTTTCTTGATTTTTTTTTCCATTTCTTGGAAGAATCACAACCCTTGGAGTGTTTGATGAAGCAATTCTAAAAGTGTAAAAATATGCAGACATTCCTATCCCACCTGTGTATCCCCAGAATTCACGAGACACCTGCTTGAAATCTAAGTGTCAAAGCTTTGTTCTTTAAACTGTTTACCCAGCCAGGTGTTTTCATGGCTGCTTTTTCATTTGCTTCCAGATAAAAACATCCTTCCTCGAGGCACAGATTTAAACCAAGGCTGCAAAATGCAAAAAGCATTCCAGAGTCTTGAGTCAGAGTTATGACAATACAGCCAAAAGATTTCTGCATTCTACAAGATGCAATTTTGAAGCTCGAAGCGTCTCCACAATTGCAAGAACGCAAAAACTGCAGGACTTCTGGCGGAGCAAGCCAACTTTCCACTCCTGATTAAAGTGCGTGTAAAAATGTAACAGGTTTTTCTATGGGGATCCCCTATCGTGGCTTGCGGCATACGAGCAACAATGCTAGGTGTCTGCCCACTCAGAAATTACATTTCATTGAATTCACAGCACGAGACTATGCGTGTCCATTGTCCACTCTTGGCAAGTAGTACTGCTGTGTTCAATTGGTTTGTCCCACGGATGTGTGCAAAGCAAGACATGTATCTCAGGGAAACTTAAACTTATTCTAAGTGCATACAAGATAATCAGCAGTGGTTACCCATTCCTATGAGCTGCCTGAAAAGAAGAACCCTTCATATCTGATCCTTATGCATTAATTAGGAAAAGGTGGGGCACATTTTCTAAAAGTCCAAGCACACAGCATAGGATGGGAAGGGGAAGAAGTACCTGATTGCAGGGATCTATATTCAGAGCAGAAAGTCAGCCTTCTCTGACTTTCCTTCTTCTTCCCAACTTCCATTTCTCATGGCAATACTTCAAGCCCATTTTTGCAGAGGCAAAGAGATCAAATTCTATGTTTACAATTTTATAGAACAGAAGCAAAGTTCTACATTTTTTTCACAGAATAACTTTTTTCTATGTTCTGAGTAATTAGAATCTGGGAGAAGGGAGAGAGAGAGAGAGAGAAGCCAGCAACCTTTAATATTTCCGTTACTCACAAAAAAAAAAATCACTATATTCATAATATTTCTGTTTCTTAAGGATGTTATATTGCTTATGGTAGGACCTCATTCTCAAAGAATACCTTCCCGTTCTACTTTAAAAAAAACCAAAAAACCAAATCAAACCAGAGCTGAGGACTCAATCTGGAACAATGAATAAACATTTAAAATGTAGGTAGTGAATGAGCCAGCGAAAGTTTGGGACATCTTAATGAAGAAACTTTACGGGATTCAAAAGGTTTATGCTAACAAAAAATATCCAAATAAAATACTTTCTTCACTTTTGCATCCATTAGTGGAGAAAATTGGAAACAATAATTTAAATTGACGTGATAGTGGAGTGTCCCATTCTTCAGAGAACTAATTCATGGGTGGCCGAAGTAAGATTGCTCTGAATACTGACCAATGATCCTTCCATTTCTCAACAATTTTGGCCACTTTTCTTTGCAGAATTGCACTTGAGGTGACATACAGGTTGTAATCATGATGCTGGATCCACCACTATTAAGGACAAAAGTTCTCTCCAACTGAATGACACAATTTTCTTTGAAGCACAATGAAAAGAGGAAGGACCACAACAGTACAAGGCAGTTCAGAGAGAGAAAGAGAGAGAGAGAAAGAGACAGAGGAGGGAGAAAGGAGAACATGATTTGGAGCACATGATTGGATCCAAGGGGCTAATGCACAGCCCAAGCTTCAATCTCATTCACTGATTGGAATTGCAGTATTTCCAAATTTCATCTTAACTTCAGCAGCACCTATTCCCTAATTTTATATTTGCCCTCTCAAGGTGCACTGCCATGAAATCTGGGCATTCTGTAGCAGGCCATTCCCAATCTGTCAAGGAATAATGGAGTGTATGAAAGAAAATAAAGATGAGAATTCTGAATTTAGGATTCCTAGATTAGGATAAAATCCTCTTGGAAAAAAAAATCTTACTCCATGACCTTATGGTTTTCTTATTCCTCCCCCCTGCCCGCAAAAAAAAATCAAATACGTAATAAAATAATCCTAAAATCTAAACCTAAATATACATAAATAAATTCGTAGTGTTCTCAAAAATTACTTCAAATGTTCATTAGTGTTATCAAATACATATCAACTTCTTTTAGGGCTTCGTATTTCATTAGTCCACATGATTCCAAAGCTTACACAATACAAGAAAACAAAGTCAGTGATCTGCAAAGGAATTTGCCAACTGAATGAAAACCAAAAGACATCTCAGGTGCTTTAGAGCAGAGGTCTCCAACTTTGGCTACTTTAAGACTTGTGGACTTCAACTCAAGCTTTGCTGGCTGAGGAATTCTGGGAGTTGAAGTCCACAAGTCTTAAAGTTGCCAAGGTTGGAGACCCCTGCTTTAGAGGAATGTAGTATGCAGCCTTATTCTTACACCTATGCGGATTAGGAAAATAGAAGTTGTATTTGCTTTTCCTTTATAGGCTTAAAAAAAAAAGAATTAAAAAAAACCAAAGAACAGAGTCACTGGCATCGTAAAATACTGTCTATTTCCTGGAACTGGCAAATCCGTTACAGTCATATAAATCAATGTACAGTCATTATTGAACTAAGCACAACTAAATAAAAACAAGTATTTTGGGAGACACTTGGAATACCCAACGGGAACAAGTGATGTAGATTTCAGTGCCAGCTTCTTTTAGAAAGATTAATAAACTAGTCTTTTATGAAACACACACATGGCTTTTGTAAGATAAGACTGTTCCTATCCAGTGACGCGATTCCTTTGAATAACCTACGTCGAAATCGGATAAAAGAAGAACAAAAACTGGCCATATAAAACATGCCGGCTTGGCAGTCAAATTCTGCCTTTCAGATTCAAAAAGATAAATCTTCATCAGCATCTACCACTGGGGAAACCAAGCAAGAGTAGAGGTTCTGCAAGGGACAAGATTCATCAAAGGAGGACTCACTCAAGGCCTTACAAAAAGAAGAGCCTGCACATCCAACTTGTTTCCCATAACGTAGCGATCAAGAAACAGTCAAGAAAAGCACGCATACAGAGGCTTTCCTGCCCAAGTCTCCTTCGGATTCAATAGTGACAGAAAAAGTGATCTATGCGTAATGAAACCGGACTCGGGGGGCCAAAAAGAGAAATATTCCCCAGCCTCCTGACAGGTTTTTTTTTTTTTTTCCCCTACCCATATTTTGATAGGTACAACCTACCAGAACTCTTCTGCATCCAAGCCCTTTAGAAAGAAAACGGAACCGCAAACACCGCGCAGGTTAAGAAGCTGCTGGAGTACGCGCTTTCAAAGTGACCAGTAACATCACGTCAAAAATGCCCTTCCAAAATCACAGAGTCCTAATTTTTATTTTGTATTTTTTATTTTTGGGTGTGTGGGAGAGAACGTACCGTGATTATCGTTTTACTCACTCAAAAGGGAAAGAGGGCTTGCACCATCTCAAAAACAAAACAAAACAAAACCAAAAAAAAAAAAAAAAAGACACCACACCTCTTGCCATCCTGAAGTTACTTGGAAGTATCTTGCTTCGGAAGTGCCCGGTAAGATTTATCTGATGTTTTTAACCCCATTAATTGTAAAACCAGACAGGGGAAGGAGAAAAAAAAAAAAAGATAATAATCATAAAAAAGACACATAGAGAAATAGATACCAGGCTGGTGCTGCTACTCTTTTTCAGACACACTGATTGTATTAGAACCAGAAATCCTCAAAAAAGTCCATTAAAAATTAAATAAATAAATATTTTTGCTATGTTTCTTTTCTTTTTCTTGTTTTTCTACACGCAGAGTGAGCATACTTTTAAATTCAAGGTCCTTTTTTTTCTTTTTCTTTTGCAAACCCTTTCCCCTGACATCAGAAAAGGTCTCCTTCTTCTAACAAAAAACGGTAACCGAGATGCTTCTTTCTGATCTTCGAGAGCCCGAAAGAGACCTCCACGGGCAAAACGGATCTAATCAGATGCGCAGGCCTCCTAACTGCCTTCCCAGATCCAGCAATCCTAATTTGAGTCCCATAGAGGCAGCTCTAAAAAGATTGGGAGGAGGCTTCCCCTGGCACTGTATCTAGATTCACAAGGATTTGCCGCCCTGAACGGGAACAAATGTTGGAGGGGTATGTGTGTGTGTGTGTGTGTGTGTGTGTGTGTGTGTGTTGCGTTTTCCTGAAAAGGGCCCCCCTTCACTCCTTCGAGGTTTCGTCTGGATTTTGCTGCTCCAGTCGGCGCTTGATCTTGCCCCAGTACTCGGGGGCCACGGGAGCCTTGGGGTTGTGTTCAGAGCAGCAGAGCCGTCCATCCAAGGCCGAAGAGACCAGCGCTCCCTTTTCATGATCTTTGCAGTAAGAGTGAGGGCAGAACTCGCAAAACGAAGCTGCCGGGTTGCCACAGATGGCACACTGGTGCCACGGGCATTCCCACTTCCCTGGGAAGAAAACGAGAGAGATCAAATAGGCATCAGCTCAGAGAAAAACATCCTGCCCAATTCTCAGGCCAGACTGGAACAACTTTACGTCATGCCCTTGTTGGGGTCTGATTCTGAGGGGGAATATTGAGCAGCTGACAGGGAGTGGGAGTGTGGCTCCGGTGACTGTGGAAGAAACTGGGAAAAGGCACAGTCCGGCTGGGCCTTCAGAGGAAGATCCAGGGCCACCCCCTCTTTATTCTAGGGCATGCAGGGAGGAACGGAGAAGGGAGCAACGTGGCTTACAGGAGAGAAAAAGGCCACGATCCCTTTCGTTAGTTGCAGCTGGGAGAACAGGATATAAGTGGGGTGTTTGCACACAGCGCTTTGCTGGAAGCAAAGCGTGCATTATCTTTGTCGAGGTTTATTTGGGTTTTGGCATCCTCCCAACTGTGGGTGCTGCATTACCTTTTGAAGCTCTGCAATTTATCATCCTGGCCTGCCATGCTAATTACTTCAGCGTGGTTTGTGTTGGTTTTTTTTTATTTCTAATTATCTTTACTTTGGGTTCGGACTGCATTTTTGCCCTTCGTAGACTGTTTTTTTGAAGAATTTGGTATCCAGCCGAGGATAATTGAGCATTGGGGACAAGTTGGAGGCATTAAAGGGAATTTATTTTACTTTCATGACTTTGTTATTTTTGTGTCACGTCCCAGATCATTCACACTTTATATCACAGTTTAGCTTTGTGCTTGTGAATATACCGTGTTTCCCTGAAAATAAGACCCGGTCTTATATAATTTTTTGCCACCAAAGGAGGCAACAGGTCTTATTTTGGGGGGATGACTTGCACTGACTTACTTCATGGTGGCAGCACCAACAGCCCTGCCCAGCAGGAGCCCATTGCTGGCCCACTTTTTTTGCCGCCGCTTATGCGCATCATCCCCCTGGCCTCTTTTGCTGTCAAGAGGCCTTCAGGAAAGGTCTCTGAATCCGATAACAAGAGCTCCAGATCATTCTTTCTAGAAGGCCTCTGAGGGCCAAATGGAAGCCAGGGGCACCGCATGTGTCAATCTGGAGCTCTTTTATTGGCTGCAGAGGCCCTTATGGAAGGCCTTGAGGGCAAAATGGAGTCTGGGGGCGACACGTGCAAGTGGTGGCAAGCAGCTGCTGAAGAAGTAGGTAAGCAAGGTGAGGCAGGTGCCAGGGTGTGCGAGGCCTGGCTGCAACTCTCCCAAGGTAAGGAGGTCCATCACGCCCCCATCCTCAACCTCACTTGATTTTTACCCATATGCCTCACCTCACGCTGCACAACAGGTGTAACGGAGTGGGCGGGGTCTTAAATAGGACTTATTTATGGCTTATATTGGGTGCATGTGTAAAAATCAAGCTAGGGCTTATTTTCGGGCTAGGCCTTATTTTTGATGAACACACAGTAGCTAGTCCTCAATTTGCAACCATTTATTTGGTGACCATTCGAAATTACAATGGCACTGAAAAAGTCGACTTAAGGACTGGTTCGTTCTTGGATTTAGGACTCTTGCAGCATTCCCATGGTCAGGTAAACAAAATCTGGGTGCTTTGCAATCAGTGTTTATACAGGTGGTCCTCAACTTATGACCACCATTGAGCCCAAAATTTCTGTGGCTAAGCGAAGCGTTTGTTCAGTGAATTTTGCCATCGTTGTTAAGTGAACCACCGTAGTTGTTAAGTTAGTAACATGGCTGTTAAGTGAATCTGACTTTGCTTGGCAGGAGGTTGTAAAAGGGGTTCACATGACGTCTGGACACTGCGTCCATCATAAATAGAAGTCAGTTGCCAAGTATCTGAATTTTGATCACGTGCCACAAAGGTTGTAAAACGGTCATTAAGTCACCTTTTTCAATGCCGTTGAAACTTTGAATGGTCACTAAATGAAGCTTCTGGGATGAGAAGCGAAACGTCTTCAAAGAAAAACCAAGAAAGTCCAGTTGCCTCTTGAAGAAAAAAAAAAAGGCACCTTTGGGACAACTGTGACCTGGAGGACTGAGAACCTCCCTAGATCTACTGCAACCTCAGCTTGACTAAGATTAATTTATAGGGATCAGTAGGGCAAACATGTTATGTTCTCAGGTGTGCTCCTAAAACAAATCTACCAACCAAACATAATTCAAGGTAAACAGAAAGCAAGACAAAGTCCAGTAGCACAGCTGCTCTCCTCTGACTCTCCCAACCTTGACAGGGAAGAATTATCCTGGCCTTGTACTTTCAAGCCAAAAAGCATTGGCAGAGCCACATCCTATGGAAAGATCGGCTTAAAAGGGTCATTTCAGGATTTGATGAAGGATTCATGGGGAAAAAAAGTAAAAACTTGAGGGGAAGTGAGAAAACGCCAAACATCCCAAATTCCTTCGTGATTGCAGAATGCTGACAAGCAGACGGGACTGTGGAAACTCAGCACAAGTATCTTGGAAGCGGACAAGAGTCCCTGCTGCTCCATTGTGTGACTGGTATGTTGGCTTCCTAGAGATATCAAGGTCTTCCCTAGTTAACTTCTTCACAACTACACTACTGAAAGAGAGTATCAACAGTTGGACTTATATATCACTTCACAGTGCTTCACAGCCCTCTCTAAGTGGTTTACAGAGTCAGCCTCTTGCCCCAAACAATCTGGGTCCTCATTTTACCCACCTCAGAAGGATGGGAGGCTGAGTCAACCTTGAGCTGTTCAGGATTGAACTTCCTGGCTGTGGGCAGAGTTAGTCTGCAATACAGCACTTTAACCACTGCACCAACACAGCTTGATTTATTTCCTTCCTTCCTTCCTTCCTTCCTTCCTTCCTTCCTTCCTTCCTTCCTTCCTTCCTTCCTTCCTTCCTTCCTTCCTTCCTTCCTTCCTTCCTTCCCTCCCTTCCCTTCCCTTCCCTTCCCTTCCCTTCCCTTCCCTTCCCTTCCCTTCCCTTCCCTTCCCTTCCCTTCTCTTCCCTTCGCAATACACTTGGGACTTATATACTGCTTCATAATACTTTCCAGCCCTCTCTAAGCGGTTTGCAGTCAGCCTCTTGTCCTCAATAATTTGTGTCCTTGTTTTACCAACCTCGGATGGATGGAAGACTCAGTCAGCCTTGAGCCTGGTGAGAATCAAACTTCTGGCAAGCAGCAGAGCGAGCCTGCAATACTGCCTTCTAACCACTGTGCCATCACAGCTCCTAGCTTAAACAGCCAGATGGTTTTGTACGCATACTTTTATGTCATTTCTCCCCCACCCCCAAAAATAGGCCTGTTCACAGCTCTCACAAAATTGCGAGACACCTACCAAAGGGCGGCTGTGTCAGGTTAAGGCAGAGGAGGTGGTAGGCTTTGGGACAGTCTTTTTTGTCACACATGACGAGTTCACCTCCGTCTCCACACTGAAAGCAATTGTCTTCATGCATCTGCTTCTGCTCCGTTTTTATCTTCCGTTTCTTCTGCTTCAGCTTTGCGTTCTTCGCCTTCTCTTCATTCGCTGTTGCGCAGGCCGTCTGACCAGGTAGAGGGGAAAACCAAGAAGAATATTAATAAAAGAAGAAAGGAGCACTGGCTGTCTTAAATCAGCCCTGCAAAGGTAGACCAGGTTAAGAAACCAAGGCCACACAGGACGCGGCTACTTTTGTTGTGTCCTCTGCACAGGGCTGCGGGAAATGATGCAGCTCCTTTAATGACCTGTAGGCTTCAACTCCCAGGATTCTTGTGGCTCAGGAATTCTGGGAGATGAAGTCCACAGATCATAAAGGAGCTACATAGTTCCCCCAGCCTGGAACTACATACAGTAACACAGTCTTGCAAGTCTGAATGTGCTTCCTCTTTTTGGGTTGACCTAGGGTGTGGCACAAAGGCAACACAGTCAAATAAGCAAGAAGAGTCCTTTTATTATCTCCAGCTTTGCCCCCAATGTCCAGGTTACCTTTGGCTGGAGAAAAACTCTCCCAGGAACAGCCTTTAAGTGGAGGAAATTCAGTCCAAAACAAGGTACGTACAGACTGTAACTAAAAATCCAAACAAACTAAGCTGAAGTAATTAACTTGAGAGGGCAGGAGAAGGACTTTCAAACTTGAAAGCACGGCAAAACTCACACAGTTGGGAAGATGCCAGGGACACAGATAAGCCACGATGATACCTGATAAATTCACGATTTGCTCCCAACAACTTGCTGTGTGCAGCTTCCTCTTTTATACACTGTGTTCTCAGCTGCAGCTAATGAAGGAAATCAGGGCCCTTTTCTCCCCCATAAGCCACAGAACTCACCTTGATCCCTTTTCCGTTCCTCCCTGCGTTCCCTTGGATGAAGAGGGCCTGGGCCTGGGTCTTCCTCTGAATTCCCTCTGCCTTGCTCTACCCCTCCTCTGCTCTGTCCAGCTGGACTTTGCCCTTCCCCAATTTCTTCCACAGCCAACACACTCCCACTCCCTGTCGGCTAGAATCTGACAGGGGCATGACACTTTCTTTCACTTTATCTCCATCTGAATTAGGCAGGGGCCTGCCTGAGGTGTCTTCTTAAATTTATTTCTTGAAATGGACTCAAGCCCCTGGACACTGCCTTGTTCTAATCCTTGACATCTGAACCCTGACACCTGACAGCAAAAGCTTCTACCCAAGAAAATATGGAGTTCAGGTGAACACCTAACAGTGGCCATCAGTCTTAAATGAAGCGGGGGATACTATACAGGTAGTCCTTGACTTACGACCTCAATTCAGCCCCAAATTTCTGTTGCGAAGCGGGAAGATGATTAAACGCAATAGCACTTAGACTTATATACCACTTTCCAGCCCTCTCTAAGCAGTTTACGGAGTCAGCCTCTTGCCCCCAACAAGTGGTGAGATTCAAACTGCCAAATTGCAATCAGCCGAAGGAGTCTGCAGTACTGCGCTCTGACCACTGCGCCACCATGGTTCATCTTTCATGTCCCAGTTGTTAAGCGAATCTCTGCCGTTGTTAAGTGACTCTGGCTTCTCCATTGCCTTCACTCATCAGAGGATCGCAAAAGATAATCACGTGACCCCCAGGGACACTGCAACTGTCATAAATATGAGTCAGTTGTCAGGGGGCTGAATTTTGCTCACGTGACGGTCGTAAGCGTGAAAAGGGCCTTACAGTGCCGTTCTAACTTCGAATGGTCACTAAAAAAACTGCCATAAGTCGAGGACTTCCTATAATGAATGTGATCAGGAGGGAAGTCCTTGTTTGGACTTTGTTCTGACTGGTGAGCACAAGTAGACAGAGAACATGTGTGAGACATATTCCCTCTGTCTGTGGTTTTATTTTTGTCCTATTCCCTCACTTGTGTGACTAACCTTTGGCCGCACTCCTAGGAATCCACTGCAGTTTTCTGCTCCACAGTGGCACTCAGTTCTGCCGTTGCCCAGACAATCCAAATTATAGTTAAATGTTAACTCCATCCCTGTAAATTCAAGATAATTAGTTTAATACTTGGCAAAGCATGTAGAGGTACTTTTTTTTTTTTTTTTTGCCTTGGAAAAGAGTGATCTATGCCAGCTTAGGTGAAACCTTAATCTAGCGGACAAAATATTGAAAATGTGACTGTTATCTTCATCGTCAGTGAAAAAATCTTGTTCCTATCAAAAGGACATGGTAGCTTGCAGAATGAATAAGGATTTTATTTCTCCTGTTTAAGCATCTCTTTTTCTGGTTTTCCCACAATTCCCCTCTACTGTCACTGGCTATCTGAGACATCCCTAACGATCAAAAGATCAGCATCATTTGGTTATCTAGGATGTTTCCGGCAACCTGAAAATTCAGTACTTTACTTGCCTCTAAAATTATGTTTTGCCTGTGTTGACAATACTAAGAATAGAATAGAAAAGAATAGAATAGAATAGAATTCTTTATTGGCCAAGTAAGATTGGACACACAAGGAATTTATCTTCAGTGCTTATGTTCTCAGTGTACATAAAAGCTATAAGTGATAAATCATGATCACAGTCATCCTAAAAATACATTCATCATAAGATATAAGACAGTGATAGAATCGACATAAATCATACTAGGAAGCTAAATAAAACAATATAAATGTAAAGATACAAGCGACCAAGTTATAGTCATAAGTAGAAAAGGAGACAGCTAATAAGAAAGATGAGAATAATAATATTAATACATTTTTACTGAATAGTTTGACGGTGTTGTGGGAATTAGTTGTTTAGCAGAGTGATGGCATGATGTGGATACCACAATAAAAGGCAAAGCTGGCAGTCGCGTATGGCTGAAATGAGCAAATATACCTTTAGGTTGGAGGGATGTGCTACCTAATAAAAAAAGACCAGGCAACATGATCCTAAGGTAGATGAGAGCAAAAGGGGCTTCTACCACTTCTAGATGCTAGCCATCTGAATGCAAAAAGTTAAAACAAATGTTACTCTTAACATTTGTAGCTCAGGGTTGAAATGGGGAATCCTTGAGCCTCTCTGAGCTTGGCTGTTTTCTTGCAGACGTTTCATTACTCAAACTAATTTGGGTAGTGAAAGAAATAATTGGGGTCTGCAAGAAAATAACCAGTTCAGGGAGCACCGAGGACCCCTCACTTCTTTTATTTTGTTTTTTAAATTGTTCAAAATAGGATTCCCCCCCCCCCATGAAAACATTTTATTTGTGCCATTATGTAATGGGGTTAATTCGGTTTGATGATTCATTAAATAAATATTTTACAAATGTGTCTATTTTAATTTTTAATGTGGTAAATACCAATCGGTGTAACCCAAACAGCAGAAGTTCTTTGGAAGAGGAAAAACCTCCATAATTTTTTAAAGTGGGAAGTGTTCCTGAGAACAAAAACTCAATTATGAGACAAAGATTTAGGAAGAAAATCGTCACTGCTCCCACCCTTCTGACAAGTGAGGGGAAGCCAAAACAGGAAGCACTGTTCTCCATGGTGACATCAATGCTCTGCAACAATTTCCCAGTGGAGACCAGCCCAGTTCCCTCCTTCTTCGTTTTCAGAGCGAGGTTTAAAACGAAACTGCTCCATTTTGGAGAGTGTGACAATGGAGTTTTGTGCTACTGCTTGTTCCTTTTTAGCCTTTTTGTTTTTGATTTGGTCTTTTTGTTTTTGTTTTAGTTGTGATGTGTTTTTTGATGTGGAGTCTTATGACTTGTTGCGTGATTAGGTTTGCTGTGCTGGCTGGGAATATCTGGGATTTCAAGTCCACAAATTTTAAACTTGCCAAGTTTGGAGAGCTCTGATCTAAGCCACTTTTTGAAGGAGGAGGAGGAGGAGAAGGAGAAGGAAGAGGAAAGGAAGAGGAGGAGGACAAGGCGGAGCAGAAGAAGAAGAAGAAGGAGAAGAAGAAGAAGAAGAAGAAGAAGAAGAAGAAGAAGAAGAAGAAGAAGAAGAAGAAGAAGAAGAAGAAGAAGAAGAAGAAGAAGAAGAAGAAGAAGAAGAAGAAGAAGAAGAAGAAGAAGAAGAAGAAGAAGAAGAAGAAGAAAAAAAAGGCGGAGTGGGAGGAGGATGAGAAGAAGACAAAAAAGACAAAGAAGAAGAAGAAGACGAGGAGGAAAGAAAGAAAGAAAGAAAGAAAGAAAGAAAGAAAGAAAGAAAGAAAGAAAGAAAGAAAGAAAGAAAGAAAGAAAGAAAGAAAGAAAGAAAGAAAGAAAGAAAGAAAGAAAGAAAGAAAGAACCTTTAGAAGATAGGGATGAAACTGTTACACCATGTTCTTTCCCATGACATTCTTAAAGTGGTTTACAGGATATGCAACTGGGGTTAGATGCATAGGGTTTTCTTTGCATGTGCCGTGCAGGAACGTTTGGCTGGGGCTTGCGTGCCACCTGTGCCCGGGGTTCACCATCACAGGCCTATTTCAGACAAACGGTTGTCCAATCTCTTCTTAAAAACTTCCAGTGTTGGAGCATTCACAACTTCTGGAGGTCAGTTTTTTCCCTGATTAATTGTTCTAACTGTCAAGAAATTTCTCCTTAGTGAATTATTTCTCCAAACACAAGCTTTTCCCGTTTGGCTTTCTTTGCCCTGGGAAACCCTTCCTTTCTCCATCCAGTCCTGGGAGCAGAGTCGGTATGGACAAAAAGGCTTAAAACCACAGACAGAGACGTTTTTCAAAATGTTCGGAGAAAATGTTGATCAAGAGGCTGTGAATGAACAGCAGCAGCAGCAGCAGCAAAAAGAACAAAGAGGCAGCGTAAAACCTGAGAACAGAAGACTTCAGAAAATATTCCTATCCAGGTCAAATTGAGGGGAAAGAACTGGAAGGGTTCCAGGAGCACCCAGCCTAGAAACCACCACCAGGTCACATGCTGCCTGCATTCTTGGGCCAGAGGGGAAGGTAGGACACAATTGATAGATTGTGTAGGGAGATTGATAGTACCCGCATTTTCCTGAAAATAAGACCACCAAAAAAGGCATCAGGTCTTATTTTCAGGGTGGGTGGGTGGGGGAGGAGAGGTTGTCGTTCACTGACTCTCCTCACTTGTGTGAGTTGCCCCTGGCCTATTTTTCACTCTTGGAGGCCTATAGGAACTTCTTCATCCAGCAAGGCTTTTCTGAAAACCTTGGTAGCCGATTACAGAGCTCTGGATCAATCCAGAGCTTTGTTATCAGCTACAGAGGCCTTCCGGAAAGCCTTGCTGGCTGCAGAAGAAATAGGCTGAGGTGCGCAAGGTCTGGCTGCAACTATCCAAAGGTAAGTAACAGGGCAGCTCCACTGCCCCTCAACCCTCACCCTAGGTTAACTTTTACCCCTGCACCCTGGAAAGGGTGAGGTCTTAATTAGGGCTTATTTTGGGGGTAGGGCTTATATTCGGCAAACATGTGAAAATCAAGCTAGGACTTACTTTCTGAGTAGGTTGTATTTTGGGGGAAACGTGGTAGTATTATGGGAGTTATACAAAATGAAGGACTATCCCAAAGATGCTTTTTCAAGAGGCAACTGGACTTTGTTTTTCACTTGAAGACGTTTGGCTTCTTATCCAAAAAGCTTCTTTAGTTCCCAGAGCTGAAGCAGGATCTTGGATGAGAAGCCAAACATCTTCAAGAAAGGCAAAAGTGAAAGCAGTATGCTCTGTCCCATATTTGGATAGACCAGGTTGCCCTGACAGGCCAGTCTCACTGGATCTCTCCCCGGTACAGCTGACAAAGCGAGGGAAGCTCGTGGCCTAGAGGTTAATACATCTGCCTAATTAATGCAAGCGGCCCAGGGTTCGAATCCCAGATGGGCATGGCTAGCTGATGAGAGCTAAACAGCTTGAAATCGCTATACTAGTCTCCCTTTGCTTTTTTTTGTCAGTAAAATTTAAATTCAACCCCAAAATAGTTTGTCATGGAAGTGACTGCCTGCGAAGGCTCCTGGACTGGGGATTTGTCCCCTATTTGGGCAGATCAGGTTGCCCTGATAGACAGGGCTCCCGAGATAAAAGGCGTCTTCAAGGGAACAAAGTCCAGTTGCCTTCTGGAAAAGCACTTTTAGGACAACCTGGATGACTGAGAATCTCCATTGACAAAACACAGGACTCTTAGAAAAATAAACGAACAAGCAAAAAAGGCAACAAAGAGGTCAAAATATCCACACTCACTTCCAAAGGCAATGGGAATGTTCAGAAGGGTATTTACCTGCAGGAATATCACATAAAGCAAAGAGTCCCACCCGGACATCTCCGTTGACTGTCCACTTCTGGGTTTCACAGTTGGGGTTGCAGCTGTGGTTCATGAAGCGAGAGTAGTTTCCCTTTGGCCCAGCATCTATTATGCGGTCCTTGAATAAGACAAAAGGATGCAGTAATTAGCACCACGCCTATTAAAAGAATGAGTGGTTTAAACTAGGATGTCTAGAATAGAATAATAATAGAATAAAGTAGAATAATAATAGAATAGAATAGAATAAAGAATGATAGAATGGAATAGAAGAACCATAGAATAGAATAGAATAGAATAGAATAGAATAGAATAGAATAGAATTGAGGGACCATAGAATAGAATAAAATAATACCAAAGCAGAATAGTAGAATAGAATAAAATAATAATAATAATAATAATCGATGTTCTAAACACCTTTTCTGTTTTCAGTCTCTGCAGGAAAATTATAGAGTAACCAGCTGGATTTATTTGAAACTCTTGATAATTTAACTCAGGTTTTGCTTGTGGATTTCACATGCAGAAATATCTGTCATTTACCCAGGTGTCAACACCATAATACCTCTGATGATGGAATGATATACAAACACACACACACACACACAGAGGGTATCCTTTTACCTTTGTAACAGTTAACATATAAAAATTGGTCACGCTGTTCTCATGGGCACGCTTAATTCGCAATCTGCACTCTTCCTCGTCAATTAATTCACCAACATATTCATTGACAAATTCACCCTAAAAAAAAAAAAATCAAAAAGAGAAATGGACTTATAAATGGGAGCATTCATACTATAGAGCTGTGTTTCTCAACCCGCTATTAAAAGAAAATGAAACAAAAAAAAGGAATTTCATAAGATTTCATTTAGTGTTGATAGTTCAAGCATCTTTTGTGGGTTTGCTTGACTGTTTTTAACAACAAAAATGTTGGTGAAACAGCTCACTTCCTTGCTTGAATAGAGATGGGGGGAGAAATTAAAAGATCTTTTCAGGGAATAATAAAAGAATTCCAGATTCTAAGAATCTAGCTAAACTTTACAAGTGACGCTGAGCTATGTGTGTTTCCATTATTTTACATTCGTGTAGAAAATGAGAAATGTCATAAGGCAGCATTTCCCCCCCTCTTTCATTCTGGCTTAGTTTTTATCTTCGTCCTTTCATTTGGTTTTTAAAGAATAAAAAGGAATTAGGTATGAGCTACAGTGGTGCAGTGGTTAGAGTGCAGTACTGCAAGCTACTTCTGCTGACTGCTGGCTGCCTGCAATTTGGCAGTTCAAATCTCACCAGGCTCAACACTGACTCAGCCTTCCGTCCTTCTGAGGTTGGTAAAATGAGGACCCAGATTGTTGGGGTCAAGAGGCTGACTCTGTAAACTGCTTAGAGAGGGCTGTAAAAGCACGGTGAAGCAGGATATAGTAAGTCTAAGTGCTAATGCTAACCCATTCAAAAACAAGCAAGCTTCTGGGTACCTTTTTAATGTTCCGTTTGGTCCGCAGACCCCAGCCGCGTCGATCCGTTTTGATGATTTCTGCTTCCGGATAGAGTCTCTTGGTAAAGCACTGGTTTTGGCAGCGTTCTCCCGCAGGGCAAACTTGAGGGTGACACTCGTACTGCAGCATTCGATTTAAGCACTCTGACTCCAGGCCGCAAGGATTCTCATCCGCTGGCTTACAGTTACACCGTGGGATCTCGGACAGGTCCGCAACTTGGATCTGGACTTTTCCTACCACTTTGTTGGACTGTGGGATGCAGAATGAGGGGCAGAGGCAGAGCATTAGTTCACAGTAAAGGGGAATCAGACCAGATCTCTATAATAAAGTATTTTGCTCTTTACACCCAAAATGTTTCAAGTGAATCTCTTTTGCTGCTAATAATGGAAAATACTTGGACATTGCTTTTCGTTAGAATATTCCAATCTGATACTGTTGTGGTTAGCCGGCAGCAAGTGCGGATGGCTGAGGAGAGAGAGGATTCAGATGAGGGGCCAGAACCATTAGGGAGTGGACTGCTGCCTTCAGAGATTGTGGGGGCTGGCAGCAGCGATGAGGAGGTTCCCGAGGAGCCTGTGCCAAGTGCGTGTGCAAGCAGGATTGCTCGTAGGAAAGAGCAGCTACAACAGCACAGGCGACTCGGGAGTAAGGCTGCAAGGTAATGGCCCCTCCTTCAAGAAGATAAAAGCCAGCTGTGAAAGGAACGTACTTTGCAGAAGGCAAAGACGTTTTGAAACTCCAGCCTCGTGGACATTCCAGTATCCTGAGTTTGTATTTGAAGATTCCTGTATTGCAAATTATTTCTTGTCTGTTATCTTTTGGCAAGTCTTGTACAGTTTGGCAAGTCTTGTGGTTATCACAGCTAATTATTTTGTAGAAGCATTACAAGGTTTCTGTTCCCTTTGGATTGTGTTTGATTTGTTGGAAAAGAGCATGGGGCAGAACAGATATATCAGATGTCTTCTTATATGCCTGTGAAAGTTCCTTTGCACAGCCAAGCCATCAAATCAATATTGTACGTTTACCTTTGGATGACAACTTTTGTGAGCAGAATCAAAGGTTTTATGAGAGTAGAGAATTCTGTGATAAGTCTTAAGCAGAGAAAAAGGAAGCTAACTTCCAGTTTCAAAGCAGATCCAAAATTTTCCAAAACAAACAGGCTAAAATTCTACCTATACGCCTAGAAAAATAAAATACCCTCACATTTAAGAAGCGACGCACTTAACATCCACCTATAGGCTTCACGCATATACATGCACCCCCCCCAAATCATACAATGGACTCACTTTAATGTGTTTATACGGAGGCGGTTTTCTGGAATTCCTCTCAATCTCAAGTGCTTCTTTACTTTCTCTTTGTGCTTTTAATTCCTGGAAGCGTTTTGCTGCTTCTTCAAGTGCTGTGTAAGTTTTTCCCCCAAAGCAGAAAAAAAGCTAGCATTAGCAACTATAGTCAGAGATCCGCAAAGTCCAAAACTCATTTAAACAATTACATAGTGCAACTTTAAGACTGGTGGACTTCAGCTCCCAGAATTCCTCAGCCAGCAAAGCAATCACACTTGGCCAACCAAACTTGGCTGGCTGAGGAATACTGGGAGTTGAAGTCCACCAATCTTAAAGTTGCCAAGTTTGGGGAATCCTGATGTAATGTCTAGGCCTGGCCTCCACTTAAAAGCAATGAGCTTAGTGACACATCTGTAATGGAATGTATGGATGAGCTGGGATGAAGACAGGAGGAAATGCTGCCTAGGAAACAATCAGATAAGAGAGGCAGGAGCCTGCAGGCGCTTAATGGCCAGAAGAAGAAACTTAGGGAACAGCTGCCCTAATGGACCAAGTCCTTAAAAGTGGAGGTGGGAAATTTTGTGCCTTCAGGCTTGCAAGTTTTAGAATAGAATAACAGAGTTGGAAGGGACCTTGGAGGTCTTCTAGTCCAACCCCTTAGTCAGGCAGGAAACCCTACACCAGTGGTGGCTAAGCTTTTTCGGCACCGAGTGCTGAAAGAGGACTCGCGCGTACCAGAAACCGGAAATGTAGCTCCCCGGTGCGCTGTGCAGGAGTGCTGGAAAGCGCGCCAGCCCCCTGGTCTTCCGCTTTCTAATGCGCATGTGCACAGGAAGACCAACTGGCCAGCACATGCAAGGGAGATGCTCTTCCACTTTCCAGCACTTCCTCATGTGTGAAGACCAGCTGGCTAGTGCGCATGAGTGCCAGGATCCAGAAGAGGAACAGGAGATGGCTGCTGTGCTTGGAGAGATGGCTCTGTGTACCACTTCTGGCACGCATGCCATAGGTTCACCATCACGGCTCTATACTGTTTCAGGCCAATGGTCATCCAATCTCTTCTTCAAAACTTCCCAGTGTTGGAGAATTCACAACCCCGGGAGGCAAGTTGTTCCATCGATTGATTGTTCTAACTATCAGGAAATTTCTCCATAGTTCTAGGTCGCTTCTCTCCTTGATTAGTTTCCACCCATTGCTTCTTGTCCTGCCCTCAGGGGCTTTGGAGCAACCTTTTGGACCTCAGGGACCACCAAACTCATAATTTTAAATTCCGCGGACCACAAATATGAATTTTGACTGACGGTGGCTTGCTGACGGTGATGGGAAAATCGGCCCCATATTCCAGAGCTGCAGAAGTCACAGAACTGGCCCTTTGGTCATCCCGGAGCAGCTGCTCCTCCACCCGGGTGCACCGACCTGCCATGGACTGGAGGAGCTGCTCCAAGATAATCAAAGGGCCAGTCCTGTGACTCCTGCAGCTCTGGAATATGGGACTGACTTTCCCACCAACGTCAGCAAGCTACCCCGGGGCGGATTTCCCTCCTCCACCGTTGGTCTCACCTTCCAGTTCCAGCTCGTGTGGCTCTACCCAAGGTAAAGTTTGTGCTCGGCCAAAGGGTGGGGACTAGCGGGTGGGAGGGCCATGTGTTCCCACACAGCCTGGATTAATTGCTTTGGGGGGGGGGAACATTTCTCTGCGAACCACCAAAATTTTCTTGCGGACCACCAGTGGTCCCCGGGCCCACCGTTTGGAAACCACCGCTTTGGAGAATAGGTTGACCCCTCTCTTCTTTGAGGCAACCCCTCAAATATTGCAACTCATCATGTCACTCCTAGTCCTTCTTTTCATTTGATGTCAGTCCTATCAGGTACACCAGGCAGGAAGCATAACAAGATGCACTAATTCACGGTGGGTTCTATATGTTTCAGGTTAAATTTGATACTTGAGTCATTTCCCTCCCTTTTTTTGTACACCAACTTTTGTTGTTGTTGTTTATTTTATTTGTTTGATTTGTCAATCACTTACAAGATAATAGGTTTAAATATAAACATGAGAAAGAATAAAGAAAATAGGTACGATTAAATAGGGACAATAGGACAAGGAAGGGAGGCACGATGGTGTACTTATGCACCTCCTTGTTAGTGCTTGGATGCAGGTTTTTTTCTGTTTTGTATTTTATTTTTGTTGATAAAACTAGGTAACATCATCAGTGCAATTATGAGACTATACTGGCAGAATCCTGTCAGTCTGAAAGCACAAGCTTCCCATTCCACTTTTAATTACTTGATTCATTAGTCTTTCCTATTTTTTTTTTCTCTGCTCATTAAGTAACTGCCAGCTCCTGCCTCTCTTATCTCATTGTTTCTTAGGCAGCATCTGCTGCTTTCCTTCCCCACGGTCATTCGTACATTCCATTACTTAAAGATAAAGGTTCCCCTCGCACATCTGTGCTAGTTATTTCTGACTCTAGGGGGTGGTGTTCATCTCCATTACAAGGCCGAAGAGCCAACGCTGCCTGAAGACGTCTCCGTGGTCATGTGGCTGGCAGGACTCAACGCCTTCGAAGGCACACGGAACGCTGTTCCCTTCCCACCAAAGGGGTCCCTATTTTTCTACTTGCATTTTTTTTTTTTTTTACATGTTTTCATAGTGCTAGGTTGGCAGAAGCTGGGACAAGGAATGGGAGCTCACTCGGTTATGTGGCACTAGGGATTCGAATCGCCGAACTGCCGACCTTTCTGATTGACAAGCTCAGTCGATTACTTAAGCCTTGTGTCAACTTGATTCCTGAATTATCTTTTGTGAGATGGGTTATTCATTTGTAAGGCATTAACATTTCCCCTATAAGGAAGGCTGAGCACCAAAGAATTGAGGACTTTGAACTGCGGAGAAGATCCCTGCAAGATCCTTGGGATTGCAACGCAATCAAACTGGTCAATCGTAGAGGAGATCAACCCTGATCTGCTCTTTAGAAGGCCAGATCCTGAAGATGAAACTCAAAGACTTTGGCCACCTCATGAGAAGGAAGGACTCACTGGAGAAGAGCCTAATGCTGGGAACGGTTGAAGCCAAATAAGAAGACAGAGAATGAGATGGCTGGATGGAATCACTGAAGCAGTCGGCGTGAGCTTAAATGGACTCCGGAGGATGGTAGAGGACAGGATGGCCTGGAGGAACGTTGTCCATGGGATCGCAATGGGTCGGACACGACTTCGCGACTCACAACACCAACAACATTTCTCCTAAAAAAATTCCTGGGCCCTTAAGAGATCCTGAGACTCTTCTTCTGTTAGTTTGCAACAAAGTAAACGTGGCTCAGCAGAAAGTGTCCAGGCCGGAGTATTTGTCCTTAATCTTATACCAGATTTAGGCAGGGGTGGGATGCAAATATTTTTACTACTGATTCTGTGAGCGTGGCTAGGTAGGTATGACCATGTGACTGGGTGGGCGTGGCCTTTTTCTCAGCAATCCCCCCCCCCCCTTGCGCTGTGTTTTTTGGCCTCCTGGGCCTCAAGGAAGCCTCTGGGTGAAGCAGTAAGACAGCTTGGGGGATCCTGGCCCAGCTGATCGTTGGAAGGAGAAAAAAAAAAAGAAATACCTTAAGGAGTGACTGGGCAGGGGAGAATGCAGTCGGCATGTTGCGCATACACGATAAGGACTGGGCGGGGAGAGGAGGGTAGAGAGGGGCAGGGCCAGACAGGGGCACGATTTACCGGTTCTTCAAAAGAAGGATGAATGGTTTTTCCACAAATTATGTTTATCACACACATTTTACTGTGTCATGACTTTTGAAAGAAATACACACACACACACACACTTTTTTTTCTTTAAATCAATACTTCTATAATCGTTTTCTTTCAAATGAGGTAGGAAATCCTTCCAGAAATGATATTATTTACAGCCTGACATGCAGAATAGAACCATCTTAAATGGAATTAAATGGAGTTTAATCAATTAAACAGTGTCTTAATTCCAAGACACCATTTCCCTATTCAGGGACGATGGAGACCCCAAAAATGTGGAGCTTTAGCCAGTAGAAATCATGTAAATTTACCTTTTTTGAAAGTCTTGTTAATATTAGTTTGGCCTTCAGCAAAGCTTTTATCTCCTTCAACGTAGGGGAAGACTCTCCCCTGATGCACCCAGTAGTAATCATGTGAACCGAAGAAAAATACCGGGAAGTCCCCAACATCATGCTTGAGGCCCTGGATGTTGAAAGGAACAGATCTCGGATTGCATATCTCAGCTGGCCACCACCTAGGAGAATGAGGAATTGGTAAAGGTAAGGATAAAAGGTGAGAACAATTGGAGAAGCAAGCAGTTTGTTTATATTTCAGTTCTCCAGCCAATTCCCATACATTAATTTACTTCAATACAGTCTTACACAATTATTCCCCCATCAGTTATCTAGCTGAATACAGGTAGTCCTTGACTTACGAAAGTTCACTTAGTGAACATTCAAAGTTACGACGCCGCTGAAAAAAAAGTGACTTACAACCGTTTTTCAGAGTTACGAATTGTTTCAGCATCCCCAGGGTGACGTGATTTACATCTGGATGCTTGACAACTGACTCACTTTTGTGACAACTGCAGTGCCCCAGGGTCATGGGCTCAACGGGGGGGACGCCAGATTCATTTAACAACCAGGCTACTAATTTAACAACTGCAACCATTCACTTAGCAACGGTGGCAGGGAAAGTCATAATGTGGGGCAAAACTCACTTAACAAATGTCTCACTTGGCAACACAAATTTTGGGCTCAATTGTGTTTCATAAGTTGAGGACTTCCTGTATATCAAACTCTGTGTCAAGTTAGCTCTACTGATACCTGTCAGAGTATATTCATGAACTGGAATAGAGCTTAGTAACAAGGTCAGCCAATTAATAGGCATGGCAACAGAGCAGCCAACGGAAGCTGAATTGGAAAGTGAAACTAGAAGTAGCCTGGGTTACTACTCTCAGCTCTAAACTGAAACTAGTTTTGCTTGCCTGCTGAACTAAAGTGAAACTGGTATCTGCTCTGAGCTACTGCAGCTTGTTTTTGCTTATGTCACGTTGAAAGAATCTACAAATGGTATTATAAAGTTTAATCATATTATTATGTTTATAAAGAAGTTAATGATCCTGCTGAACCAGTCATCTGTGTGTTTTCTGGACTTTATGCGGCAAATTCTAACAATATCCTCATTCAAAGGATGGGACCTAAAATAAGCGACCTCCATTAATAAAAACAAAAGATTATTGTTCAATTTTACTAATAAATTAAAAGAAGCCACTGACCCTCAAGAACTCTTTTTACATGCAACGTCAAAGGCTGTATGTTCAGCAGTGCCATTTGTGTGCTAAAAGTTACATGATCAAAATTAAGGTCAAAAGTGAATTTTTGAAAAATAAATGAGTAAGTCTAATAGGGCAAGGTCTCTGAAATCAAGTTTCCAGAGTCATTGCACTTTATAATACTGGTATGATGATGATTGAAAAAAAAAAAAAAAGATTGTTCATTGGCTTTAAGGTACCTGTAATTTCCAAGCTTGACCCAAACGATCTGCTTGTATCGCAATTTCTTGCCAGATTTGCAATCGTTACAGTTCCAGGACCCGCCTGGCATCTCTATGTTAAGACATTCCGGGTGGAAGGATGCAGGACAAGATTCACAGCACAACAGCTTCCCACCTTTAAGGCAACAACAGAGCTCACTTTATAGTTAAAGGAAACAAGTAGTGCACATGGCTCTGTGGGGTTGTTGTTTTTTTAATTTAAAATATACATTATGCATTGGGATTTGCCATGTCATCCAATATGAATGGCAAAATGAAAGGATCAGGTCAGAATTACAATGCCGGATTTAAAGCACTTATTTTGTTGGTATAAAATCAGTCAGACCAACTTCCTAGATGAAGAACTTAAGTGGGGAGATCTCATTCCGTTTTGTTCATTTGGATGATATAGTTAGACGGGTGCATCTTTTCAAAACGCTAGTATTTAAATATGATAAGCTGTTCAGGGAGTTAATTTTCCCCAACAGTCTGGACATAAATGTTGTTTTAAATCTGCATTGTCATGACCAGATCCCTTAGCAATCAGTTAGTGCATGTAAAATCAGCCTATAGGTTGATCAATATTGTTCTGTTTTTTAAAAAATAGCGTATTAGCAAAACAAATCCAAACATTTTAGAATTCCAAATCATTCTTGTCCCTTCAAAATGAAGCATTATAATATAATTATTGATATAGACTGAGCTGATGAAAGTATTATCAATCTTTTAAACCAGGGGTCTCCAACCTTGGCAACTTTAAGAATTCTGGGAGTTGAAGTCCACAAGTCTTAAAGTTGCCAAGGTTGGAGACCCCTGGTTTAAACTATGATGTTATATATTTTTTTCATGGCATATACAATAATCCTTTTTTGTTTTTGTTTTTTTTCCAGATCTCAGCATAGTATACTGGTGTATCTGCGTCAATTTGAACATTTAAGTATTGTGATCTTCACACCAGTATTGTAAACAAACCGGAGTTGAGAGATCAATTTTTTTGTTTTTGTTTTACTTCTGTGCTAAGTTCAAATAACTTTTGAAGCAAGAAGGGAATTTCACTTGTTAAAAGGCTGAAAACTTAAGAAATGGTTTCTTAGGCTGTCTATTGATTTTCTTTCAGTCAATAACAAGCATCTTTAATAAATCTAAAAATGTGGAGCATTTAACACTTGAAGGGAATCCTCCCAATAATTTAGAAGATGGCATTTAAACTTTTTTTTTTTTAAGTATCGGAGAAATTTAGATCATTTTCTGAAAATCTGTCCGAAAATGTTGTCCACCTATAGACTTTAAAAATCTGTAATTTGCACTGATTGTTACAAAGCTTTATACGTTGCTTAAAACAACAAAATCATTACTATATTTCCTCTGCCATGAAATGCAATGAAATCCAAATGTTCGGATCGCCAGGATCATTCCAAAAATCTCAAAATCAATTTTAAAAGTATTAAAAGTTATTTCAGAGGAAATACAGCCCCAGTCATTCAAACGATACCCAAACAGCAGAATGCCAAAAGATATGGAAAACCAAGCAAAACAAATAAAACCACACAGATTTTTTTTTCAATGCTAAGCAAGGAAACTTGGCTTTTACAATGCATTAGTAAGATTTTCTGCAGCTATGAAAGAGGGCTCAAAATAATTGATCGTCTCTTGCCCTCTTGCTGAGAGAGAGAGAGAGAGAGAGAGAGAGAGAGAGAGAGAGAGAAAGACTCTTAAATATGCCAGCATGGTAAGTTGCAGGCTTTATAAAACATTCAAGAGTCAATAAAATCTTCTCAAACTTGGCAAACCGAAACCCCCTTAGTTTGGACAAGGCTCCCAGTGTAGGCAGTCGATATGGAGCAGGCTACTGCCCATGTTCATTTGATGCATACTATCTACATGCATGAAGTGGAAGGGAAGACAAATACATCAATGGGATATAAGAAGCACACTGCCCCTATCCATAGGTTTTTTACACTTAGAACTTGTCTGAACAGTTCCCAAACTATGCTACCCTGTTGTGTGTGATCATTTTATGAAAAAGATACCCTGACCTTGGGCCAGAATCAGGTAGCTTGTCACTTAGGTGGAACCTGAAATATTGGGTATCCCCTTCCCAACTGTGAATTTCTACAGATTGATATGAAGACTTGCAATAAGTAACAGTCAATCCCTCTCACACACAATTCTATAGTACTAGCCAATGACACTATGGGACCAGATTTAGTTCAGCCTTCTTCCTATTAATAGCTATTGCTCGATATTTAAAGCGTTACCTATCAGGCTTCCAAAGAATTGCAAATAAAAAACATGGCTCTTCAGGAGTTATTCTATCGCTGGCTGGTGGTGTGGCTCTATGTGATTGTGATTATTTTGCTGGTTTGTTCTCACTGACTTTAACTCTATGTTTTATTGATCTGTTTTAAGATGCTCAGAGCCTTTGGCAGCTGAGGGGCACAGAAACAGAAATAAGTAAAGTGAGTAAGTGGTTTAGGAATACCCCTGTAGGAAGTACGCTTCCAGGGAATGATGGAAGAAGGGAAATAGTTTATGTCTATGTTATTCCATTAGATGAAAATGTAGGAGGCTGTAAATACCAGCCAAAAGCAATCCAGCTCCCTAAAGTACAATAAAGTCTCCCAACTTGGCCATTTTAAGACTTGTGGATTTCATCTCCCTGAATTCTCCAGACAGCCAGGATAGCTGGGGAATTCTGGGAGTTGAAGTCCACAAGTCTTAAAGTGGCCAAGTTGGGAAACCCCCTACAATAATGTGTTTAAAGGCCTTTTATGCCTAGAAGAGGCAGAATATGTTACATACTGCAGGACCTAAGGTGAATCTTCCTTCTGCAAAGTAAGGTCATTGGTAAAATGAGAAAGCTATCCAGTCAACAGCTAGCTATAAACTGGCATGCCGAGGCTGCACAATTAGACTGGGGTCATATCTGGAAATTCCAGGCAGTCTACTCTTAAGCTGTAAAAGAATCTGAGTAAGACCCAAAATGGACAATAGCTCCTTTAGTGTGGTTAATAGACATGATAGATCTAAACAACAGAAAGACCCTGCAGAATCTCTATAGGTCTACAGTTTTGCCTCAGGGTTTAGGAAAGGTTGCTGGGTTGGCTAATCATGCACAAGTCTATGCCTGAGTGGAATTCAGTAATTATTTTAAGCCCCATTTGGAAGATTTCGGCCAACATGAATACACGTTCAAAA
Source organism: Hydrophis major (assembly GCA_033807585.1). Lineage (NCBI taxonomy): Eukaryota > Metazoa > Chordata > Lepidosauria > Squamata > Elapidae > Hydrophis > Hydrophis major. Next base: position 20,151,981 of record CM066334.1, on the reverse strand, counting down.
TAAGCAATGAATGAAGTTTACAAAGCACAACGAGGAAGTGCCAGATGAGTATACAAAGCTTTGGTTTAGTTTTTTTTAAAAAAAAGGAGAAGCAGCAAACAAAAAGAAAGAAAAGGCAGGAAAAGTGAAAGAAAATCAAAAAGAGAAAGCAACAGAGAGAGAGAGAAAGAAGCTATTTTGGTTACCTTTCTCACATTTCTTTTTGGAAGCTGACGAAGAAGGAGGAATCATAGGTAATTTCATCAACTCAGCACGATTTGATTCATTCAGTAGATAGTGAGATTTATTGGCATATGAACTGAACAGGGGGTCTGAATGATCCTGCACTATCAGCCCTATACGAAACAAACAGAAAGAAATGAGTTGCGATGAAGCTACCCATGATTCCATAAGGAGAGAGAAAAAAAAAAACCAAACCAAAATAAAAACGAAATGAATAACCTGTTATGCATATTTCACTGGTGCTTTTAAGTAAGGAAAACGAAAGGTGATGCGATGAAGGAAAAGAAAAGGTGAAAGAAATATAAATATATATATATATATATATATATACATATATATATATACATACATATATACATATACATATATATATATATATATATATATTCCCTATCTCTAAGAGGGTGTCACACTGAAGGAGGTAGCGTCCATGCCCAAGTACAAAAGAATGAAAATAGCTGATGATGTTGAGTGAGAAATTGGTTAAGCAAGGCTTGCCCCGTTTTACGACTTGGGTGAATCACCACAATTGTTAAATAAGCCACCCAGTCGTTAAGTGAATCTGGCTTCCCCATTGACTTTGCTTGTCAGAAGGTCGCAAAAGGGGATCGCACCCCCCAGGGACCCTGCAACTGTCGTAAATGTGAATCAGCTGCCGTATTTTGATTACGTGGCCATGGGGATGCTACAATGGTCATAAGTGTGAACAGTGGTCATAATTCACTTTTTTTCAGTGCCATTGTAACTTGGAGCGGCCAGTAAGCAAACTATCATAAGTCGAAGTCTACCTGTACTAGATCCAAAATTGAATTTTACCTGTGCTCCTTTTTAAATCTTCAGTTAAAAAAAGCACCTATGAGAGTATCTCAGCTTTTTTAATGTCCTCTCCCCACCAAAAAAAATATTAAAAGAAAGCTGTGAAACTGGTGGTTAATACTTGCACTAGGAACTAGAAACTTAAAAAAAAATAACATGCAAACAGTTGGTTGAGCTATAGATATGTTAAAACAGGGGTCTCCAACCTTGGCAACTTTAAGCCTGGTGGACTTCAACTCCCAAATTCCCCAGCCAGCAAAGCAGGCTTAAAGTTGCCAAGGTTGGAGACCCCTATGTTAAAACATTACTTAGGCAAGGTTTGCCAGTGGATATTATTACCTGCAGCTTATGGATCTCTTCTGTTATATGAATCACTGATATACCCTTATATTATTTACTCTGGAGAAATATCAGTTTGGTGAGATTCATGGGGGGTTTTGCACTCCTTCTTTAGAGGGAAAGGAACACCTGGCAAAGTTTATTGGAACATATTGGAAAGGATGATATTGTAGGATTGGCCAGTTGTAACACCAGGGAGATAACGAGATATATAAACAAAATCAGAAATTTTCTCCCTGTGTTGCATCCAAAACCTCTTACCTTAGATTGTAGGCAGGTTAAGAATTCTCTCCAGTAAATTAATATTAGAATGTCACAGGTTCTCTTACATTTAATTTTTATTAATTTCAAGGGCCCTCAAAATACAGAAGGGACTTGTTTTTGGTTCGAAACACATCCTTTCTTTTCATACCTAACAATAATTTAGTCAACAATCTGAGTTATCTTAACTTCCTGTTTCTCCAAAACTTCTTTCTTTCTTTCTTTCTTTCTTTCTTTCTTTCTTTCTTTCTTTCTTTCTTTCTTTCTTTCTTTCTTTCTTTCTCTTTCTTTCTTTCTTTTTCTTTCTTTCTTTCTTTCTTTCTTTCTTTTTCTTTCTTTTTCTTCTTTCCTTTCTTCCTTCCCTCCTTTAGAAAAATTCAAAATATAGTTAAATAAAAAGGTCCAGATGCTAGGCCCAGCAGAGAAACATGATGTCTGAGAGCTCTATCTTGCATTTTTTTTAAAAAAACAACAACAATCTACTTGCTGAAATACTAAGTTTCCAAAAATCCAAAATTCTGAATAGAAGAACTTGGATAAAAGCTTCTACTGATTGGGCAGTAATGCTGATTACAACCTATCTATGGAGATTCTCAGTCATCCAGGTCATAGTTGTCCCAAAAGATGCTTTTTCAAAGGCAACTGGACTTTCTGTTTTTTTCTTCTTCTTTGAAGATGTTTCTCTTCTGAGAGCTGAATAAGCTTCTTTGGATGGAAGCAAAACATCTTCAAAGAAAAACCAGAAAGTCCAGTTGCTTCTTGAAAAAGCACCTTTTGGGACAACCTTCAGCACATTTTTTGAACAATATCTGCCAACCACCACTAATAGAATCCTTTCCCACGAGTCCTCTATGGTTTCCCAATGGAAATGAAATGTAAAATCGAATTCCTTCATTAAAAAACCCCCTGCATTCTGCTTATAATTGCAGAGTAGAAATAACGATGCTAAATCTAATCTATACTATTTTTCAGCAATGTAAAACTTCTGGGAGAACTAGAGCTCTTTAAAGGAAACAAACAAATTGGCCAGAGAAGAATTAAAATCAAATTCAAGTACATTTAACAAATTTCTTCCCTGCTGTTTTTTCCATAAACAAAGTAAATATCGGTCTTCTTCAGCTCAATATCTTCCAAATGAGCTGGGATTTTTTTTCCTTCCCAATTAGCCAACCTAAAATGAAAATTTGGGGTGATGGTGGTGGAATATATATGTCCCAACGTAACCAGAGGGTGGCAGGATAGGAAAGGCAGATACAAACCATGCCGTCCAATCGACTCAAAAGAATCCACCTTGTGATTTGCTAGCTCATTTGTATAAGCTTAACTCGGTCAACTCTGTTTGTGTCTGTGCACTGAGAAAGGGAGAGGGAGAAAGTGAGAGTATACGACTGTGGATCAGAAAGGGTGTTTATGTGCATGCATGTATGTGAATGAGAAAGAGTACACATGGAAGAAAGGGGAAGAGATCATTAGTACACAGAGTTAAATACCCCAATCTTGCTTCCATCACTCACTTGAAGGCTTGTTCATTTGTCCACCATTATAATATTGCAATGCAATAATATTGCAATGCTTTGTTCAGAAAGCTTTCCAAAGATAGTATTGAGTTTTGCAGTGGGAATTCTTGACCGCTGAGTTCAAAAGTCATATATTGTTGTAGACTTTTAAAGGATCTTATATTTTAATAAATCTGAAATGTATCACCTTTAGACTTGTTTTTTTTTTTTTAAGCTATCTATGTGTGAATGTAGACTCCAAGTCCACAAGCAATTGGGAACACCTTGCCCCATGAGGGAATTTTATCGGTGTCCAAGTAGGTGGTTCAGAGCAAAAAATTTGGATAGTCTTTGGAGGTTTAGTGTTAGAGGTTGTCAAAACACCAAACAAACAAACAAAAAAAAACCCCAAAACAGATTTTTAAAGAACAATTTTATATTTTATTTCAAAAGAAAACAACCTTTTAAATTATTAATTTAGATACAACCCATGCTGAATGAAATTATCTGAACTTCTGGCATGGCATGGCCTGTATCTATACATTTTAAAAAGTTGTTTATTTTTTCTACAAGAGTAATACTAGTCCTCAAGAAATGCAGGACTGCATTGGTGAGACCCAATTACAAGGAAGTACCATTTCCACTGTAACACTTATATCAGTGTTAACACTTATATCAGTCTCTACAGTGCATTGTACCATTCTTTGAGCAGGTTTTTTTTTTTAAATCCCATTTAAATTTGTCTTCTTCTCCTCCTCCATGTATTTTATTTTTTTAAAGATGACTTATTTTAATATTTGTAACCAACTTGGAAAATACTTTTAAGGTTCAAAACAAAAAAAAATATGATATGCACCATTATATATTTGCCCTCGTGCGCATTTTACAGAACATCTTAAACAAAATGTCTGACAAAATGCTTCTCTGAAAAGAAAAAGAAAATTTAACTGTGCTACTTAAGAAGCAAATGGCAGGTTCTTGCTGTTTTCAGGGTGGACAAGACCCTGAGTATGTCATGATATCTATTTTGAATGAACCTGTCTTTCTGACCGTACTGATATTCCATGTTGCTGTAGCAACCTGGACCTCCTGCTGCTGAGTAGATTAATACTTTTCTATTCCCAACAAAACTTTTCAAAAGTAGCTGGTGAGCACTATGATAATTGCAAAATGTTTTCAAGCAACAGGTGGAAATCAACAAGCTTTATTTTTCTGACACCAGTATAGCAGCAAAACTAATTTGAAAAACTTGGGGGTATTAATTTTAAATAAAAAGGGGATAATATTTCAGTGTGGCTTGTTTTATGAAGCTATCCCAAGAAGGAGAAAGGCTTCTGTACAGCAAAGGTTACATGCATGGGAAGACAGCTTATGCAATAGTGACAAATATCACTACTGATATATCATCCTCAGGTGTAGGATGAGGGTAAAGGTTCATTCTCTGAGCTTGTGGGTTGCTTTCCAAATGTTTTGTTACCAAGTGTCATGCCCCTGGTGGAGTCTGACTCTGAGGGAGAGGAGGAACAGCCGACAGGGAGTGGAAGTGTGGCTACAGAGGTTGTGGAGGAGGCTGGGGAAGGGCAGAGGCCGGCTGACCAGTCAGAGGATGACCCAGGCCCATCCCCTATCCATCCTAGGGCATGCAGGGAGGAGAGGATAAGGGAGAGACATGGTCTCCTCGGGAGGAGAGGGCTTTGATCCTTTTCACGGGCCATGGCTGTGACAACTGAATAAGAGTTTGGACCTGTGTACTGGCAAACACTGGAAACAAAGCGTGTAAATATCTCTATAGTTCTGCTCTGAATTTGGCATCCTTTCCAGTGTGTGTTATCTGTGGATATCCTCCAGCCCTTGCCTGGTTTGTGTTGCTTTTTTCCTCCTTCTTGTAACTATTTGTGTGGGAGTTTTTTGTCTTCAGTCAAGAATATTTGGAGTTCGGAAGCAAAGCGAAGGAATAAAAGGTGCTTCACCTGTTTTTTGTGACTGTGTTTATTTTGTATCTCATCCTGGGTCATCACACCAGGCTAGGTAAAATCTTCAGTGGAATTTAGGAGATGTTAGGGTCAGTGTTCTGTTTATAAGGGCTTCAGGTGTGGGTATCCTTATAAACAGAACACCTGAATTCCTTTGTTGTGGCCTATTCAGTGACCGGCTCCTCCAGCAGCCAAATCAGAGGAGGAGGAGGTGACGTGGGAGCCAGGGTCAGCATCAGGGCAACCTGGGAGCTCCGAGGGGGAAGAGAGAATGGAGCTGGGAGAGGGAGAGGGAGAGGGAGGGAGGGAGGGAGGGAGAGAGAGATGCGGAGCATTGGCCATCCATTAGCCCTCAGATGAAGAGTCAACAGTCCCCAGGTCTGGAGGTGGCTGATGAAGAAGAAGAGGACCAGCAGGGACCAGTGCCAGATGCACAGAAAGCAGAAAGGAGAGGAGAGCAGTGGAAATCTATGGGCTGGTCCTTGGGAAGGAAAAACCACCGCTGCTAGCGAAGCCCCACCCCAGCTCTGGAGATAAAAGGCAGGGGGCGGAGAGGAATAGGTGTGGCAGACAAGTATTCATCTTCCAGATGGACGGACTTGTTAGTCTGCAAGAAAAACTTTTTGCCGGGCTGCTGGCATTCCTAACAAAGGAATCTTCTGAATTAATGTCAGAGGGTTTGTCATGTTTGGGGAGCTGGGTCAGAACATCCTTATAACCATTGACCCTGACACACCCTAAACTCCCCTGAAGATGTTATCTACCCTGGTAACGAAATGTTTGGAAACCAACCCACAAATATGGAGAAACAAACCTTTACCCTCAAGACAGATGATTTTGGGGGTCAGGGGGAGGGGGCTAGCTTGCTGTCTCCACACCAAAGGCCAATGGACATGCCGGAATCTCTCCATGCAGGGTGATGAATTCATCATTATCATATAAGCTGCGTGGTAGCATTATGCACCAGGATGCAAAGATTATTGCTACAGAATAGCATTACCCCAAAAACAAACAAAAAACCAGAAATGTGTGTGTACAAGTCGTCCTTGACTTATGACCACAATCTGGACTGGAACTGCTATCATTAAACAATGTTGGCTGCTAAGTGAGCTGAATCTGATTTCATGGTTATTCAGCAAACCTAATTTACTGTATTGACTTTGTTTCTTGGAAGATCATAGCTAAATGGCTATCATGTGACCCGAGGTATTGCAACCATCATGTGCCAGTTGCCAAATGCCTGACTTCTGATCATGTGAATTCATAGGAATGCTGTGATGGTTGTAAGGTTAAGGACTGGTTGTTAGTCACTTTTCCAGCACCGTTATAATTTGATAACAGCACTAGCAATAGCACTTAAGACTTATATACTGCTTCACAGTGCTTTTATAGCCCTTTCTAAGAGGTTTACAGAGTCAGCCTATTTCCCTCAACAATCTGGGTCCTCATTTTACCCACCTCAGAAGGACGGAAGGCTGAGTCAACCTGGAGCCTGGTGAGATTCAAACTGCCAAATTGTTGGCAGTCGGCAGAATTAGCCTGTAATACTGCATTTTAACCACTGCGCCACAACGGCTGCTAAACAAATGGTGGTAAGTCAAAGACTAATGTTGTGGTTAGTTGGCAGCAGGTATGAACGGCTGAGGAAAGTGAGGACTCAGATGAGGGGCCAGGACCATCAGGGAGTGGACTGCAGCCTTCAGAGATTGTGGGGGATGGCAGCAGTGATGAGGAGGTTCCCGAGGAGCTGTGCCAATGCACGTACATGAAGGATTGCTCATAGGAGAGAGCAGTTACAGCAGCATGGGCGACTCAGGAGTAAGGCTGCAAGGTAAGGCTCCCTCAAGAAGATAAAAGCCAGGTTTGAAGAAGCATTTTTTGCAGAAAGCAAAGACGCTCTGAAACTCTGCCTTGTGGACATTATAATCTGTGGGGTTTTGGCAGCCTTGAAAAACAACTTGGCAAGGCTCTTTCTTGTCAGAGCTAATTAGTTGGAAGCAGCCTTTTATCTGTGAAGAAACAAGAATTCGTAGATGAAACCTTAAAAGGTGGGAGCTGCTGCCTTTGTCTTGTTGTTCTCTTGAAACCAGGTTGGGTCAGAACAACTGGTCTGAGCTTTAGCTAAGGAAGGTATTGCTTGCAGAAATCTATTCTAGGTGTGCACAATCTTGTATAGATTTCAGGATATTAATTCTCCATGATCAAAAGCATCAGAACCATCTGGCCTAAGCAAGAAACTTAAAAATATAATCTAAAGCATTTTCACAAGGCAGTGGCCTTTTCTGGACTTCAGGAATAATTACCAAGCTGAGGCTACAGTAATAAGCTAAAGAGTATTAAGTTGTACTTCTATACACAATGTTGGGGAATCCAAATTTCACTGACTTTAATGGAAACTAAAGTTCCAAACAGTAAAATAACTGCAACTACAACGTTATTGAAAACTTAAAACTAATGTAGTAACTGCTTAAAAGCTTTAATTTATATTTATCCATTTTCTTCACTAAATTTAATCTTAGTGGGTCTGGCCCATTTTTCTACAATGATCTCTTAAATTTTTTTAAAAAAATCTACTTCCAAATATAAAACTGAAATCATTATTAAAGTGGGAAGGAAAAGCACCTAAAAGCAATTTAAACTCTGGATAAGAAGAAGCACTAAAAGCACACAATCCCCAGATTTCCACCTACATATGTGAAGGATTCGAATGACAATAATATTGGTTTAAAAACCTATGTCAAAGTCCTGAAAGAAATAAAAACGGATTTATTGACTGACTGTATGCCATCAAATCACTGTCATCTCTTAATGACTACATATAGTTTCGCCTTGAGATGTAAAAAAAAAAAATCAACGGATTATCCTTTCCAAACATTGCTTTCATATAATTCAGATTCAGCACTCTAAAATTTTCTTTCTCTAACCTTTTAGACATTATTCTTCTGCAAAACATTTATTTAATGCAATAAGAACTCTGTCTCCTGGTTTCTGCCTGGAACTGCAACTGCTATATTTCTTCTCATTGTATCTGGTAACAACCACCCCCATTCCAATATCTTTTTATCCTCCACATACATTTTCTCTCTAAACTATCTTTCTTGTGCTGCGCACATAAAAGTAGTTTTAATGTACCTATTGCTTTTATTGAAGATGACTGAATATAACAAGTGCCAATCCCCTGAAAGCCTATAGTTGCCTACAATTCTATTTCAATAGGATAAATAGGTCTGTCTTGAATTAAATGTATGGAGTGTAATTTCTGTTATATTTTAATACCAAACCAATTCCCTCTAACTGAAAATAACTAGGGGTTTTATCACTCAGTTTATGATCATTCTTCAGCTATGTTTGCTCAAAACATACATGTGAAGTTTGCTGTCACATTATTGTTACACGAGAATGAATACAATTTAAATCTTTTATACCTTATAAGTGAATTTCTGTAATGGAGGTGAGCTTTGGTTCACTAAAGCTACTAACTTAAAAAAATACTCTTATATCTTCAAATTAGCAGGGTTAGAAGGTGAGGCAGGTAACAGGGAATTAGACATAATTCTAACTAAATAAGGGTGATAATTTTTAAAGTCATGGAGAAAATTGCTTCATATAAAACATTTTAATTGAAACTATGGGATAAAAAAGAATTTCTTCCTAATCTAGAAGCCACACATCCATCCATCTTCAAGATGACTCATCTATTTACATGAGTTGATTTATATACTTTTTTTTAATAAATGGAAGTCAATTAACTTTCTCAGGATTTGAGTGACTGTTGTCAGCCTATTTCCCCTCATCCATCCCCTAAACTAGCAAAAGAAGACCCTCATTGTTTTGTTTTAAGAAAGGGCACAGAGAACAAGAAGGTTAAGAGAAAATCCAGCAATGGTCATTAGATGCTGTTCTTCCCAACAGCCAAGGAGGAATTCTTGATCAACAGTAATTCCTTGGAGTGATATCTGTGTCTATCTATGGGAATGCACATGATGTCTGTGTCTCTCTATGGGAATACACATTGGAAGTATGTGGGAGGGTGTGCGATTTTGGGGGTATAACAGTTCATTTTTTTTAAAAAAAAATCAAAATCAAAATCAAAGACTCAACATCAAAGAGATCGACAAAAGGAAGGCAAAAAAGGGAGCTCACCTCTTGCACAAACGAAACAAAAGCCTACATTTACAGCTGATGAGGAGTGATTGCTTCTTTTGGAATGGTTACTACAGATGAGGATGTGGGATGACACAAACAAGCTTCCTGCAGCAATACAGCCATCTCCTGAGTGATAGGCAATGGGGCATCTCAAACATCTCACCATACGACCTGTTTAATATAAAACGCACCAGATAACAGTCTGTTTAGAACACACTTTCCAAACTTCGATCAAATTTGGCTTCAGCTTAATTGTTTTTCTTTCTATGACCCTGTAATTCCTATGCCGAGCTTGCAACAGATATTTTCTCTTTGCATCCTGATCAGAGAAACATATGGCGCTGCCTAGGATTGAACTCTCAACCTTCCAGGTGGGAGGCCACTGCATTGCTCTGGTTTTAGCTTAACATGTTCCATAAAAGTTTCTTGTATTGAATTGAAATGTTATAATTTTCAAAAGGCAAGGATAGTTTTGCATTCTTGAATGGTGCAATTCCTCCTGGCTTCCAGAGGGAGCATACTTAAGATAGCAAGGCCTTGTACATACATTGGGATGATTCCACTGAATGGCAGAAAAGGTTCAGAAGATGCTATCCCAGCACAGAAGCCAGTTTTTGATTGTTTTTAAAGAAAGGGGTTTTTCTTTCTTTCTCATTGATTATTTTCTCTCTCTTTCTCTTTCTGAGCAGATTGTATTGGCAATGTCTAATTGGTACTCAAGGAATATTAGCTCCTCCTTCCCCCAGAGGTTATTCGTGGAGCAAATTAAGTTGTCTTGCATCCTTCAGTCTTCCAGATGGTTGGGAAAACCCCAATGAATTATGCAAAAGTGCTTTGAAAATGAAACATGGTGAATTTTATGCAGATTTAAAACCCAGGGCAGAAATACCCCAATATCCCCCAAAGAACAAGCTAATGAAGCACAAGACAAACTTCTCAAAAAAAAAAAGAGATAAGCCAGTTTGTACTTGGCTAAAGAAGGAAGAGGCAGCCTGGGCTGTAAGATACCCAAGAGTCATTGACTCTAATATTTTTCCACAGAATTCCTTTAATAGTCAAAGCAAAAGCAAATTTTCCTACTTCCTCCATGGCCAGAAAACCCACCATCACCCTTTACTAGGCTGGCTAGCTTAACATATATGACACCGATATTTGTTTGCTCCTTCACAGCTTTAAGAAAATGCAACTGGACCAAAAATGTGAGGGCCTAATTTCATTTCTGAGAATTCTAAGCGCATAATTCCCTGGTTGTTTATCTCCACAGTGCTCTGGTCATGGTGAACTTCATTCAATAATAGTTTCTAGGAAGCTTCAATAAATGTTTTTACAGCAAACCTTCTGTTTATGTGCTTTAGGAAGCCACTAGCTTTTCATCAGTGAAATAGCCACATTTCTGCATATTTCAAGCCAGTAACTTTAATTTTCTTTTTCAGATATGGTTTCTGAAAGTAGTATAGTCTTGCAAGATGCATGGTCTGATGGTTATGCATGCTTTCACTCCCTTTCTATTACACAATTGTAAGGGAAGATGGAAGACCATCTTTCTTTAAACACAGATCAGACAGCTGTAAATGTTATATCGAGTCCTTCCCTTCCCTTCCCTTCGCATCCATCCATCCATCCACCTCTCTATCTAATCAATCTATCAATCAATCTCTATCTTCTATCTCTATCATATATCTCTATCTCTATCTATCTATCTATCTATCTATCTATCTATCTATCTATCTATCTATCTTTCTATCTATCTATCTATCTCAATCATCTATTATCTATATGTCTGTCTATCATCTCTTTCAAAGGATGTAAGAAATTTGGTTTTGTTTTTGGGTTGTCTTGATCTTTTTCATAGCAAACAAGCAGCCAAAAATGTTTTAGGGTTAGAGTTAGGTTCCATGTCTTGCAGTGTGCAAATAACGTCGGTGTATTTTTGCACATATGAATGCTACTGCAAATCTTGTCATTTAGTGAAGAAGTAAGATACACACATTCCCTAACTGATTCAGAATGGATGTTCATTAGGTTGATATAAAGGCTTCCATTCTTTTCTCTCCTGTAAATTTCAAATAAACCAACAGCCCAAACCTTTTGTCAAGGTTTGTTGGTTCCTGGCAAATAATTCTCCGAACACAAAACAATTGCAGGAAGGTGAAGATTATTTTTCTCCATAGAAACCATGGGAAAATAGCAATCACATTAGACCTGTGTGTTATCTCCACCTGTTCAGACTGATCCGGAATGTCCTCCTTTTAAAGAATCTGAGAACAAACTACATTGAAATAATAGGAAATACTTGTAGCTCGGGTTTTAGATTTTGGCAGTGGTTTCCTCTCCAAGCTGGTTTCAATTTAGTTTCTGAACATTTTGTTACCAGACTAGCTTAACATCATCAGCAGGACTTTCCTCTCCTATTCCTCTGTAGCTTATAAACGTCTTGTGTGCCAGTGTGGTCAGTTGGTTGTGCAATTACAAACAAGACATTTATAAGCTACAGAGGAATAGGAGAGGAAAATCCTGCTGATGATGTTAAGCTAGTCTGGTAACAAAATGTCAGAAGCTAAACTAAAACAAGCTTGGAGAGGAAACCACTGCCAAAAACAAACTACATCTGTGATGGCGAAGCTATGGCATAGAGCCATTTGTGTGGGAACACGAGCCCCAGCCAAACTGACCTACACTGCGCATGCGCGCACCTCCCAGCTGATTTTCGGCCCGTTTGAGGCCATTTTCGCCCTCCCGGAGGTTGAGGGAAGCCTCCGTAGCCTTGGTAGGCTGGAAAAAACGGGCCTTCCGGAAATTACTGGAAGTGCCAAAACGGGCCTGTTTTTCGGCCTCCCGAGGCTGCAGAGGCTTCTCTCGAGTCTTTGGGAGGGCAAAAACGGCCTCAAATGGGCTGAAAATCAGCTGGGAGGTGTGCGTATGCACAGTGCAGGTAAGGGGGCGGGGCGGAGATTGTATTGTGGGTGCCGGCATGTGCGTGCTTTTGGCACACTACGACAAAAAGGTTTGCCATCACTGAATTACCTTTTCCCACCTAGATTGCCGCTGTTTCTGGACTTTTCCTTTCCCAAACTTTTAGCAAGAATTCCACCCTGAAGCTATGCAAAATGCACAGGAATTATTTGGAGCCTTTCATGACGATGCCTCCGCCGTGAAAATGATCTCCCTGCTCTTTCCCTTACCTTTGCTTGCTTTATGAAGATCCTTGTCCATAGAGCAGGCGGTACAACAATGCTGAGGGCAACGGAATCCTCGGGATTCAAAAACGGCTGTCGTAAACTTGCGGACACAGGCCTCGTGGTAGAATTTGCCACACGCGTTGACCAAGCAACGCTTCACGTCTTTGCCGGGAAGTTTGCAGGAAAAGCATATATGCTGCCCTTTGAAGAGGAGAAACATAAAAAGGTTGAGCGGCTGCTTGCAAAATGTTTGTGTGATTAGAATGCAGTACTGCAGGCTACTTCTACTGCCTGCCAGAAGTTCGACAGTTCAATTCTCACCAGCTGAAGGTTGACTCAGCCTTCCATCCTTCCAAGGTTAGTAAAATGAGGAGCCAGATTGTTGGGGGACAATATGCTGATTCTGTAAACCTCTTAGAGAGGACTATAAAGCACTCTGAAGCGGTATATAATAAATCTAAATGCTATTGATGTCTTATCTCTCTCTGTGTCTCTCACTGTTTCTATCTGTATGTATCATCTATCTATTCATATCCATCCATATGTAGTATTGCAGGCTAATTTAGCTCACTGCCAGGAAGTTAGATCCTGACTGGCTCAAGGTTGACTGAGCCTTCCATCCTTCCAAGGTCAGTAAAATAAGGAGCCAGATTGTTGGGGGGCAATAGGCTGACTCTGTAAACTGCTGTAAAACTCTAGTATAGAAGAGGTATATAAGTGCTACTGGTGCAATAATTCTTCCCTATCTGGCAAGCAGAGGTCAACACACGACACCACTGTTTGGCGCATGGTATTGTTTACCCTTTTGCTTCTGGGTCCAATTCAAGAAACAGGTTATTGTCTTTAAATCCCTCTATGGCATGGGTCCAAGGTATTTGAGGTGCCACCTTATTCCAATGGGACTTGCCTGCCCCATTTGATCCAGAGGAAGTGGTCTACTGGGAATTCCAGTGGACAGGAACTCACAGTGGACCAACTCTGCAGAATCGAATCAGGTGGTCTTTAAAGAAACCAGGCTTTGTGATAAGTGGGGTTTTATAGTAACAACCAGCAGCTGGACTCACACCTGGAAATAAATTGGCAACCAGCACACGTGTTACATAGATATACTAAACGTGCCCATTATTGCTCATTCTGGACCAGTGAAGGTTTCTGGGAAGTCTTCAAGGGCAGCCCCAGGTAGAGAGCATTGCAAGGAGCCAAACCATGAGATGGTTAGTGACTGTCTAAAGGGCCTCCTGAAATATACAACTGGGTGTCAACAACATACTGCTTAGAGTCCATGGAGATTCTTAGTCATCCAGGTCATAGTTGTTGTCCCAAAGGTGCTTTTTCAAGAGGTAACTGGACTTTCTGGTTTTTCTTATCCAAGAAGCGAAACATCTTCAAAGAAAAACCAGAAAGTCTAGTTGCCTCTTGAAAAAGCACCTTTGGGACATACTGCTTAAAGGTTAAAGCAAATCCCACTTCCAATATTCTGCAATTTAATCTTCCTTTTCTATCGATCTAAAAAGAATATGAAAATCCAGCTTTCCTAATGAATGAGAGGGGTTGGATGCAGACCGTAGAGCTGGGACGGTATCTCATGGAAGACATTTTCAAACGTGGGTGACAGTTGGAGGATCTAACTGTATATTCCTGTCAGTTTTCCAGAGGCTAAAAAACCCAGGCTATTATGTCAATTTTTTTAGCTATCCAATGTGAAGGAAAACAAAGAGGACCAATATTCTAAATGGAGATCAACAGGAAAAATAGGTTATCTAGTTAATGCTTAAACTCAGTGCTAAAACACAAGCGACTGCAACTTCATGCTACAGAATGTGGGTTAGGCTTGAAATCTTAAATCCCAAAACATTTTGAAAGACAAATCCAGCTTTCCTAATGCAAGAATTCACTGAGCAGACTTTCAAAAGCCCGAACGGATCCTTCTTTAGTAGCATTCACAACTTTTGGTGCTCCAGCCCTTTTCTCAAGGCAATAATAATAATAATGATAATAATGATAATAATGATAATAATGATAATAATGATAATAATAATAATAATAATAATAATAATGATGATGATGATGATAATAATAATAATAATAATAATAATAATAATAATAATAATAATAATAATAATTCCACCCATTTACCATTTTTGCACTCCAGGCAGATAAATTTCCCATCAGGCTGTGAGCTTAATCCGAGGCATTCTGTATGGAAGACCCTGTAGCATTCACCTTCGCAGGAGACTAGAGATTCACCGGTGCTTTCACAAATCTTAAGAAAGAAAAAGGAGGGGGAAAAAAGAATACCAAAAAAAAAAAAGAAAAAGAAAAAAAAAAAACCTCATTAAGTTTCTAATCCAATCAAGTCGAAAAGCTAAATTGTTCTTTGTGCTGGATTTCCGTACCATTTTCAAGGTTCCTTTACTAGAGAAATACTTTCCAGAGACCAACGCACTCCACCGTATAAAAAAAGGACACGATACAATGATGGAAAAGACATCAGGCATGGCACAAAATCAGGGCTAGCCTCCTTGTTTTGGCAGGACTGAGCTGCTGGAGAGGCCCCTTGCTAAGATTCTGTGCAATTTGGAGAACCCCCAAATCCCACGCCTGGTTGTCCCTGCCTGCACCTCCCCTCCTCTCCCAGGAGTCCCAGGGGGTCCGTTTTGGATGCAGGTAAGTGTAAGGCGTGCATGGAGACTCGGGGAGGGTGAAAAACGGGCCTCCTGGAATCCTTATGGAATAATTATCTCCCTCCTCCTCCCTTCTTTATAACTCTTTTAACAAGGGCCCAATGGGGGATGATTTTTGGGGGGCTCAAAGTTTGTTTCTATCGTTGGTTTGAACTTGCAGATCAGATCCAAGAAATACCATCTAGGTTTTTTCTTTTCTCTCTGTGTGCCAAGGCAGGCAGGAAAGTTTCAGGATCAAAGTCCTGCATCAGGAGGCGACCCTAGGTGTAGAGGCTAACATTTGGAGTAGGCTCTCCTGCTCGAGCAGGGGGTTGGACTAGATGACCTCCAAGGTCCTTTCCAACTCTGTTATTCTATGATGCTATGATTTTTTTTCCCATAAATATGACAGTTACAGTCAGTACAGTATTCAATAAGGCCGTATCAGACCACGTCCCTTCACAGGAATTTAGTGGGAGTGCATGTGTGATGCATACAGATAGATGCAGGGATAGGTTGCTGAGGGTTCGCTGAGGTTCAAGAGAGCCCCTTGCAAAAATTCTGTGCAGTTTGGAGACACCCCCCCCAAATCCCACTCCTGGCTGGCCCCGCCCACCCTGCCCCTCCCCTCCCAGGAGTCCCCAGGTGGCCCATTTTGGATGCAGGTAAGTGCAGGGTCACCACGGAGGATCGGGGAGAGTGAAAAATGGGCCTCCCGGAAGTTCGGGAAGGCCGGAAATGGGCCCGTTTCCAGCTTCCAGAGAGCCTCCGGAGCCTGGGGAGGCCGTTTTCACCCTCCCGGAGGCTCAAGGAAAGCCTCTGGAGCCCGGGGGGAGCAAAAATGTGATGCAGGAGGCTGAGTAGGCCAAGCCCATCCTGGCCACGCCCACCCAGCAACCAGGCAGAGGACTCTTTGCTAACATTTTTGATGTTGATATGTATTTTTCTAATCACCATTTCCCATAAGATGACGTCCGGATTTTGATCACCTGAGTGTGAGGATGCTGCAAAAGTCATAAGTGTGAAAGATTTTTTTTCACTACTGTTGTAACTTTGAACTGTTGTTTTTTTTTTTAAGTTGAGGACTACCTGCATAGTCCTGCCTCGCACAGATGTGAATAATTAGGAAGGAAATAAACAGTTATCACAGTTATGTTCACCTTGCAAAAGGGTTTCGGATGTAGACATTTGATGGCTCCTCTGCCTGTTATGTGAAAAATGAACTGGAAGGAGGAACTGATCATCTGCCCCATATTTTTGTTTTATTCACCATATTTATGTTTAAACTCGGCTGAATGAGAAGACTCTGAAATTCTTTTCTTTTTCTGTTTGCAAGTTCTTATAAAAAAGAAAAGTCTCGCAGTGCCGATAAACTTGCAAAAGTAATTGCTCACTTATTCTTGCAAAATAATTGATCCCTCTTTGAGTGGGTGAACCAGGAAGCTCTAATCTGGCCGGGAATGAAAACCTGTCACTAGATGGCAGCAGATAATCCAGACACACACACACACACACACACACACACAGAGGAGGGGAGGGAGAGAAAGGGAGAGGGAAAGAGGGGGAGAGAGGGAGGGTCAGAGAGGAAAGGGGAGAGAGAGGGGAGGGAAGGGGAGAAGGAGAGGGAGGGAGGGAGAGGCAGAGAAAGAACTATAGGAGTGGCAGACCTCTGGAAAAAAACTGAGCAATATTAAGTGATGATCTGAACAGTCTGGATGTGGCTGATAACTGCTGAGTGAAAAAAATGTATGAAATCTGAGAGACTGCTCTCCATCTTTCCCCTTCTTCCAAATCCTTAAGGGCTTCAAAAGGGATGTCCTCTGTTGTTGTGAAGGGTGAAGGGTGGTTTTCTGGGCTAATCGGTGAGGGGAGACTCCCAAGGAAAATCAGTAGGTAATCAGCTCCCTAAACCTCAGGAACATTTCACAGGGAGCTTTCCAAAAGCGCTGGAAGTTAGAGGACTTAGCAGGCAGAGAGTCCAGAATGGATGCTAGTATTTGCTGTTATGGTCAGCTTCCCTCTCTTGAACTTAAGGGAGCAATTACTCTTCACCGTCGTGCCATCAAAGACGTTTCCCTTATTTGTGGGTCAGTTTAATTAAGGGGATGGAATCTGTTTTCTTGCAGAAGGCATCTTAAAACTAACGAGTGAGGGGGGCGGGGGAAAAAACTAATTTTCTTTTCCACCGAAGCAAGCAAGCAAAAAGAAATAAATGTAAAATATGGATAGGGGCCCAGAGAAAAGAGCTGCACAAATCAGACAGGGCCATATCCCGACTGAAAGCAAGAAGAAAATAAACAAGATGTACAATCAAACGTATCTCTGAGAAGACCTGAATGTGGATTAGGCTGTAAAATAACAAACGGCCCTTAATGAAAAAGAATTCTAAGGATAACCTGCAAATGCACTTTAAGTTTTTTAAGGAGGCGAATGCAAATGAAACCTACAAGTGTAGGTATCTTTGACTTACAACACTTCGGTTAGTGTCATGCCCCTGTTGGAATCTGATTCTGAGGGAGAGGTGGAACAGCTGACAGGGAGTGGGAGTGTGGCTCCGGTGGATGTGGAGGAAACTGGGGAAGGGCGAAGTCCGGCTGGGCATTCAGAGGAAGACCTAGGCCCACGCCCTCTTCATCCTAGGGCACTCAGGGAGGAAAGGATAAGTGAGCAACATGGGTTACAGGGGAGAAAAAGGCCCTGATTCCCTTCATTAGCTGCAACTGGGAAAACAGGATATAAAGGGTGTTTGCGCACAGCACCTTGCTGGAAGCAAAGCGTGCATTATCTTTGTTTGTCAATCTTATCTTGGTTCTGGCGTCCTCCCAACTGTGTGTGTTTCGTTATCTTTTGAAGTCTGCAATTCCTTATCCTGCCCTGTCTCGTTAATTGCTGCAGCATGGTTTGTATTGGGTTTTATTTATAATTTATACGTACTTTGGGTTCGGACTAGATTTCTTCCATTTAAAAACTGTTCTTGGGAGTTTTTTCTCCAGCTGATCATAACTGGACATTGGGGGCCAAGTTGGAAGTGTTAAAGGGACTTTACCTGTGACTTTGTTGCTTTTGTGCCATGCCCTGGGTCATCAGTTAGCAGCCGTTCAAAAGTTACAATGGCACAGAAAAAAAGTAACTTATGACCATTTTTCACTTATGACCATGGTAGCATCCCCACAGTCACATGATTTACATTTGGATGTTAGACAATTGACTCACATTTATGTTGATTTGCAATGTCCCAAGGTTGCGTGATCCCCTTTTGCGACCTTATGACAAGCAAAGTCAATGGGGAAGCTAGATTCACTTAACGACCAGGTTACTAATTTAACAACTGCAGCGGTTCCCTTAACAGATGCGGCACAAAAAATCATAAAACAGGGCCAAACTCACTTTTAAAAAAATTTCTCACTTAAATTTTGGGCTTATTTGCGGGTCGTAAATTGAAGTCTATTTTGTTTTTATTTGGGTTTTGGTTTGTTATTTCTTATTATTTGACCTTTTGATATTTGCTACTATTTGACCTTTCAGTAAAGGTTATTCAACAGAAATGAATGTTATAGCAAAGAAAAAGTATATTTAATTATTCATGTATTAACTGCAGCTAGAATTGTAATCGCTCAGAATTGGAAAAGCGAAAAAAATTCCAGCAGAGGGAAAAAGTGATTGAGAAGACATTAGAATGTGCAGAGATGAATAGATTAACGCTGGCAATCAAAGAAAAAGAAGACACTGAATGTTATATGGTATGGGATCTATTTTATCAATGGTTTGGAAAATAAAACAAGTTAAAATTGAGCAGATGAACGTAAAGAGAAATAAGTTAAGTTTGTTATAAAGATAATAGATATAAGAGATATTGGCTTATAAAGAAAAAGTGATTATTGTCGTATTGGTAAGAAAAGGTTTAATTATAATTGTTAGCACAAGATATATGTACCCAGTCGACACACAGTTTAAATGAAAGATGGATTTATTGTAAATATACAATAAATATATATGTATGTATGTAGATAGATAGATAGATAGATAGATATAGATAGATAGACAGACAGACAGACAGACAGACAGACAGATAGTATTCAGCTTTGTTCGGGTATTTTCCTACGTCATTATAGTTGTGCTTTTAAAGTTGTAGCAATGTTTCGGCAGAATCTCATCTGCCATCATCAGGCTTCTGTAGACGAACACAATACAGAAGCCTGATGATGGCAAATGACATTCTGCCAAAATGTTGCTACAACTTTTAAAGCACAACTATAATGATGTAGGAAAATACCCGAACAAAGCTGAATACCATACATGTAAGTACCCATGAAAACTTAAGAAAACATATATATGTACATACATACAGAGAGAGAGAGAGAGGAGGGGGGGAAATAACCAACCAGGATTAAGAGCCTCGGTGGCGCAGTAGTTAGAGTACAGTACTGCCAGCTACTTCTACTGCAATTTGACAGTTTGAATCCCACCAGGCTCAAGGTTGACTCAGCCTTCCATCCTTCCAAGGTGGGTAAAATGAGGACCCAAATAGTTGGGGGCTATAGACTGACTCTGTAAACTGCTTAGAGAGGGCTAGAAAGCACTATAAAGTGGTCTATAAGTCTACGTGCTATTGCTATTGCTATTACAGGCACAATTTATTTGCAGATGTACACTTTACCTGACAAACGGTGTCTCTCTTGTTTGTCCCTGAACCTCTTCTCGACAAACTCGAATCCACCGACTGGACATCAGAAGCATCAGCATCTGCCGCAGCCAATGGGCTATCAGACTGTTTTCCAAAACTACCCTAAAATAAAGTAGGTGCAGGTGTTTTCATTCTCTTTAGAAGAGCTCTAAAATTAGAATCAGTGTAAATCCAGTTCATTAAAAGGGGAAGGGGGGGGAGAAAAAACCCAGCTAACTATTTCCATAATTTCTCTGACCTCTGACTTAGGTCAATTAAAATGCCGCCCCAGGGAAGAAAATTTGCAGAAGGATGAACCACATTGCCTGGATGAGAACACTTCATTCTGTTTAAAACAAACTCATTGCATCTCATTGCAAAATGCATTCCAACGAATTTGGAGGGGGAAAAATAGGGGAAAATATTAACCACAGCGTCATTGCAAGAGGTCGTTTTCCAAAAAGGAAACCGAACCGAAATGCGACGTTTTGTTCTGACCCAGGCCTTGTCCAAATTAAGGAAACACAAACTTAGTGTAAAAACAAACTTTTTAAATGTGATGCTGGGAATTTCTTGAATTCCCAGCCAAAACTCATTAGACACAATTCTCTGAGATAAGCTCAGGCCTTTCAGGATTGTAGAAGGCTGCCAAGAAATAGAAGTCCGCTTAATTAGAATATCAACTGACAGAAGTTCCAGCAAAGACAAACCAGAGTTTGCAAGGCTTCAATGAGGAATCAGAATCTAATAAACTTCTTTGCTTCCTGCAAAAAGCACATCCCCGAGGGCTGACTTTTATCCCTTATGGGAGGGGCAATCACCTTCCAGCCTTACTCCCGAGTCGCCCCTTCTGCTTCAGCTACTCTCTCCTTCTAGCAGCCCTGTGCACACATGGACTGGGAACAGGCTTCCCTGGGTCCTCTGTTCGCTGCTGCCAGACTCTGAAGGCAGCACCCCATTCCCAGATGGTCCTGGCCCCATCTCTGCATCTGACACAGAACCCTCGCATGAGTCCTTGCCAGACTCCCTGACTGGTTCCCTTTTGTCCTCACTGTCCGATATCTTTGCCATCTGCACCGGCTGCTGGTGAACCACAACACATTTTCCACCCTCTTGAAAAGCTATCCAACCAGTGATTTAAGTTCAAACCATTGACTTCTGTTTGGCCTTCTTTATAGGGAGCTTTTCATGACTGTGTGATGGTGGTTGCACTTGGAAAGTTGATTAGTATCGTCATTGCAAACGTCTACACAGAGAAATGGGGCATTTAATCATAAGATGCCTCTTTCACTGGAAAACAAATGGAGGACACTAAAAGAGAAACCAAGAGGCCCAGAACACTGAAGCAGGCATGATATTCCCCTCTGAAAAAAATTGGGGCCAGCCAAAAGAGACCCCGCATCGCAAACCAAGAAATTGCACACACAACACCAACGCTACGCACCCTTCCTTTCCAGCCGGTCACGTGTGGATCAGCTCCAGAGCTGGGCAGCCGCTTCCCTGGGGGTGGGGCCGAGGCCGCCGCCCGGGGAGCACCTGCTGCTTTCCCTCAGCAGGGCCAGGCGGTGGCGTGTTGCACAGAGACACGGATGGTCCGTGGCTGCCCAACTCCCTTTTTCTGCCGCTCAGCGGCCTCCGCTCGCACCGCCCAGGGCTGTGCTCAGGTGTCCAGCTGGGGCTGTCAGGAGTTGCTACCGCCGGCGCGGCTCCGCGCGACTCCAGTCCCGCGTTGCCTTGGGAAGGGAAAGGCAAAACCGGGAGCTGCTGCGCCTGAGCCTCCGGTGCTGCTGCTGCTGTTGCAAAGCGCCGCCACAGCTCTTCCTTTTTGCCTTTCCCTTCCCGAGGCAACGCGGGACTGGAGCTGCACCGGCGGTAGCAACTCCTGACTCAGGGGGCCTCCGAGGGGAGGGGAAGGAGGAGAAGAAGGGGGGGAAAGGGAGGGTGGGCAATTTCCAAAAAAATCGGAATTCCAATTATAATCGGAAGAATATCATGTCTGCTGAAGACACAACAGTAGAAAAATCTGGCTCCTAAAATGCAGCTCCCCAAATCCAAACCTTCAGCTCTATTATCCAACAGAAGCTCCTTTCAGGAGAAATTGGAAAATAATATAATTGTGCTCAATTACAATGACCACCTGGCCAGTTTTGCCTTATTGGGATTCATCGGATGTGGGTAGCTTGATGTTAATTCTATGGCAGGGGTGTCAAAACTGGTGTCGTCACGGCGGTGTTACGTGACATATCGGGACTTTGTGCCCCTTCACTAAACCAGCATGTGAAGTATCTGGGCCACGGGTTTGACACCCCTGTTCTATGGGGTTTCAATCCTCTGCTGCAGGAGTGTCAAACTCAGTTTCATTGAGGGCTGCATCAGGATTATATTTGACCTCAGAGAGGTGAGGCGGGTGTGGTCAAGGTATGGATGTGGCCAGCTTGATGTCACCTGTGTCAGGGGCGCCTGTGGTGGACCGAGTGCTCTGTCTTTGAAACTGGGCTCCCGAGCTTTGTATTCGGATGTGACAGCCTCCTGCAACCTTCTGCCAGTGAAAACAGAGGTCGGGAGGGCAGCCCGTAACCCACATGAACCCCGTTTTTGCTGACAAAGGCACCCCATGTGTGGGATTTATGGGCATAGCTTTTGTAATGTGATCAGGAATTTTTTTTTCTCCCAGAATTAGTCACCACCCCATGGCAAATAAATCTATCCCACTAGCTCTCCTCTCTGTGTCTTTATCATCCTCACTGGGGCTCTCTCAAACACTCCTATTGTTTTCTGTAGAAAACAGTGCTACTTGAGACCAGAAAGCCCTTTGACGCGGCTGAAAAGTGCAGTGGCACATGATTATGCTGACTCACGATAGCGGTTCTATCGCTCCCAATCATGGTCGCTCAGCAAATCCTGAATGGTCATTAAGCATGATGTCACATGATCACCGTTTGTGACCTTCTGCTGGCTTCCCCAGTGCTGCAGTGAAGGTCACAAATGGCAATCATGTGACTGGACGATGCTGCGACCATAACTGCAAGCCGGTTGCCAAACGTCTGAATTGTGATGCTGGTTGAAATGCCACTATGGTTGCAATATGAGGATGCGTCGTAAGCCCCTTTCATTTAGTGTTGTTGTTACTTTGAACAAGAGGTCGTTTAATGAGGACTGCTTGTATTCTCTCCAGTCTTCCTCTTACCCCACTGGGCATCTTCCAGTATTATTAATTTCCTTATAGTAGTTCCCTGGGTTTTTCTCAATTCTTTCTTAAATCATTTTTCTAGCCCAAATTGCTTTGCTGCTACCCCTGATCAGGAGTGGCTATGAATCACTCCCTTCTCTTCCTTTTTGGTGGCAGGATACTCTCCAAAAATCCCACCATGTTTAATTTCTCAGGCATCTTGGCTTCAGGTGAAACCTAGAGAAATTTGGGGAATACTGTTTTATTTTTCCTGCAGTTAATAATGAAGTTTGAATATTAAGAAATAATAATCATTAAGATGTGGGAAAGTTAAAATAGAAACATTGCTACTCGCAGGCCTTCCCCAAACCATCTTCTGTCTTTGCCACCCTGAAAATAAAATACTCTTTTAAGATTTCTGTGATTTGAATCTTTCTTGACTATTTCCTGTCACACAATTATCAAAAATTGATGTGTAGAACAGAATGTTAAACAATGCAGAGAAAAGCAACGTTTCAGCCCCAAACTCCATCAAGCCAATGCTAACTGTGATGGCTTAAGTGTTCTACTGAAGTGTTCTGAGCCAACTCTTCCCATTTAGTTTGTTTAAAAGCTATAATGTTCATGTTTGCTCACAGCCTTGACTGCAGCAGCATTTTATGTAATTCCACTTTTTTTTTTTATATTTTCCTTTTCCAATGCGGAGAAAACAATAACACTCAGAATACAGAATTCAATAGATCTTAAGGAAGAAGCAGAAACATAACCTATCTGCATTTAAGTCCCAGTTGCTTATACTTGCCTGTTGTCAAAAATCTGTTTGTTGTTAAAATGGGGTGTTTTTGTACATTGTTTGCAAACAAAACATATTCAAAGAAGATTAGCAGCCACAAACATCTCACTCCCAAGGTTTTAAGCATAAAGCAATCTGTGAAACAGATTTACCACATGATTTGTAGTTTCAAAGCTGGGGCCGAATAAATACCTGTAAATCATTAAGTCCTCTTGAATCAGAATCGGAGGTATCTCTGTAAGCGGAGTTGGCCAATTCTACATCTGTGGAGGCACGACTTCTTTTCTTTAGAGGTTTACAAGAATCAGAAATCTCACTGGCACCTTAACACAACACACTGGAATTAATCCTAAAAGACCTCTCAAATATGTAAGCTACTGAAAGACAAATTAAGAACAATGCCAAGAAAACTAGCCAAATTGCACACTTGATTTAAAAGCTTTTCAAATTCACAACTCTTCCACTTTTTGGGGGGCGGGAACAGTAAGCTAATCTATGATTTTAAAAGCAGGGCTTTTCCAATTGCAACTTTTGGATAGGGAATACACAACAGTATAACTTCTGCTCATTTATACCTTATCTCACAAATTAAAATTCTCCCAAGGCAGCTTGCAATATAAGAACTAAAAGCAATCACACAATTAAGAATGCATTGGGATGAACTGTTTCAAAAACAGAGTGAAAAGTCAAAATTGGAAACAATATTGCTTAACGATAAAGTTATTTTTATAGCATTTTTTAAAAAAGGATGAAGAGTCAGGCAGACACTGATTTGTGGTTGGTTTTTGGATATTTTATTTTATAAACACTGAAGGCACCTTATCCCCGTATGTAAAATACAATCTCAGAATTGCAATTAGCACCGAATATACATTATCAAACTAACATGAAATCAAACATCCTTCTATGCCTAGATCTGAATGGTATTCATTACATTACAGGGCCTTAGAGGAAGCAAGCAGAAATGCTTGGTGTCAGTGATGGTAGAAATTTGGAGGAAGGAAGCAGAAGTGAAACACCTCTCCTTCCAATCCTAGCCTCTGCTTGAACAGGAAGCACGACAAATGTGGGACTCTAAAGAACTACTTGAAGCACGCCTAAATCCCAGCCATTCTAACCTGGGGATGGAATAAAGAGAGTAATCAGCCTAGAGTTGTTACGTTCCCGTAAACCAGGGTGGATAAAAATAGTTGATTTTTAAAAATTAAAAAAATGGATTTTTAAAACATTTAAATCGGATGGGCTTTTTAGTCAAATTTATTTTAATAAAATGCTTTGGGAATAACAATCTATCTAAAGATAGTTTTCCATTTAAGATACATTAATAATTAAGTTTATTCAGCATGAAATGGAGCTTGGTCATGTAGCATGAGGGTGTGCATTCTGCAATATTTTACATTTTACATTTACATTTTGGGTAAACTCATTCAATGAATCCAAGCGGAGATAACATGCACTTCATTGATGCATTCACACAATTTCACAGCAGAGACGACAGTTGCTCTTTAAAAGTTATGATTTAAATCAGGTTGATTTAAATCAAGCCTTTTTACTAGTGATTTAAATCATGATTTAAATCAAATCCATTCTGCAATAAACAGTCTAAGTCCAACACCTCTTGAATTCCGTTGATGTCAGGTGCAAATAGCCAGAAGCATTCATTGAATTCAAAGCAGGGAACAGTTTATTATTGCTACCTTTACATAAGAATCTAGTCAACTAACAGTAAATTTTGGTTGCTAGACAAGGGTCAATGGAATTCATGGGGAGGCTGGATTTGGGTCTCTTGTGACATTGCAATGACTCCAAGCTGATGACACATTTAACCCTGCCTTCCTGTTCACCTGCTCTTCTCCTTGAGTTGACTCTTATCTAGCCCAATTTAGTGTTGGTCTTTGGTTGGCTAGATTCTTGTGTTTTGGCATGAGCAATAAATTAAGTAACTGGAGCTCCATGTGTGGTCCTGACTCTTCCAGCCTGAGAAATCTCCACAGGGTATCATAAATTGGAGAACCATATGCCTAAAGTTCTTTCTGAAGAAATGAAATATATACCACAAAACCACTTGTTCCACACCCAAGGCTAGAACTCATCCCAGTAATTATTCTTACTGGAGATTTAAGAGAGGGTGTTTGTGCTTTCATTTTGCCTGCTTTGTCAAGAGATTCTGCTTCACTGACTTTTGACACAACCTGGTTACAGAGGGGTAAGCGTGACAATAAATTGCATTTATTTGGAAGGATACGAAGAACGTTAATTTACAAGTCTGTCAAAAAGCTTTAGTGACCGAGAAACAAGACAAACCACAAGAAATAAAAGCCACACCAACCTTTTTGTAAGCCAGTCTTCACTGCTGCCTGTGGGGCTGTTTCTACCTGTTTAGACAGGAAAATGGGTGGTTAGTAAAGACATTTCTTGTTCCCTAGTACAAAGGAGGAAATGTAAATTCAATGCAAGCAGTTAGTATATAAGGAATCACATTTAAGGCCCCGCCCCCTCCACCCATAACCCAAATATATATTTCTCTTTTTGTGGATTTAATTAAGACTGCCTTTCCCTAAACAACATAAAACGGGTCTCTCTTTGTTTCAAAATCATTCAATGTGTGCGTGAAGTAACAGGAAGGCTTTTTTAAAAAAAAAATTTTTTTGTCCAAGAACCAATTAAGGAGTTAGGGGAAGGGAGAGCTATCAAGCCTTGAGCTAGAGGAGAGGGGGAAATAAAATAAAAATAAAAATAACATAAGTTATGAAAGGAGAGAAAAGCAGGACACTCAAGTTCCAAATGACATTTTAACTTACGGCCCCGTTTTTGAAGCCAGAGCTTCTGAGGTCACGGGCTTCCCCTTTCTATAGAGTTCTGCAAAAGCAGAAGGGGGGAAGGAAGCCATGCAAATGCTCTGCAGGCCTCTATAGAGCTGGAAGCAACATCAAGACAGCGCATGGAGATAGGCAGGTGGTGGCCTTGTGAAATCCCTTCCAGGCTTTTGGGCATTTCTGTGCCTTGGATCCTACATAGAGAAGTTGGTTTTCGGCCGGGGAACACCCAAGTTGTGAATTTGGTAGTGGTGGCAAGCAGCTTCTTGGCTAAAAAAGGTCTCACACTTTTTTGTTTGTTTGTTTGTTTTAAGGCTATAAATCATAGTTTGAAAATGAAAATAAAATAAAAAGTTCTCCATAAGGTGAATTTACATAGGCAGATTAAGAAACACATCTCAAAGTATTTATGAAGGATTGTTCTATAATGTTTGAAAAATATTTTATTTTGTTGTACAATGGATAAAAACATACAATAGAAGGATTCGTATAGGATACAATTGATAATATACAAATATAAAATCTAGACAATCACTTGTATTTCGCTATCACTCACTTGCAACAGAATTAACATTTGTCTTTCTCAGTTGAAATTAATATTCCAGTTGTCATCTTAAAATTGAAAGGATGCAAAATTAATTTGGAAAGTCACTGATATGAACAAATATGGTTGCTGAATCCTAAAATATCAGTATGCCTTTCTGATCATATTACATATTCAAGCTTATGCAATACAATGCTTCTCTGATCATTAAGCTTTCCTATATGCTTTACCTGAAAACACCAGTACAATATACTATGTCGATTTAATTAGTTACATAGTATAAGGCAAGCAAAGATTACTTGGGGAATGAGTTTTTTTAATATTTAAAAAAAAAAACCAGCACTGAAATTTTCTTCCTTTAAAGTCACTATTTTGGAAATCCAACCCAGGAAAAGTATTGCTGGGACAGCAAAACCAAAGTTGAAAGCTGGAATAATGAACTGGTATTTTAAACAGAAGATGTTTAGCTTCGTAGCGAGCAAAACTAATAAGAATAAAAATAAAAATATCATAGGTAACATTTATTAGAAGTTGCCGTCTTTGAAATTTTTCAAAATCATTTGGGCTGTTAGGGAAAGTGTGTTGTACTTGATAGTCCAAAATAAATTTCCTTTGAATTTAAAACATGGAGCATACCCAAATGGTTGAGAAAATCCAAAATGTAATAACCTTTCTTGAAACGTGCAGAGAATCCACAGATAGCACGAGTGGCACAATGAAGCAACTTGGAGACCCTCTTCACTTGCAACTGGCTATTTCCCAAAGCAATTTACACCTTTGAGGCCCATCTCCCAAAGGAAATACCCCGTGTAAATGTTGGTTCTTCTTACAAGAAAAAAGGCAACCCAGAATTATCCCAAAGGTGTGCTTTTTTCTTTCTTTCAAGAGGCAGCTGGACTTTCTGAAGATGTTCCGCTTCTCATCCAAGAAGCTTCTTCAGCTTGGTGAGGAATGGAAGGACTCATATTCCTTGCAGACAGCTGGTCATTTGCATCCTTTTAGCAGGTCATTAAGGTCACCGGAGGCTTACCTGAGTCCTCAGTGTCACAAATGGTGCAAATGGGGATGGAGCCTTCTTGGAACTGTGGAAAGGACTGTGTTGTAGACTGGAGGTAGATGACGTCCTGTCCCTCCCACTCTGTTGAGAGAGGGCTGTTCAATTTTGACATTAAAGGCCTCTTTCACCCCTCTTTCAAACCAGGGGTCCTTTGTGTCCAAGCTTCTTGGATGAGAAACGAAATGTCTTTCAAGAAAAATGAAAAACCAGAAAGTCCAGGTGCCTCTTGAAAAGAAAAAAAAAAAGCACCTTTGGGACAACCATGAACTGAATGACTGAGAATCTTCATCGAAACCCAGAATTATGTTCCTTCCCGCTTGCTGTCAGCATGAAGGCATTTGGCCTTCAAGCAAAGACCATGCTTAGAAACCCACCCACCCCTTTCAAGAGGGTCTAATCCAGAGGTCCCCAAACTTGGCAACGTTAAGACTTCAACTCCCAGAATTCCCCAGCCAGCATATTTTAAGATAGGTGGACTTCAACTCCCAGAATTCCCCAGCCAGCTTAGAATTTGAAGTCTACAACTCTTAAAGCTGGCAAGGCTGAGAAACATTGCCTTAAACCAGAGGTCTCCAAACTTGGCCACTTTAAGACTTGTGGACTTACAGCTCTGCTGGCTGGAGAATTCTGGGAGTTGAAGTCCACAAGTCTTCAAAGTGGCCAAGTTTGGGGACCCCTGGCCTAATCCATCTTACTTTCTTGGAAAGGGGGAAAAAAAAGACAACAGAAACAAAACGACAAGGGCCGGCCTCAATATACTCCCAGTGGCTACCCTAAGATGCGAACCAAGTAGAGCACAATCCAGGGACCTGACGGAAACATTAAAAAAATAAAATAAAAATCACACAGCTCGTAACAAGAAACAAATATCACATTCGTGAGCAGCTCTATTTTCTTGGGTCTCCAAAGTATGAAGGATGCTGTCAGTGGAAAATTAGTGGACCAGCAGAGTTGATTAAAAGGTTGGCTCTCAAGAAGGGGAATCCCCCCCCCTCTGCCAAAAATAAAAAAAATGTGTGTGGGGAGGGGAAATAGAGAGGGTAGGTGGGGTTTAAATAAAAAGGTATCAATATAAAAATAGTGGCAACAGGTATTGAATACGATATATATATTTTTTTTTTAACTCTCTACATGGAGGAAGCCAACCTGCTCCTTTTTGATCTTCTTCTTTGGCACAACCTCCGTGGATTTCTCAGACTCTGAGCGAGTTCGTATTGATCTCCTCTGTTGCTTCTTTTCTACAGAACCTGAGGGGAAGAGAATGGTTTCCATTACAGGAGTCTCTGTCTCTTTCCTCAATGAGGGATGGCGTTCAATAGCAAAGTCCTGATTTCTCTATAATCTTCTGGAGGGCATAGACTTTAATCTGCCAGCTGTCGTTCTGGCTGCAGGCAATACATCTCAGTGCTTCAGGCAGAGTCCTGAGTTCGGGAAAAGACCAGCTTTAATATGAAGATAAAGGGGAGTTCTAGAATGCAAATTATTAGGGGTGGGGTGGGGGCTAACTTTCCAAACCAACTCTATACCATCAAAAGATGTTCATCGGTTCTTAATTTCATCCGAAAACTAACTGCCTGTCCAGGAGGCATAAGCTTCGGGTTATCTCAACAGTCAATCCACTGTTCTAACTGTTTTTACACAGTTCTTAGCATCTAATTTATCTTAAAAACTTGGCGGGAAATCAAAGGGCGTGCTATATGCCAGTGATCGCCAACCAGTGGGCCAGGGACCACTGGTGGTCTGTGAGAAAATTTTGGTGGTCCTCAGAGAAATGTCACCCCCAAAGCAATTAATCCAGGCTGCGCAGGAACACAAGGCTGTGCCGCCCACAGGGCCCGTGGGAACACAAGGCTTGCGTCACTTGCATTGCGAACAACACGAGGTTGTGAGGGGAGGGGGGAAAGGGCGGAGGGGGGAAATTTGCCCCACGCGCCTCGTCTAGCCACCAGGCTGCTTCTTTCTGCTTCTTTCTTCTTCTGCTTTCGTCTGCATGCAAGGAAAGCAGCAAAAGTCTTTCTTTCTCTTCCCCAAACTCCATCAGAAATGAGTCTTTGGGACCATGCAAGGCATCCTTGCTCCAAGAGACTGCACCAGAGCAACAAGTCTCACAAAGATTCATTTCTGGCAGAGTTTGGTGGAGAGAAAGAAAGACTTCTACTGCTTTCCTTGCATGAAGCCAAAAGTCTCTCTCTCTCTCTCTCTCTCTCCGAGAACAGAGCTGGAGACAGTATCCTGCGATCACAAATAATAAATGATCGATCGGTAGGAAAACAGAGTGGGGGATTTTCCTGCAGACATTTTTGGGGATTTTCCCAGAGTCTCTGGTCCGTGGGATTTAAAATTATGAGTTTGGTGGTCCCTGAAGTCCAAAAGGTTTGCGACCCCTGCTATATGCTATATTCATTTCCAGCATCAGGAAAATCAAGAGTTCAAACTCCCTAAAATGTAATGCCTCTAATGTACCTCAGGCCAAATACCTACTTCACACAACACGGGGTGCAGATTTTCATAGCGAAAATGAGGTTCCTTTAGGGCAGGGGTTCCCCAACCTCTGGTCTGTGGACTGGCACCGGGCCACGGGATGCTAGAAACTGGACTGTGTGAACAAGCGAAGTCCCATGTACAGGATACAGGCAGCATGAGAAATCACGTTCCCTCCAGTCCGCGGAAAAACCTCGCTCCATGGCACTGGTCCCTGTGCTCCAAAGATTGGGCGCTGCTGCTTTAGGGGATTCTTATCGACTGGAGAATTTCCTTACCTGCAAATTCTCCTTAAACCTATTCCTCAGATAGTGGTCCATCCCATCTATTATGAAGGCAGGGGGACAAAAAAAGACTGGATCTAGAAAGGAAGCTGGAGGGTGCTACTTAATGCAGCCACAATTCTTTCTTCTAAAAGAATATGTCTCCTACACCACGTTAAATGTGTGGACCACAAGATGGTGACAATTCATGAGAATTATACCTTGCAAATTGATTAATTATTTCATTCCAAACACCACAACAACAGAACGTTGTCAACACTCCTAGCCCACTCCTGGTACACATCAAAGGTTTCTTCCTCCCACCCTCCAAAAATCAGTGTCACAAAAGAGACACCCAGTTAATTGTCGTTCCCCCTGCCATCTCCTTGCATTACTCAACCATGAATGACTAGAAGTATCTTCAGCTGAATCCCCTTGAGCACCCCCTGTTCATCTAAGAAAATTCTAGCTTGCCTATGAATAATTTTCA
This sequence comes from Hydrophis major, assembly GCA_033807585.1. Classification (NCBI taxonomy): domain Eukaryota; kingdom Metazoa; phylum Chordata; class Lepidosauria; order Squamata; family Elapidae; genus Hydrophis; species Hydrophis major. The sequence continues at coordinate 20,120,610 of CM066334.1, read as the reverse complement.
GATGAGTCTTTCTCATCTAAAACTTGAGATAAAGACTAGATTCATTCATTTAAAAGGAAAGAGAGAGGAAAGATGCAACAGGTGACTACATGGGACTTTGAGGAAGCTCTTCCCATGGTAGGCCCACCGTTGCTTCTTCCATTAGTCCATCTGTTATTGGAGGAACAGGCAATGTCCATCTCCTCTGGATGGATGGATATTGCCAGAATCTGACTGGGAGGGGGAGGCCGAACAGTTAACAGAAAGTGGGAGTGTGGCTCTATTGGCTGTGGAAGAAATTGGGGAAGGGCAAAGGCCGGCTGGGCAGAGCAGGGAAGAGGGAGAACAAGGGAGAGGGAATTTGGAGGAAGACCCAGGCCCACCCCCTCTTCATTCTAGGGCACACAGCAGGGAGGAACGGAGAAGGGAGCAACGTGAGTTGCATGGCTTACGGGGGAAGAAAGGGCCCTGATTCCCTTCATTAGGTGCAGCTGGGAACACAGTTTATAAAAGAGGAAGCTGCGCACAGCAAGTTGTTGGGAGCAAATGTGAATTTAACTGATATCGCTGCGGCTTATCTGTGTTCCTGGCATCTTCCCAACTGTGTGAGTTTTGCTGTGCTTTCAAGTCCGAAATTCCTTTTCCTGTCCTACTTCAGCTTGGTTTGTTTGGATTTTTAGTTACAGTTTGTATGTACCCTGTTTTGGGTTGAATTTTCCACAGTTAAAGGCTGTTCTTGGGAGAGTTTTTCTCCAGCTAAAGGTAACCTGGACATTGGGGGCAAAGTTGGAGATAATAAAGGGACTCTTGTGACATATTTGACTGTGTTGCCTTTGTGCCACACCCTGGGTCATCACAGATACGCAGCAGCTTTCAGAAACTCTGCTGGTATAGGTAGTCCTTGACTTACGACCACAATTGAGACCAAAATTTCAGTTGCTAAGTGAGACATTTCTTAAGTGACCTTTGTCCCACTTTTACAACCTTTCTTGCCACAGTTGTTAAGTGAATCGCCAGTTCTTAAGCTCATAGCCCAGTTTTTAAGCAAATCTGGCTTCCTCCATTGACTTTGCTTGACAGAAGGTCACAAAAATGGGGGGAATCGCGTGATCCTCAGGACACAGCAACAGTCATAAATGTGAGCCAGTTGCCAAGTGGCCGGATTTTGATCACATGACACTAGAACAGTCGCAAGTGTGAAAAAAAAATGTTTTTTTTCCAGCGCCATTGTAACTTCATTTGATCGCTGAACAAATGGTTGTGAGTCAAGGACCACCTGTAGCTTTCCCTGCAGGAGACTGTCGGATACAATGAATTGCAATTTTCCTGTGTATTTAAGGACTGACTTACATTCTTAGTATTAAGAATAGCGGGGGCCGATTATCAACCAATAATCAAAATACAAGAGACAATCGCCATCAGGCTGTTTTTAGTAGGGATTTGTCCTAATTGCTGCTTTCAACAGCTGTAGTTCTAAATGAAGAAGCACCAAAAAAAAAAATAAAATAATGGAGCCTCTGGATATCTCAAAATTTACCTACCTCAAAAGGGAGGAGGAAATCTATTATTGTTCAAGGTGGTTTTTTTTTTTTTTTTGGTCAGGGTGGAAACCATTCATCAAATTGCACTTTGAACAAAAGCTCACAGTGTAATAAAGATGAAAGTTTAAGGCAGGGGTCTTCAAACTGGGCAGCTTTAAGACTTGTGGACTTCAACTCCCAGAATTCCTCCTCCAGTCAGGTTAACTCAGGAATTCTGGGAGTTGAAGTCCACAAGTCTTAAACTTGCCAAGTTTGGAGGCCCTTGGTTTAAGGTGCTGTGCGATATTTCATCATTTTCCTGTAATGCAGTCAATGGTTATAGGAGCATTCCTGGAAACTTGCTACTACAAAGGACTATGGTCCCACGTTCTTTGAAGGAGGTCGAATGATATAATTCTGCAAACTTTAAAATGTGCATTCCGTCGATTCAAAGATTTTAAGCTAAAATGAACGCCCTAATTCTTTAAACTGTGGCCACAGATTTAAGTTGGAAAATCTGCACTTTCACTCAGTTGTTGACATGAGCAAAGGCTCAACTGCAATTCAGCTATGCTTCCATTGTGGTCCTCTCAAAAGGCAAGGCTCATTATACCGTGTTTCCCCCAAAATAAGACCCTGTCTTATATTTCCCCCACCACCAAAAACAGCACCAAGTCTTATTTTCAGGGGATGTCATCCACTGACTAATCTCACTTGCGCGCATCGCCCCTGGCCTCCTTTTCGCTGTCAGAGGCCTTCAGAAATATTTTCTTCTGCAGCTGGCAAGGCTTTCCTGAAGGCCTCTGCAGCCAATAATAGAGCTCTGGATCAATCCAGAGCTTTGTTATTAGCTACAGAGGCCTTCAGGAAAGCCTTGCCAGCTGCAGAAGAAATATGCCAGCAAGGTAGGTGTCAGGGTGTGTGAGGTCCAGCTACAACTGTTCAAAGGTAAGTAGGAGGACAGCTCCACCCCCCTATTCCCACCCTAGCTTAATTTTTACCCATCCACTCTGGTGGGGTGGGATCTTAATTAGGGCTTATTTTGGGGGGTAGGGCTGATATTGGAAGCACATGTAAAAAAATCAAGCTAGAACTTACTTAGGTCATATTTTTGGGGAAACAGTGTAGTCCAGTTCAACTACCGATAACTGCATGGACCATTGTAGAGAATTGGTTGGCCAAGGCCTGTTTCAGTCTATCCTTTGCCTCTGGGTTCTCTGATGGTCTTCTAGCTCATATCAACCAGCTTAGCAATCACCGAAGGTCAGTTGGAGCCCTTTGCTTTGGTTTTTCACCTAATACTTTACCCTTGGAAAACATCTGATTCATTTGGCCTTAAACCAGGAGCTACAAACTTTACCTACTTGCCAACCCAGAAGACGTTTCTGGAGAGGGTGCACTTTGTGACGAGGCTCTCTCGGTTCGCGGGATGGAGACGGAAGTGACTTTGTCATGCCCTTTGATGATTATCTCTGGTTTGTTTCCTATGCCCTATTACAAATTAAAAGAAGGAGTTTGGAGTATTTCTCAATTAGGGTCTCTATAAGAAATACATTTTTCAAATATTTAGCACAGTAACACACACACACACACACACACACACAAACATTCAGAAGGGTTTGCATAAAACAAGGACATCCACAAAATGTGAGAACACTCCTGACTAGCTCAAAGAGAGGAGATTCTTAAAGTAGAGAACAACCTTGAAAAGGAAATGGTCAAGACCAGGGATATCAAACTGGATTTCTTTGAGGGCTGGATCAGCATTGTAGTTCTTCTCCACAGGCTGGCGGAGAGGGGAGATGGGATGGATACCTCCTGCAGGCCAAAGTGGAGTGGAGGGAGGCCGTGTGTGGCCCCTGTACCCCATTTGGGCCATCAGAGTGCTGCAGGATGCCGTCCAGGCTGAAAACTGGGCATGGGGAGGCTGTGTGTGCCTCCCACATGCCCTGTTTTTGCTAGCAGAGGCACCGCAGGCTGGTCCTTTGCTATTTCCAGGCTGGCCCTGCGGGCCAGATTTAAGCACCCCATAGGCCGGATTTGGGTCGTGGGCCTTGTGGTTGACCTGGTCAAGACCTTTTCCTTGCATTTTAGGATTGCAAGCAGTTCTCCCCTCCCTTCCAAACAGTGCTGCTGTTACAATGCTACTACATTATGAGCCATCTCCTTGCCCAGCGTCCTTGTCTGAAATTTCGTGACTGTTCTAGAACTTGGAATACTGAGATTAAAAAAAAGAAGTAATAGAAACAAGGACATAAAACAAAGATGACATGGAGGATGAAAAATAAATAAGACTGTTAAGCGCAAATCCCAAAGGTGCTTTTTCAAAAGGCACCCGGACTTCTATTTTTCCTTGAAGATGTTTCGCTTCTCATCCAAGAAGCTTGTTTGCTTCTGACTAAATGGTGGAGAATGCTAGTGACCAGATGACTGCAAGGAATATAAATCCTTCCATTCTCCACCGTTCAGTCAGAGCTGAAGAAGCTTCTTAGATGAGAAGCAAAATGACTTCAAGGCAAAACAAAGTGCAGTCACCTCTTGAAGAAGCGTGTTTGGGACAATCATGATCTGGATAACTGAGAATCTCCATAGATGTTACGTGCAAATGAACAAAAGGATTCCAGCCTGGGCACAGAGTGAACGAACACATAAACCTAAGACTGGGAAAGAAGGGGAGACACTCCAACCACCGCAAAAGTGTAAGCCATTATGGGAACTTGATTTTTTTTTTGGTTTGCAAAAAAGCCAGCAGTGATAGTAGCTAGATTAGTTCCATGAACGTGCATGTATGCAACAGGGACCACCTGAGAAAACTTATGATCTTATGAAACAGCAGAACAGGTGAATTTAAGCATAATGGTTGTGATTTAATATTAAAGAAGGGAATCTTAAATTCTCCTGCTTTTGCAAATTACTCTTTTGAAATAGGAACGCGTTAGCGGATGTGTCAAAGATGGTAGGTTGACAATTCCGCTCTAATTATCACTTATTTTTTTCCCAGTGGATAGCTGTCCACACATATTTACTCAAAAGTAGAGAATTATGGTATCTGAAAAACAATTGAAGAGGGTGCAGGGACATCTCTGATGCGATCTAATAACTCACACAGAACACTGGCCAAATTCACATGACATTATTTCTCCTGGAAGTAAGCACCCTAAATATAGGGTGAATGATTGTTATTCTTGACATTTTAAGGTCAAATCAATTCACACCAATATTTTATATTGATTGCAATCTTAAGGTGCACAAGGAAGCTGTTAACCTCACAGTAAATTATTCTGAACTCAGCCAGACTTACTTCCAAGTAGTTCTTAGGAGGACTGCAATGTAAAATCTTTAATACTGGTTTGCACAAATATTCTTTACTAGCTTGATACCCATGCTTTGCTATGAAACTATGTGGTCAGGTTTAGTTTTTGGAGAGGAAAATAATGGGGGGGGGGGGGGAATTCTCCTCTGCCTACCAGCATCCATTGGTATTCATCTGGCTAGATCCTGTCAGTGTGTGAGAGTTGAGGGCTGTTTGGAAACTGAATGAGTATTTGCTGTGTGAGCAAGGAGACTGGAAGTGGCTTAGCTCAACTGTTCTGTACTAAAGCTGCTTGCTGCTGTGAAACTAAAACTGAAACTGAAATTCCTCTCCTCTGCTTGTGTTTTGCATTTGGAACAGATTTCTTTTCAGGTGGGAGAGGGGGAGTAGAACCCCTTAGCATCAAAGCCTGTTAATAATAATAATAATATAGGAAACACTAATGCTCTGATGGTCATTTTGAAAAATTCTTTCTTAGTGAGCACCTAGAAGCCAAGAGGAACATACATGCCCAATTTCAAGTTTGTAGGCTTTACGGTTCTAGAGATTTTGTGAAGATGCGTGAGGGGTATTTCACTTTTATATAGATAGAATAAGAGAGTTTTGTGTTTCTTTACCTTGGCAGAGTAAACAAACTGATCAATGAACTTCCCATTCCCAGCTGCATTCTGAAGAGCAAAAACTTGTTCAATTTTAACAACTGGAGACATATTACATTTTTGAAGGTCCAGGGTTCCTTTGTGCATGGTGATTGACGCTGGGAGAGATTTTCTGGCCGCAGCAGTTTTCCACTGAATTTTCACAGGAGGAGATTCTTCATCTGCACTGCACTGTCTCCTCTGGCTATACCTCCGGACCTCCGTTTTGGGCGGAGACGGTGGGGCCAAAACATCATTGGTCTGTTCTGGCGGAGAATTTGGCGGTGATTTGATTTTGCGGATCTTTTTAGCCTCAATCTTAGGCATGACAATCCGTTTGGCTTTCGAGGACACCTCTTCTGGCTCTTTATCTACGTAGATGAAGGTGTACTGCTCTATCCTCTCTTCCAGACTCATTTTTAGCGCTTTCTCAGCATGGGCAATTCCAATATCCCACTGTGCCCGTTCTCTCTGAGGCCTCGGTTTACGAATCTTAGGAGAGAGAGAAAGAAAAGATGTGCCATTCATTCAGCCCCTACTTACAAACTGTGCCCAAATGAAAACAGGCTTGGCTTCAGTTGCTATGTCAAAGTATTTCCAGAGAGAGATGGCCCTGTCAGACGGTTGCAGCAAAATGATTGAGTTAGTAATGTCAGGTTAAAGCAGATTCTTATTTAAAGCATCCCTCTCTTCTTAATTTCTGACCATGCTACAGATTCTGAAGTTTTCCTGACTATCAACGCAGTCGGACTGACTTCGTGGAGGAAAAAAAGATGCAAACAGTTAACAAAAAATGGTCAGCAGAGTTCAAAATGTTTTACAAGCTAACCCTAGCTGGCACAAAGTGCTAAGGCTACCTGAGGTGCTTCCTTATAGTACTGGACTGGACTGGACTGAAATGATCTGGACAATTGCATAATTCATCTTTGATAGTAACTACAGTAGACTTGAACAACTATTATAGAGACCGATTGTTTAAGAGAAGTATAATCAGCAGTGTTGATGAATGTAAGTAGCCTAAATTTTCAAACAAAATTTATTTTTGGCCTTCAACATTATCCTCCACACTATAGAATAGAATAGAATAGAATAGAATAGAATAGAATAGAATAGAATAGAATAGAATAGAATAGAATAGAATAGAATAGAATTCTTTATTGGCCAAGTGTGGTTGGACACACAAGGAACTTGTCTTGGTGCGAATACATTCAGTGTACATAAAAGAAAAGATACATTCATCAAGAATCAGAAGGTACAACACTTAATGATAGTCCTAGGGTACCAGACGTGTTGTATTTTTTAAAAATGTTAAGCCTATCAAAATCTGACTATAATTTTCCCATAGAGGATACGCCATCATTTTTCTCAATAAATGGCTTTCAAATTACAGCAGCAGGATTCTACGTGTTTGACAGAAGCTACGAGCTTTTTACTTCTGCTCCAGATTCAAGCAAGTACTTTTCAATCAGCTCATAATGAAAGCCAAAGGATCTAATCCAGCATTCTATTTCACACATATACATTTTCCAACATTGGGAAAAGTGGACACTGACAACACAGAACTGCCTAATCTTCATTGGTACCCTTTACCACTTCTGATGGCTAAAGTCCACATTTTAACAATGAATTAAGTAAAGGCTTGTCTCTGTCCCTGAATCTTCCTGTGTTCAAAGCCAATGGATGACATATTTTTCAACACCAGCCATGATGTTATACATCTATATCACATCATCCCTTAGCCATCTCTGCTGTAAGAAGGGGCAAATTGCAATAATCACACATCATATTTCTATTTCTACAACACTGATTTTTCTGACTTTTCTGTGGCAGCCAGAATTTTACAAACTATTCTAGAGGGTTTTACTATAGATTTATGTAGAAGTGTTGCTATGCTGGTAGCCAGGACAACATATTAATAATACATACTAATATGTTTCTGCTCTTATTGATAGCATCCTAGCTTAGCTGCAGGATTGATCTGCCATGCACTGTGCTTCTTCAATTCACATAGCAACAGTATGATGCTGCTCGGAGGCATATGTAAGTCACTATATAAACTGAGATAAAGCAACCCAAAATACAGATGCTATTAAGCTAAGATGTGACAAGAAGTTTTATTTTTTCGGCTGGCTCATCATGAGCCAGAGTTGTCCTAAGGTCACCCAGCCAGTTTCTGTGCCAACTGCAGGATTAGAATTTGGGTTTGCTCCACTTCTTATCTAGTTCTTTAACCACTAGATAACACTGGCTTTAGCACACTTGCCTAAAAATTTAATTAACTACTTCTTTATTTATCAAATGTCTACTACTGTAGTTTGAAAGCATCCCTGAAAAATTAATACTCAGCAAAACAGCAAACACTGTAGATTTTTTTGTACCTTCCAGAAGAGCGAGGTCACAAATATAAAGACAATAATTACTGTTTATCTGAAACTTTTTCTTACAGATTAGATCCCAACTTATCTAGAAGGAGGCTTTATGGGATGCCATGGTAAGAGAGCAGAAAAACATCTTAGCTCTTCCTTCCATCGCATTTTCCAAGGGTTCAAACATTTTCAAATACTAGATTGCTTTTGGGTTTTTCAGCTAGAACTCTCAAAATAATAATACAGATAATTTTGTGAGGCTCCTATGTTTAGTCCATGCTGCTGATGCAGAAAATCCTATGTGTTTACGCAGAAGTGTTGCATGGCTAAGACTATTATCACACAAGGTCCCCTCTGTTTTTTTTTAACCTTAAGAGCTGTTTGCATTATCTGTCTGTTTGCAAATCCAAACAGTAATTTGTTACCTTGACCGGTAAATTTCTATATAAATACATAAACCCACCTATATCTCTTTGAGTTATAACCTGTACTTTTTATTGTGATTTTGTTATGATTTTAAACATGTATGTATGTATAAAATCATAATAAAATCACAATAAAAATGCAGGTTATAACTCAAAGAGATATAGGTAGGTTTGTTTAATCGTGTTAAGCGAATAGTTTTATTTGATGTTGTAAGCTGCCCAGAATCAAATTGCATTGAGATGGGTGCCAAACAAATGTAATAATAAATAAAATTTAAAAATATCTGGGCTTGTGGGCACAGCTGTTCTGTTGCTTTCTGCTAAAATAAGCTATCCTTTCAGACTGTACATACCTTTTGTTTCTCAGAATGGTTGGCCTGCTTAGCAGCCTCTGCCACCAGTTGATCATACTGTTTACGTCCTTTATATTCTCGTACCCGCTTTTCATGTACCCAAGCCCTTTCAGGCTGGTTGCTAAAGAATTGAACATGATATTCTCGTGCACCTGGAAAGAAGGGTGGGGGTGGGGGGATGTAAAGAAAACATTTGGCTAAGAAATTCCACCACACAAATTTTTCATTCAGGGAAGTGTACTCTCATACCTGCGTGAAGTACACAGGCAAACTGTAAACATTTCCCTTTTAATAAATAACAATAAAAATAGAAATGCAAAAACATTAATCACTTCAATTGTGACCTTTAAAACTTCATCAGGTGTCAGTATGCAGGTATATGCTGGTGTATATATATGAGAAAAAAAAAGAATGTAAGGAACCCCAAGTGCTATTGTTTTAGACTGTCTATATCATAAGCCACGGTAGTGAAGTGGTTAGAGTGCAGTACTGCAGCTGCTTCTGCTGACTGCCGGCTGCCTGCAATTTGGCAGTTCGAATCTCACCAGGCTCAAGGTTGACTCAACCTTCCATCCTTCCGAGGTGGGTAAAATGAGGACCCAGATGGTTGGGAGGCAAGAGGCTGACTCTGTAAACCGCTTAGAGAGGGCTGTAAAACACTGTAAAGTGGTATATAAGTCTAGGTGCTATTGCTACCTCTTGATTTTAATTTAATCAGAATCTTGATCTAATCTGCTCATTTTGAACTATGAATAATAATAGAAGAGTTAGTCAACTTAGCTATTTGGATAGTTTCTGAAATAACAGCTCAAGTGTTTTTCTTTACTGACCTCTCGTGTTAATTTTAGTATGAACTTCCAGTTGAGGATCTCTTGAAACCATGCAGGGCCACCAAGGATATGTCCCCACTTTGGACCAGACAAGATCTCCCACCTCAAACTTGCAATCGCTTGTCTCTTGCACGGAAAGTGAAGCAGCAACCTGCTGTGTCTATATGAGAATCACACACACACACACAGAGAGAGAGAGAAATTACATCCTATTAAAGTGAAAGGTGTTATTACAAATAAGATATTTGGAGGCAGAACATTATGTGGCATAGGTTATTGAATGTATGGATGAATGCATAGCTGAATTAGTCCACATTCTTGCACATGGCATATTATATAAGAATAGATGATGTTTTGGTCTCCTGTAATTTTTTGCCAAGGCAGTTAGGATGCTTCTTGCAAGAGTCTCTTCCTAAATATTTTGGGCCAATAATTCTGATAATAAAATTCTTTGTCTTGAGGCGTACCTGATTTAATAATGAGTGAATGAATAATGAATTCTTTATTGCCCATGTGTGATTAGACACACAAGGAATTTGTCTTGCTGCAAATGCTCTCAGTGTACATAATAGAAAAACTACATTCATCAAGAGTTAAGAATCATCAGGTGCAACACTTAATGATAGTCATAGGTACAATAAGCAATCAAATCATACTAGGAAACAGTCAAGATAAATCGTAAGGATACAAGCAACAAAGTTACAGTCATACAGTACAATACCATCTACAATTAAAAACACAGAATACTAACCGGGGTTTCATCCAATGTTGCCATTTCTTCCCTTGGTTTTTCAGACTGGATGCTAAGCCTTTCATTTGGTCTCTATACGTTAAAATAAAAAAGTTAAAAAACACAAAACCAAACCAGAGAATGAAATAAATGTAGGACTGAATGATTACCAATGAAAACATTCTTAGGCACAGTAGTATGTCTTCCAGTCTATTTTGAAGCTCCATTAATACTCTATTTCGGCTAATGCTTTGGAGATTTACAAGAAGAGAGAGATAAAAGTAGTATGGAACAAGAAAGGCTAGAGCATCAATAAGTACGTACAAAGGACTAGGGAGGACATGATAGCAGTATTCCAGTATTTGAGAGGTTGCCACAAAGAGGAGGGGAGGGGGTGTCAACTTATTTTTCAAAGCACCAGAGGGCAGGACAAGAAACAATGGATGGAAACTAACCAAGGAGAGAAGCAACCTGGAATTAAGGAGAAACTTGCTAACAGTGAGGACAATTAACCAGTGGAACAGCTTGCCACCAGAAGTTGTGAGTGCTTCATCACTGGAGGTTTTCAAGAAGAGATTGAACAGTCACTTGTCTGAAATAGTATGGGGTCTCCTGCTTGATCAGGGGGTTGGACTGGAAGACCTTGAAGGTCCCTTCCAGCTCTATTCTAATTAAGCTCAGGTGGTACCTACCTATTAAATTTTTTTCTGACTATAAACAGTTTATATTTACTGTTGAGGTGTGTGAGGAAGTTGTTCAGTTTTTCTTTCCCGTGTGGCCAGATTATGAAGGTGTCATCTATGTATCTGAGCCAGAGTACGTTGCCTAGATACTTCCAATCTTACGTGGGAGAAAACCCAAATAACCAAAGATCCACCTAGAACCTCAGAAAACAAATATTGCACCTCTACAGGGAGGAAACCCACCATCTGACCAGGACTTATGAAAAACTTAAACACATCCCCACAGAAACCATCATATGCGGAGTTGAAACCAGCCTGACCAAAACCAACCCTGATGATGCTAATAGAATCAGACTCGAAATCACCAACATCCTCTGCACTAGCAAACCACCCAAAAGCAACTTATCCAAAGAAGAACAAACTGCACTACTTAACCTGAAAGAAGACACCAGCATAATAATCCTACCAGCAGACAAGGGCAACGTGACAGTGGTTATGAACACATCTGACTACCAATCCAAGTTAACCAACCTACTCCAAGACCCCACATACAAACCCCTAAAGACAGACCCCACCACCTACCTAGAAAAAACCACCAGATCCAAAATAAAAGCCTCCCCCATCAGCGAAGAAATCCAGCAAAGAATCATACCCAGAAAGAAATCATCCAGATGCCCTAAACTTTATGGTCTCCCCAAGATACACAAAGAAGGAACCCCACTTAGACCAACAGTCAGCTCCATACGCTCACCTCTACAAAACCTAGCCAGATTTCTCGCCACACAACTATAGCCCTATGCAGAATCCATCAACTTACACATAAGAAACTCATTCCAGTTCATCGAGACCATAAAGAAACAAAACTTACAACCCAGTGACCTACTAGTGAGCTTCAATGTCATATTCCTCTTCACCCAACTGCCAATAAAAGAAGCCTTGACAGCCATCCAAAGCAAATACAAACCCCCCAAGCACATCCTAGATCTGACCAACCACTGCCTATCCAATACATACTTCACCTACAACGGACAAAAATACAAACAAATAGAAGGAGCACCCATGGGATCACCCCTCTCACCTGTCATCGCAAACCTCTACATGGAACACTTTGAAACACAAGCTCTAGAAAAATATGATCACAAACCCAAACTCTGGCTCAGATACGTAGATGATACCTTCGCAATCTGGCCACACAGGACTGAACAACTTCCTCACACACCTCAACAGCCTACACCTCAAAATACAATTCACCATGGAAACAGAAGCTAACAATCAACTTCCCTTCCTAGATGTCTTGGTATATAAAAAATCCAATGGCTCCCTAGAACACACCATCTACCAGAAGAAAACACATACAAACCGCTATCTACATGCACTCTCACACCACCACCCAGCACAGATCAATTCCGTAGCCGAGACACTCATTTCCAGAACAAAATGCTTAGCTGACGAACAACACCTAAAAATCGAACTACACACTCTCACTAATGTACTAACAGCCAATGGATTCCAAAGAAAGAAGATTACCCACCTAATCCAAAAAGAAACCCCAACCAAAATCCAAGATAGAGAACAAGAGAACGGCAAAGCCCTCCTCCCATATATAAAAGGCACAACAGACAAAATCAGCAATATCCTCAAAAAACACAACATTAAAACAGCATTCTGCACAAACAGAAAAGTATCCACCATCCTAAGAAACCCTAAAGACAAAATCGAGTTAGAAAACCAAGGAGTATACAAAATCCCTTGCACTGCCTGCCCCACCACATACATCGGACAAACTAACAGAAGAATAAGTGCACGCATTGAAGAACATAAGAACTCAATCAAAAAGGAAGAACCGACCTCTTCCCTGGTCCAACACCTCAGAGCCACAGGACATGAGATTGACTTTAAAAACACCAGAACTATCGCCAAAACCGAACACTTCAGCAGCAGAATCATCAGAGAAGCCATAGAGATAGAAAAATGCCCACACAGCATGAATAAATGAGATGACACCTCCCGTCTACCAGCCATTTGGAAACCCACCCTCATGAACAGATGAGTACCTAACATGAAGAATCACACCAGACCCACACGCATGAGGGCCACACAAGATGCTACCACCACACTTCCACATAGAAAGCAGACTTACACCCACACAGAAGATGAGGCACGACCACGGACCAGAAGCCGCACTGCAACTGCATCACTACCTACTTCAAACCCCTCTGAGCCATACATGAAGCAAACTGACACCCACCATGAAGATGCGGCACAACCACGAACTCGAAGCCAAACAGCAGGATCACAGCTCACCAGCTCAAATCCCCCAGCAACTAAGACTAACCTGAGCACAACCAAGCCCCCACCTGAACAGAACACACCTCCAGCCAATCAGAACACAGCCAACCTCCCACCCAATCAGAACACAGCCAACCCCCCAACCAATGAGAACACCCCCCCAACCAATCAGAACACAGCCAAACCCCCAACCAATCAAGTCACACCCCCACTAGCAGTTAAAAGGAAGAAGCAGCTGCAAGCTCACATTACTTTGAGAAGCACAGAACCGAAGACACAAGCCTGAAGATGATGAATGAGACTTCATTGAAACATTGCCTAGATACTTCCAATCTTACGCGGGAGAAAACCCGAATAACCAAAGATCCCTCTCTCTCTCTCTCTCTCTCTCTCTCTCTCTCTCTCTCTCTGTGCATGCATACATGCACACGCATATGCATGACTTATATCCAGGCACATAATGGATTATTATTCTGGATATTAAATCTAATATGCACAGAAGCTATTTCTGGCGGGGGGGGGGGATGACTTAAAGGCTATCGTTTCCCAACATAGTTTTCTAAACAAGACTATTAATTTTATTCAGTGATATGCTAAACGGTAATATAGCTAGTTAGCATAAAAATGTTAGTATAGTTAGTTAGCACTAAATACTAAATCAATATTTTATCTAGCACTATCTCTACAAATCCAGCTAAGTTCGGCCAGCCTTGATGCGTTTTCTACAAGTTTAGGAAGTACAAGGAACAAAATCCAGCGCCAAGATCCATTAGAACCAACAGGATGAGAAAGGCTGACCTTCAAGAAACTCAAACAAGGTCAGGCCTGATGAATTGTTTAGTTGGAAGACCATCAAAACTGTGAGATGCCACAGTGCTGGGATGCCAAAAATAAACCTTATGGGAGACAGCAATGCTTCTATCTAGCTGCCACGAAAACTGAGTGGACAGGACTACGAAATCACCTCAAGCACTGGTCCCCAATGTTTACGGCTTCATGCCCCGGTGAGCGGGGGAGAGGGTAACTGGCCTGCTGCTCACACTAGTTGAGCTGCATGCTGTGTGCCAGCCCGCCATTCACGCAAGTCCAGCTGTGTGCGCACCGCCACCGGCCAGCTTCTTGTGTGGCCCCGTTCCAAACAGGCCATGTCCTGGTAGTGGGCTGCAGCCTGGGGGGTTGGGGACCTCTGATGTAAAATCGAGAGCAACTTGAGATTTTTTTTAAAAAAACCTTTCATTCAGAATAGAGCTTCACTGGGTTATGTGTGATATAGGTTGGTTCGAATAACTTTGGATCAACCCAAACCATTTACGTGTTGGGACAGTGGTGGCCAACCTTTTTTGGCTCCCGTGCCGAGAATTGCCTCGCATGCCAGCACCCAGAAGGCAATGTGTGCTGGGCCCTTCCCACGACCCCTATGCATGCGCACAATCCCCCCCAAAGGCCGCGCATCTCTGCACATGCGTGCGCGATCCCGCCTTGCGCATTGCACATCTCTATGCGTGTGCACACATCTCCCATGCATTCCACCGCCCCTTGCGCATGCACGCCAGACACCCAACAATAATCAGCTGTCGGGCGGCGGCGTGCGCAGCAGCGGGGCTCTTCCATGCGACCTCTCGTGTGCCGGGGGGAAATGGCTCTGCGTGCTACTTCCGGCATGCCTGCCATAGGTTCGCCAACATGGCTTTAGGAGAATTGAAAGTATAACCAGTCAGTGATTTCAGTACCGCCACTGTATCCCACTGCAACGGACATACATTCATTAATAAATGGACAACTCTGCACTTCAAATGAAAAGGCTATTATGAGGGAATCATCGTATTCCTGAAATAGTGGTTCAGTGGCCTAGAGGTGGAGCTCTCGGCTCACAATCAGGAGGCTGTGAGTTTGATCCTAGGTAGAGGCAGATCTCTCTCTCTCTCTCTCTCTCTGGGCACAATGAGAATAGATCTGCCGAAGAAAACTCTGTACTGGCAACAGGAAGGGCACCCGGCCAGTAAACACTCAGCCCCATTCAGTTGCCCAGACTCCACCTCGCAAGGGATTATGGGGTCATTAAAAAGAAGATGACCATATTTCTGAAATAATGTTTCAATTTCAGCCGCATTTAACCTGGCTATACAGGTCAGTCACTACCATTTTCCAGAATTAATCACAAGTTACACTTTGAAGTTTTCTGAGAACTGTTACGACTATTGCAGGAGTCCCCTTTCAATCTCTCTCCTTCCTAATATGATAGGCAAGCTGATTCATCTCTTCAACCCTTTTCTTCCCAATAAAGAAACTGAATACGTAACTCAGTGAATTACAACCTTCATCGCTGATTCTAAACATATGAGCAGAATCCAGGCAGCCAGCCAATTGTGATTGAATTAGAACAGGACCATTTTAAGATGTTTGTTGCATTTGTAGAACAGAATGAAGGCAAAAATAGATAAGAATTATTTAACCATAACGGCAAAGGGGGATATAAATTTTGAAACTATGAAAAAGTAATTTAAGCGTACAAATCATTCCAGGGACTGCAAGGCATTTTGCCAGCTTTTAAATTTATCTCATTTATGCACAGATATTTTGTGGAAATATTCTGTCACTTTCTTTCTGAAGGGCTGTTCCACAGCAGGCCAGTTTTGTTCAAGGGGACATTAGTTTCCTTCCTTCCATTTACTGGTGAAGTTGAGTCACCCGTATCATAAACTCATTTTGAGTGTGGGGGAAAAAAAGGTGTGAGCACATCATCACCATCAAAGCATTAATTGTTCCAAAAATGTGCATTTCTCAACGTTTCTTTAACATTCGCCCTATAAAATAGGTCACAATTACGATCTTCACAGAGCTACTGCCGAGGCAAAAGCAGCTATCTTTTTAAAGGTACTCCTAGACTTACAGACATCATCTAATGACAGTCCAAAGTACTGAAAAAGTGACTTATAAAAAAGAGATTAGACATCTAGCCCTTGCTTATCAGTGGAGACCAAGTGGAGCAAGTGGCTAGTTTTAAGTTTCTAGGTGTTACCCTAAAAGAGGACCTGACCTGGGGGGCTCACATTGCAGCCCTGGTCAAAAGGGCCCAGCAGTGATTCTACTACCTGAGGCTTCTCAGGAAACAAACAACTGAATGAAGAACTGCTGGTGACCTTCTACTGCTGCATCATTGAGAGAATGGGCGTTGGTCCTTACCTGACATGCCATTTCTCTGGAGCTGGGAGGATCATCCAGAGAGTGGGAGGTGCCTCAGTCTGCGTCGTTGAAGGCTGAGCTTAATTACTGAGGAATGCTCCGCCCTCCGTCACGTGGCTCCCTTGCATTGCCCAGTTTATGCGAAGACGAGAGTGAAGAGAAGATCGTGCTCTCATCTTACTATGCTAAAAGGTTCATTGGCCGACACAAGACCCCACCAGACGGTGAACTAAAAGGGTGGGGCTGGATGATCCTCCCGGCTCCAGAGAAATGGCGTGTCAGGTAAGGACCAACGCCCATTCTCCTGAGACCCGGTCGGATCATTCAGAGTGGGACATACCAAAGCTTGGCTGTCCTACGGGAGGGACTCCGTCTGGTTCTGAAGTCCCTGCGGTTCTTTGAGGACTTGCTGGAGAACTCGTCTACCAAACGAAGTCTCCGCCGAGGCAAATATGTCAATCTTATCGTGCCTGATGAAGGGAGATGGGGATGCCCAGGTGGCTGCCTGACAAATATCCACAATTGGAGCCTGGGTGGCCCAAGCTGCCAAGGTGGCTGCCCTTCTGGTGGAGTGTGCTGTTATTCCGCTGGGAACCGGCAGAGCCTGGGACAAGTACACTTTGTAAATAGTAGCTCTAATCCAGCGGCCAATGGTTGACGGGGACACCTTATGGCCTAATGATTTGGGCTGAAAGGAAAGGAATAGGGATTTGGGCCTCCTGAAGGGCTGGGTACACTTAATGTAAATGCGGAGGGCCCGTCTTACATCCAGGGCATGCCAAAGCTTCTCCCTTTCCCACGAGGGATTGGGGTAGAGCTTCGGAAGTATGAGTTCCTGTGTCCTATGGAAGGCTGATTTGACCTTGGCAAGAAGTAGGGTCCGGTCGGAGAACCACCTGATCGGCATGGAAGATGCAAAGGTCCCTACCCACCGACAAGGCTGCTATCTCTGATATTCGGCGAGCCTAAGTAATGGCCATCAGGAACACGACTTTGAATGTTAGGAACTAGAGTGAGGATTCCCTTAGAGGCTCGAAGAGTTGTTTAGTAAGGGACACCAGGACCTTATTGAGGTCCCAGGTAGGGTATCTATGTACGGTTGGGGGACACAAGTTAGAGTCTCCTCTGAGAAATGCCCTAATGCGAGGGTGGAGGGAAAGGGAACCCAGGTTGTTGCAAACAATGACAGTTGAGAGGGCTGCGACCTGATGTCTCGGGGAAAGACCTTTCCTCAGACCCTCTTGGAGGAATTCCAAAACTTGAGGGATGGAGGGTGAGAGCGGGTTGACTTGGAGACTATGGCACCACTTGCAGAATCCCTGACAAGTGACATTGCATATTCTGGTTGTTGAGGGCTGCCTGGCGGCTAAAATAGTATCAATAACCTGGTCAGAGAACTGCTCCTTCCTTAGACATTCCCGCTCAACCTCCAAATGGCTAACTGGAGCCACTGAGGATCCGGATGTTGGAGGGGCCCCTGGGAAAGGGATAGCCTGTGCGGGGGAATTTTCCAACAGGGGGGCCACCGATAGGTTGTGGAGGTCCGCAAACCATGAGCTCCTGGGCCAGTAGGGTGCCACTAGAATCAGCTCTGCTTTCTCGGAGATGAGCTTCTGGATGACTCTGGGGACCAGGGCCAACGGAGGGAATGCATATAGAAGCCCTGTGGGCCAGGGGCAACGGAGGGCGTTGTGATTCTCGGCCCCGTGGGAGGGGTACCTCGAGAAAAACCTGGGGAATTGGGTGCTGAGCGGGGATGCGAAGAGGTCTACTGACGGGAGACCGAACATCATGGTCACTTCCCTGAACAGCGACGGGTGGATGCGCCACTCGGACTGGTCCACCATGGTCCTACTCAACCAATCTGCTTGGGTGTTTGAGACCCCTGAGATGTGCTCGGCTTTGAGGGAGAGGAGATTGCGCTCTG
Source organism: Hydrophis major (assembly GCA_033807585.1). Classification (NCBI taxonomy): domain Eukaryota; kingdom Metazoa; phylum Chordata; class Lepidosauria; order Squamata; family Elapidae; genus Hydrophis; species Hydrophis major. Next base: position 20,102,374 of record CM066334.1, on the reverse strand, counting down.
CCCAACGGCAGAGGCGCTCTGCCTCTCTCATCAAACTTATGGACTGGGTGCCCCCTTGTCGGTTGACGTTAGCCTTGGCGGTGACGTTGTCCGAGAGTATCAGGACATGCCACCTGCGTACGTGGAGGAGGAAGTTGCGCAGGGCCAGGTGGATGGCGCAAAGTTCCAACCAGTTTATACTGCGTGTGCGTTCTACCTGTGACCATTTGCCCTGTGTCGAGAGCGAGTGGATGTGAGCGCCCCATCCGGACAGGCTGGCATCTGTGGTGAGGGTGAGGCGTTGGGGTTCCTTGAAGCAGTGTCCCTTGTTGATGGCGGGACTGGTCCACCAGAGGAGAGACGTTAGGACTCTTGAAGGCACCTTGACCATGGCCTTTGAATTGCTTCTGCCGGTCCTTTGGAACGGGATCAGGAATCACTGTAGGGATATAGTGTGTAAACGGGCCCAGGGAACAATGGAGATACATGAGACCATTTTACCGAGTAAGTTAGACGATTCTAAAGGTGTTAACTTCCTTGATCGTCTGATATGTTTGACAGTTTCCTGGATGCTATGGAATCTCTCGGAGGAAAGGAAAACCTTTCCCAGAACCGAGTCAATGATGGACCCCAAGTGGGTGATCCGTGTCGATGGTAACAGATGGCTCTACTGCCAGTTTACTAGGAACCCATGGTCTTGGAGGGCAGAGAGAGTAGCTCTGAAATCCCTTTCTGCTTGGGTTCTGGAGTGAGACAGGATGAGGATGTCATCCAGGTAACAGTGGAGACGAACCGGGAGGTCCCTGAGGTGGGCCGCCAGGGCCACGAGGACCTTAGTGAAGGTTCTCGGGGCAGAGGCCAATCCAAAGGGAAGGGCCACATATTGGAAATGGCGATGGTTGTAGCAGAACCTGAGGAATTTGGAATGAGAGGACCGGATTGGGATGTGAAGGTACGCCTCTGAAAGGTCTATAGAGGATAGCCAGTCTCCCTGCCTGATGCCCAGTAAAATGGATTGTAGGGTGTGTATCGTAAACCTGTGGTAGGTCAGGTAACAGTTAAGGCGTTTCAGGTCTTGAATAGCCCTCTATCCCCCTGAGGATTTGGGGACCACGAAGAGGTGGGAGTAAAACCCCTGCCTCCGCTGGGATGGTGGTACAGGTTGTATGGCCTGTATGGTGAGAAGATGGTGGATAGCTGAATCCATTGGGATCCTTGGAAGGGGGGATGCCATAAAAAAACAGGGGGGGCGTGCTGGAATTCAAGCACGAGGCCCAGTCTGATGGTGTCTCGGACCCAGGCATTGGAGATAGAGGAATCCCATGAGTCGGCGAAATGCTTGAGGTGTCCGCCGATGGGAAGGGAGGGAAGGGATCTATCTGGGTCATCTAAGTACAACCCCTGCTTGAGAAGGAGAGTTTATTCCAAATATTTGCCTTTGTCTGGGATCGAACTCACAACCTCCTGACTGTGAGGCAAGTGCTCCACCTCTAGGCCACCTGCCAAAAGTCTGCGTCGGAAAGGCTTCCCTCCTGAACCCTGAAGGGGCGCCTGTAGCTGCCGCCCCTCCTGTTCCTGTCGCCCGATCGGCTCGATCCTGGGGCTGGAATGGCCGGTAGGAGGGGGGTCTCGGACGCCTGGGCGGGAAAGGATACTGGAAGAAAGGACGGGGGAACCTCTCCGAAAGGCTGAGGTGCTCTTGACTCTGACCTCCGAAAGAGGGGAGGAAGGAATTTTTTCTTGCTTCGGGTTTCGGATAGCAATGGCTCCAGGGCGGTGCCAAATGGTTTGTCCCCCTTAATGGGGGCGGTGGCCAACTTAACCTTGTTTTTCACGTCCGCCTGCTAGTGTTTGAGCCAGAGCAGACAGCGAGCTGTAACGTGAGAGGTTATTGCACGGGCGGAGAAATTAACCGCGTGGTAGGAGGCGTTGGCCGAGAATTCTGCCGCAGCCGTCAATTTTGCGATGTCCTGATGTGCCCTTGCGTTAGAGGGGGGAACATGTTGTTTCAGTTGGCGGAGCCACCGAATTAAAGACCTGGTGAAGAATGAAGCGGCCGTGGCCGATCTAATGGCCCAGGTGTCCGCTTGATGGGCCCTACGTAAGGCCAGTTTGGACCTCTTGTCCTCGGGTTTCAGAGCCTCCAGGGGATCACTGGGGGAGGACGAGGATGCTAAGCCCAATATGGGCTCATCTGCCTCGGGAATGTTAAGCAGGTTGCAGAAGCTTGACTCGAGGTTAAAGAACCTCTTGTCCTGGTTGGATGGGACCGGAGGGGCCCTTGTAGAGTCCAAATGGTTTGAAACTAGGTCGTGAAATATGGGTGGGGCCGGAATAACCTCCGCCTCCACCACGGGCTGCCTGAAAATGGCGTCCTCTTGTCCCTCCGCCAGGGAGAGGAGAACCGAGGAAGACTGAACAGACAGGCCAGAAATGTTCTTGGCCTAAAAGCAGAGCGATTTAAACGTGTGTGGCTTGAACAGACCCACAATGGTGGGTTGATCGGGAGTGAGACCCTCGTCCTCGGACATGTCTCCTTCCATCGGGTCTATCTCCAATAGGGCTTCCCCTTGGTGTGTAGAACCCCACTCAAATTCCTCCTCCTCCCCGAACCGATCCAGGTCCTCTATGGCCTCCTCCAGTTCCCCTTCTGGGAGAGGACTGTCCCCCTGCAAAGGTACCTGATTATGAGTAGGGTCCAATCTGGACAAGGATCTGGCTGATGGCGAGTCTGGACATCTGTTGAAGGCCGTCTGCTATCCCCTGGCGGATAGCCCGTTCCATCCGTGCCTGCATGTACGCAGGGATCTCAACTGTGGTGGCCTCCTCCTAGCGCTGACCAGCGGCCGTGGGCGTGAATGTAGCTTCGGGCGGCCGTCTGGTGGCTGGTCCAGGGACCTGGTGTCCCTGGGATGAGCTGTGCCTGGAGAGGGAAGAGCAATCTGGAGGAGGGGGGGTGTCTGGAGGTAGAAGGAACAGAGGATGGTAGGGCTGGAAGCATGGGTTGTGCCTCTCTAGATCGCTTGTCAAATTCTTTCTCCAGTGCCCTATGACGTCTTAGGGCGTCTCTCTGAGAAGCCTTGGAAGTATCCTTAGAGGCTTCCTTAGCTTGTTTGCGCAGGTGGTAGGATTTAGATTTGGCCTTCAAAGAAGGGCCTTTTGTGGAAATGTCATCTGCCATTATAGAAGAAAGGACTGAAATACCAATTTTAAGTGGTTGGCTCGCCAGGGGTTCGACCTACAACAAAGGCCGGGTGTCCTTTCAGCTGGCCCACGCCCCCTTTTGGAATTTAGACGTATACAGCCTATAAGATTAATATTGTTATAATTATTAATATATATAAAACAATTAGTGTTGAAACTGTGTAATAGTCCTTTAGCGAGAAAGTTTATATATCTATATATGCCTATATATATAGACAAACATATATACAGACAAACACTATACAGAAGCCTGATGATGGCAGATGAGATTCTGCTGAAACATTACTACAACTTCAAAAGCACCACTACTATGACGTGGGAAAATACCCGAACAAAGCTAAATGCCAGACATATATATATATATATAATATTTCTTAATATAATTATTATTATTATTTTTATTTCATAATATTCAATTCGGGGTCTGGCTCGATGCTCCTAGGAAGGAGTGGCCCCAGAGGTTGCTGTAAGTTATCACCAATCTGCCAAATGAACGCCTGAGGCTGGAATGAGGCCTCTGGCAGCTGGAGCTCCCAGGCAACAACCGGGAGGGATAGGCTGCAAGCTTCTGCCCTGAGCGTGCTGCAGAAGCCAACTAGTGTATGCCAATTATGATTAAAATCTAGTAGCTCTCACAGGCTGGAAGGCCTATGACTGGAGCTATTCCCTTCGCAGCCCAAAGAGGCCTTTAAATATAGTGCCCGACACGCGGCGGCACCCAAAATGGCGGCCAGCCACGATCCCTTATCCATGGGCCGCTCAGAGCAATTAAAAAGCCTCTCCGGCATGTCGAGAGGCCGGAAAGGCAGCCGGATAAACTATTCGCCCTTTCCTGCGTTCGCAGTGGGGGGGAACACCAGCTGCGCTTATCAGCGCGATCGAATGGAGCCGCTGTGATTGCGGCGCGGAGAAGCGGCAGGGAAAGGAGCTGAATTGGGGGGGGAGGATTGGCGCCAGAGCGCGAAAGCCGCCTGCTCGTTATCCCCCCTGGGGGCGAAAAACGTGCTCCCCTGCTACAGCTACCTGAAGTGCGCAGAGGCTAAGGAAGAGCCAAGAATTTAAAGGCAAACCTGAAAAGGTAAAGGACTTTGCAGCAATTAGCTTGAATCGGCCAAGGAGTGAAAATACACAGCCTACTCTCACGAAGGCTGAGCATAAACTGGGGAATGCAAGGAGCCACGTGATGGAGGGCGGAGCATTCCTCAGTAATTAAGCTCAGCCTTCAACGACGCAGACTGAGGCACCTCCCACTCTCTGGATGATCCGACCGGCTCTCAGGAGAATTTTAACTTACTGCACCTCTGTATGGTTTGCCAACTACACTGTGGCAGATAGAACAGTGCTCCAGAGGGTTAACATCATTGCCCAGAGGATCACTGGTTGCCTCTCCCCTCTTTGGAAGAACTTTATAACTCCCGCTGCCTTAAGAAAGTTCAAAATATTCTCCAAGATCCATCTCATCCTGGGCATCCCTTTTTTTTTAACTATTATCATCTGGCAGACGGTACAGGATAATAAAAACAAGGGCAAATAGGCTGAAAAATAGCTTCTATTCCAAGGCAGTAACTCTATTGAATTCTTTTGTATAGTGTAATATTCATGCAATATCAGGGGCTTTCAATTCAATTGTGTAGATTGAGAAGGATGCGTGTTTGTATTTTATGTTTATAGTTATAATGTACACTGAAGGTGGCATTTAATTTTGTTATACAAGGTGCAATGGCAATAAAGTGAACCAAACTAAACTTATAACAGGTCTTCCCACTTAGAAATGTCACTGCATCCCTATGGCCATGTGATCAAAATTCAGGCACTCACCAACTGGCAGTACAATGGTTGCCGTGGTCTGGGTCTTAGGATGGCCATTTGCAACCTTCTGAGTTGACTTCTTACAAGAGAAGTGAACAGTGGCAGTCGGATTCGTGTAACGACTGACTGATTCACTTAACTGCAGAGACTTACTTAACAACTATTACAGAAAGGTCATAAAATCGGACACAACTCACTTAACAATCACCTCACTTAGCAACAGGGACGGTAGCCCTAATTGTGGTCACAACTCCAGGAGTGCCTGTATTGTCGCTTGAGCTGATATACGATCTAGGTATTTCATGCCAATAATTCCTTTTTTTAAAATATTTCAAATGTTTTAAGCAAGGAACTTATACAGTATCAAAAAAGGCATTTTACTGATCTTTTGTTTAGTTGTAACAATGGATGAAGAGATATCTTCTTCACAAGTTGCTTCAACTTTGCTAAGGGAGTTTTGTTTCTCTAGCCTACACTATCTGGTTTTCACAGAGGCTTTAAAAGTGAGCATCTATGAAGGGAAGAAATTTCACAACTCAATTTCTTTGCTAGAAACAAAACCCTGGTAAGTTACACCTCCATTTCGTTTGTGAAAATCTAAAGGCCAAACCTCTTTCCTGTTTATGTCAGTTCATTAAAAGATTGCCTTATAAGTCGGTTACACACTGGTTTGCAAGAGGCTTAGTTGAAATATAGCAAGGTAGTAGAGAATGGGCGTTGGTACCTACCTGACACGCCCTTTCTCGTCGAGCTGCTTAGAGCATCCAGCAAGTGGGAGGTGCTCCAGTCTTCACTCTTACAGGCTGAGCTAAAACTGGGACTCTCAGTCAGTACCACCACTCTCTGGATGCTCGCAGCAGTTCTACGGAGAATACTGACATATTGCCATAGCCCTGTTTTGTTCCAAGAGTGATTTTTATAGACAAATCTCTATTTTAATATAACTATTATGATACAGTTTATGCATCAGGTATCACCTGAATTTTAGTTCAAGCATATATTTGATTTTGAAACTGATCAACTCCTCGATGGTTCTGGCCACCTTACATCTCAAAATCAAGACTTTGGTGCATTAATAGGATTTAAGATTAGCAAACAGAAGTCAAAGATGCAAATACTTAACATCTGACATGCGACAAAGCAAATAAATACTGAAGAAGGATTCACATCTTAATACAGAAGATTCTCAAAGTGAATATAAAGGTAAGGATGTCCACTTAATATCTATAAGTGTTCTTTCAACGTTAACATTCAAATGAAATTACTTTTGGAACAGAGTGAAAATTTAATTTGGGAGATGGCATGGGGCTGTTCAGTCACACAACATTACTTGTAGGAGTTCCGGTTTGAAGCCTCTTCAGCGACAGACATAAATCCGTGATCTTGCACGGTTTCGGTCTGGGCTCGAAGCTGGAGTGCCCCAAGCCAGCTGGTTTCGGGGCTAAGCCACCCCGTAGAGGTGGTGAAGAGAGGGGAGACAACCAGCAGGGTTGAGGAGAGCCGCATCTCTCCTCTCCAGCTGGCCATTACTCCCTTTCCCGAAGGCAGTTGCAGCGGTGGTCTGAAATGGCCACCACAAAGAACTCGACTGGAAAAGAATGTGCAGGAGGAAGATAAGAAGTGAAAGTTTTGGCTGACCAGGTTAAATTGCAAAAGCAACAACTAAGGCACCCTGGAATTTAAACTTACAAAAAATAACATCACTCCCAAAGAAGAGTCGGAAGCAGCGAAGGAAAGTGAAAAGGGAAAGGTTTGGCTTTTTTTCCTTCTCTCTCCTTCCCTATACTGACAACTAAGAGACTTAAATAAGAAATTGGAAAAATCCGCTTTGACATCAATAGGCAATTAAGCTAAAAATAAAACAAAATGCCAAAGGAATAATAAAGATTTCTGGACACTAAATTTTTTTTTCATAAGCAGGGAGAGAAAAAGAATAAGGGCAGGATCTGGAAGAGGGAGGAGACTGCCTGGAATTAAAAAGAATCTACAGTAAAACTTCAACAAGACTTCTAAAAGATACATTTTAACTGAAAATTTGTAACTAAACAGTAACCTCAAGAAGAGAAAGTGAAAAAAAGAGCACAAAGAAACAGCTGGTGTGTATTTGGATTATTTGGTGATCTTTGGATTCTTGGTTATTACATTTGAATGACTAAAATTAATCAGGTGGTTGTTTAAAAAATTATACAATGGCACCACTTCTGGATGAATTGAAAATGGAACTTAAAAAGTACAAAGAAGATGCACAAGAAGGGAAGGGTTCTTTTGGCCTTGTTTTTCAATTCTTAGAAATGGAGATTTGGAACTATGAGAAACAACAAGAAACGTCTGCAAAACAAGAAGACTGGGACAAAGAAGAAGCCATCTTTAATGAACAAATAATTTTATGTGGGGAAGAAAAAGGAAAGGGGGGAAAGAGAATGGAGAATTTAAGATTTAAAAAAACAACCAAAGAAAAGAAAAATAATTCAAAAAATAAATATAACACTGGAAAGCAACAGAAGTGGAGAATACAGAAGAGAGAAATAGAGGTAGAGAAACAAGGGGGTAAAAAGGGGAGAGAGAAGAAGAGAGGGAAGAAGGAAAGGAAAAGAAGTTACAAAGGACCAGAACAAGATATAGAGAAACAGGAGCTATTTAGAGATAATGGGTGAAAATCTAACTGAAAAAGGGATTCTGTAAAGGTACATAAGATTGTATTGTTATATTAGTAATAGAAATAACTTTAGAAAATTGGAAACAATGTATGATTAAAATGAGGGATAAAATAGTTAGTGTAATTTAGTGAAATGTTTGTTAATAAAATAAGTGAAATAAAATAAATGAGAAAATTGAATTAGGAAGGGATGGGAACATTTTAATTAGTTAATGTTTTATAAAATATAAGTGAAGGGGGGGGAGATTAATTATGGAAAGCTTATAATTGTTCCCATAGAAGTATGATATTTAATTGAAAAGTAATGTTAAAGAAGTTAAGACTTTAATGAATATTAATATTAATGATAGAATTGAATTGGAATGGAATGTGTTTTAATTACATACATTTGTAAATTTTTTCTTTTTTTAAGAATATAGTGTGTATTTTAAGAATGTACCAAGCAGAATCCAAATGGAAGTTATGTGCTATATTGAATGTTATAACTTTAGGGTATATATTGAAGCCTAAATAAGAGTTAAATTGATAAACTTAAAAGATATAAAGGCATCATACTCCAATCAGTAACTACAGGAGAAATTTTGTTTAATGAGAAAAGATGATAGATAATTGAAACAGGACAGACAAAAAATATAAATACAATGATTTGAATTGAGATGAGATAATTAAAATAAAATTGAGAAAATTAAGAGGTGAGAAGCTATGCAGAAAATGTAAAATAGTAATAAGATATGGAATAGAATATAAAAATGAGCATGAACCTGAATTTGTGTCTGTACGAAGAAATGTAACCCGGTATTACGCTACTTTCAAAAAAGATGTTTTATTTATATTTTTTTCCTCTTTGTGAAAACTCAAATAAAATTTACAAAAAAACCCAACAACATTACTTGTAAAGGCTATTTTTTAATAACCTGCTTAACTCCATTAAAAAATGTTGGGTGGCCACCAACATTATGCCACATTTCTTCACAGATTAACAGAACCTTCTAAGACCTTTTACAGCGTATTCTATCATGGCACGAGGCAATCTTTCAGCTTGTCTACTGAAACCTGGATCAATGAAGAACACTTCATTGCACATGATGCAAATGCTTGTGCATCATTGTTTCATGAGTATGCCTGTTCATGTTGAACTATTGATTGAAAGGGTCATCTCACAACTTTGTATACCAAAAGCATGAGACCAATTCCACAAAACAAGTAGTTTAGTCAACGCAATCATAACAAATGAAATGATGCCAAAATGATCTGCATGTACATGTGATGACATGATCAGACAAACCAATAGGGTCTGGTGGTTAAGTTGCTGGTTTAGAAACCAGGAAACTGGGAATTTTAGTCCCGCTTTAGGCATGAAAATTAGCTGGAAGATTTGGGATTGGTCACTCTCTCTTAATCCACCTCACAGGGAGGAAGGAATATAATATATGTGCTGCCTGGAGTTACTTATAAATAGTGAATGTTGGATAAAACTCCAATAAACAAACAAACAAACAAATAGAAGTTGCAATTACATACTTATGGCGAATATCAGCTACAACTACAAAGTCACTGTATTTGTGTAAAGTCATCCATCGCATATGCTTCCTCTTTACTCTTCTGTAGATGTCCATGCATTTAGTGGTTAAGGCTTCAGTCTGAGAATAATCTCCATTGAGCTTAATGTACATTTTGAACAGATATGGATACTACTGGACTACACTGAAGAAAAAAAATGAAACTTCAAAATTACTCTTTTATGTAAAATAGTATTTTAACACCTTCGGGCAGATGATTTGATTAGCAAATTATTGCATGAAAATCAGAAATTATCACGTGAAGCTAAATAAAGTGTAGCCTGTTTTAAATGAATTGTTCTCGGCGTTAAAAGATATTTCTGCACAAAGTTACCCTATCCACATAGAGAGGGGCTCATAATTTAATACAGAAATAAAAAAGAGGGCGAAAAAGACAGAAAATGCAAAAAGACCAGGAATTGTTGTTAACAGAAAATATACCACATATGATTTTCACTCTCTCTCCCTAATTATACCCCAAAATGAAATGCCTTACAACTTTAATAGCTGTCGTGTCACTCAGCTGTAATAACATTACTGAGATAATATTCACTGATCAATAGTATTATACAATTTGACTCTAGGAGAATCTAAAGTTCTTTATAAATTATTCTGACAATTTGCGTAGTTTGTGGCAAAGGATGGTTTGGATTTCTTTTCTTCAGCAGAAAAAAAAAATCTACCAAGATAAATTTTATTTTTTTAATAAAATGCATTTATAAAAACAATCAGTGCAGCACAGAACACTACCAAACGGGCAGAGGTAAGGCTTTTTGGCTGGGGGTGGTGGTGGTGGTGGTGGTGGTGGTGCAGAGCAGCACCAAAGACCTCCTGCCGCCTTCTTTGGGGGCGCAAATGACGCTTCCCCTAGACAGCAACCCTCTGAATGAAGGCTAAAGGCAAAGGAAAGGAAAAATAAACGAACTGCAATCAAACCTGCTGAAAAATGACTAAGAATCCAGCTTCGGCCAAGGAAACTTCGAAAGCACTGCCTGTCTTGCACCAGGCAGAGACTGAAGCACCTCCACTACTGGATGCTCTGAACATGAACAGCTCATGGGAGAAAAGCAATGCTTTTGTCAGGCCGCATATTATTTCTATTGGGACACTGGCATTGTGGTGGGAGGGGGGAGGATTGGAGAAACCTCTATATGAATTTTCGGTTTTGTTTCCCGCATTGCTATCCTTTGAGTTTCTGTTTCTGGCATTGCTGTACTGAGGGGAGGGTTTTGGTTGGAATGCTTTAGATAGCTGTTTTTAAGTGAGAAAATTTAGTTCCTGCCTAGACCTCTTGCTATGACAAGCCTTTCAATAAAAGCTCCTTTTGGAACAACTTCAGTTTCAAGAGTCCTGCTTTCTTGAGGGGGGGGGGGCTGGAGAGGCAAGGCCTTACAGCAGGGGTCTCCAAACTTGACAGCTTTAAGACTTATGGACTTCAACTCCCAGAATTCTTCCTCCAGTCATGTTAGCTCAGGAATTCTGGGAGTTGAAGTCCACAAGTCTTAAAACTGACCAAGTTTGAAGATGTGCTAGACCCATGATGTATGCCACAGGTGGCATGCAGAGCCATTTGTGCCGGCACACGAGCTGCAGGCAAACTTACCTCACTGCACATGTCCGTGCCTCACAGCTGATTTTCAGCTGGTTTGAGGCCTTTTTCAGCCTCCCAAAGGCTTAAGGAAGACTTCTGCAGGCCGAAAACTATGCCTGTTTCATCACTTCCTGTTTTTCTGAAAATACCAGAAGTGATGAAACAGGGCTAGTTTTTGGCCTGCAAAGCCTGCAGAAGCCTTCCTCAAGCCTCAGGGAGGCCAAAAAAGGCCTCAAACTGTCTGAAAATCAGCTGTGAGGCACAGGTAAGGGGGGGGCGGGGGCAGGATTGCGTGCACATGTGTAGGGGGCGTGGAAGGGCACGCATTGCCTTCTGGGTGCTGGCATGCAAGTGCGAGCGTGAAGGCGTGCATGCAATTTTTGGCACAGGAGCCAAAAAAGGTTAAGCCAACACTGTCCTAGATCAAGGATCTCCCATCTTAGCAATTTTAAGACTTGTGAACTTCAACTCCCAGAATTCCTCCTCCAGTCATGTTAGCTCAGGAATTATTGCCAAGTTTGAAGATCCTTGCCTTACAGCAACAACATAAGGGAGGGAGGGAGGGAGGGAGGGAGGGAGGGAGGGAGGGAGGGAGGAAGGAAGGAAGGAAGGAAGGAAGGAAGGAAGGAAGGAAGGAAGGAAGGAAGGAAGGAAGGAAGGAAGGAAGGAAAAACCTTATTTTATTTTATTATTACTCCAACTTACATTTTGCTCCTCCGGCTCAAGCTTGGGAATTTTACGTGACTTGCGCTCTTCCGAATGGGCAGCATCATGCTTGCTGCTTTTTTTCCGTTTCTCCTTCCTCCCTTCGTGTTTGGACTTGGCAAACTCGCTCGCTTGCACTTCGTTTAGAAGATCCCCACACAGCGAGGACTCAAACAATTCCCTGCCGTTCTGGATAGTTTTGGTAATTTTCAGTTTAATCTCGGGTGAGCCCGTCTTCTTTGGAATCACCGTTTGAGAGACGGAGGGAGGGGGAGGCTGAGGAGGGGAGGGTTTTTCCAGAAGGTCATGTGGCCTTAGGTTAGAGTTCTCCATGTGGTAATACTCCGGTGGGCTAAAGTTTCTAACGGTGCCAAAGCCGTTGGCCGAGCCATTCGGATACTGGCTGAAGGACTGGAATTTGGCCTGGGGCTCGTACATGCCGATTTGGGGGAATCCATTAATGAGGGGCGGAAGGTCTTCGGCGGTTGGCGTGGGGTACTGAAAACCTTGCTGCAAGGCAAGGGCAGCTTCATAGGGAGTCTGTCGGCCATCTTCCGTGATGTCACTGTGGGCATCGAAAGCATCCTCTTGGCGGTTGTTCGCCGAATCAATGAGTTGAGGTGGTTGCTGAATTGTGTTTCCCATGATCCCTTGCATGAAAGAGAAGGAGAAATCCATTGTTCTGCTCCAGCATCCTTAGCTTTCCCTTTTTCTCATAGGGCCTTAAAATGAGAGAAAGAAAGAAAGAAGGAAAAAAAGATGTGATTCTATGGCTTCTCTAGCAAAAATTTCAAAAAAATCAAGACAGGTAATCGCTACAATTTAACAGGAATTTCCCCCTTTCTGCTAACTTTTAGTTTACCTTATTGTCATTGCACCTGATACAATGAAATTAAACACCATCTACAGTGCAGATCATGACCATGAAAATAAAACACAAACACCCATCCTTCACCCTCCTTCACACATTGAACCAGAAACCCCCGACACCACACCCAACACTGCATTACGCAGCAGAATTCAAAAGAGCTACTGCCCTGGGATAGAAGCTGTTTTTCAGCCTATTTGTCCTTGTTTTTGTTATTCTGTACCATCTGCCAGATGGTAATAGTTAAAAAAAAAAAAGGGTGCCCAGATTGAGATGGATCTTTGAGAATGTTTTGAACTTTCTTAAGGCAGCAGGAGCTATAAAGCTCTTCCAAAGAGGGGAGAGGGCAGCCAATGATCTTCTGGGCAATGAGGTTAACCCTCTGGAGTGCTGTCCTATCTGCCACTGTCCAATTGGCAAACCATACAGAGGTGCAGTAAGTTAAGATACTCTCAATGGTGCAGCGGTAGAAGGTCACCAGCAGTTTTTCATTCAGTTGTTGTTTTCTGAGAAGTCTCAGGTAGTCTAATCTCTGCTGGGCCCTTTTGACCAGTGCTGCAATGTGGGCACCCCAGGTCAGGTCCTCTTTTAGGGTAACACCCAGAAACTTAAAACTGGCCATTTGCTCCACTTGCTCTCCGTTGATAACTGTCAGGATTCCAGCAATCGCTCTAATGAAATCATGAGTCTCGAGCTACACTTCAAAAAACTTCGAAGGAGTCATTAGAGGTGACATACTGGCACTGCCCTGTATGTAGCCAACTCTGGCATATGTAGTTTATAGTTCCCTGTGACCCTGTTTCCTCCCCTCCTCCCTGCATGTCTCATAAACCAGATTCTCCAGTTGAGCACCTTCATGGGCTGAGTGTCATCATTCATGTTCTCCAATTAAATATATTCGGGGCAAAAACTCTGGTATTTCAGTTACAACCTTTTAAAGATAAGAGTTGAAATGTACTTTCACTTTCAACTGCTCTTCCAGATTTCCTTCCTCCCCTCCCCCCTCTTTTTTATGGCAACTACTAAAACAGGCATAGGGATATTTTATGAGTTGACACTAACAAAGTTTCAAAGGCTAGTAAGTTTACTACAGCATAAACCAGTGGTAGTCAGCCTGGTCCCTGCAGCCCACTAGTGGGCATTCCAGCTTTCATGGTGGGCGACAGGGATTTTGTCCCCTACTTTATAAATCACCATTACTGTGGAACCGGTGGGCGGTTAGAGAAAATTTTACTACTAATAGAGATACAAAAGTGGGTGGTAGGTATAAAATGGTTGACTACCCCGGCATAGACGGTAGGGTGTAGAGCAAACATTTTTATTTGGTACACAAAAGACTTTCCTTCATTATTGTAAGGCACCAAAGATCAGGTCCATGTGAAGTTTGAATTAATCTGATTTATTGGCAATCATGCCTATGCACAGGCATCTTCTCAACTAATGATTAACACCTGCTTGGAGTTAGATGAGAGTTAGCGGAACTCAAGGGTGGCTGGATTTGCTTGCAGCTATGTAAGGACTCTAAGGCTGATGTCTTTTTTAACTCCACCCCTGGGATTTGGCCAGTCCTTCTCCTGCATCAGGTGAGTCAGTGGTCTGTGCGAAGAATGCAAAGTGGAGCACAAACTACACTTGGACACTTCTAAAAGTTGAACAGTACACTGTCCAATGCCACTTGTTTGTGAGATGGGCAGTTATATAAATTTGACATATAAAGAAAACCAGAGCATTTCTATATGCCCCCCCCCAGCAGTTTCTCTCTCTCTGTCTCCCTTTTTCCTTTCCTTCTTCCTTTTTATTTCTTTCTTTTCTGTCCTTCCTTTTTTCCATCCTCCTTCCCTTTCTCTTTCTTTCTCTCTTCCTTCCTTTTCTTCCTTCCTTCCACATACATACAAACATGCATATGCACCTTAGAGAGGGGCTCTGGGCTTTTTCTCCTTTGGTTTTTGCATGTATATATACACCTGAAGGACTAGTCTGTGGGTCTTTAAAGATGCCGGAGGATGCTGTTTGTTGCAACAGATTTACCATCACTCTATTTACACAGTACACTCCAAGCTTAATCTCTTGTGATTAACAGTGTATAGGACAGAGCAATGAGGCCAATATGAAAGCTCAAGATCTGCTCCGAAAAGGAATTTGGAGTAAAACAAAATAAAAAGAAACGAAACAAGCCCATTGTGTCACAGAACCTGATTTTCAATTCAGAGAGACCACATACAACAGATATATTCTCCATGGTAACCTGTCTCTAGCCTGATCCATGAAATGAAGTCCATCCTCCTTGCAACAAATAATACACATTTTGCCATGAGGAAATTTTCATTTTCTGCCTTTGGGTGATTATAGTATTAAAAAGTTACTAAGTATTTTCTCAACAAGAGATACTGAAGCACAAAAAGGAAACAGCCCTTCCACGGATGACTTGCTGCTCTTCAAAAACTACATTACTCCCCAACCAGAGGTTACCAGGAGTGAAGAAAATCAAATTAAAAGATTTGTGACAGAATGGGAAAGCAATGAGAAAATTATAATGTGGAAGGAAGCGTTGCAGATGTTAGCAAGACTTTGGGCAATTCGTTTTTTTCAGTATTTGCATCCTTCTCTAACAAAACAAAGCCAAGTTCTATAAACGAGAAAGCATCACGGACTATCATATTTCCCATTAATATACTTTTAAATATAATGGGATGCGGTGGCTCAGTGGCTAAGACGGTGAGCTTGTCAATCAGAAAGGTCAGCAGTTTGGCAGTTCAAATCCCTAGCGCCGCGTAATGGAGTGAGCTCCCGTTCCTTGTCCCAGCTTCTGCCAACCGAGCAGTTCGAAAGCATGTAAAAAGTGCAAGTAGAAAAATAGGGACCACTTTGATGGGAAGGGAACAGCATTCTATGTGCCTTTGGTGTTTAGTCATGCCGGCCACATGACCACGGAGATGTCTTTGGACAGTGCTGGCTCTGTCCAAAGAAACTGCCAGAAACAATGAGCATGTATGTGCCAGGGGAACCTTTACTTTTACCTTATACTTTTAAGAACCACCAACTATATGGGATGACAAAACTGCTTACAGTATCCATATATTTAACCTCAGCTTTGACTTTTCTCAATGGTTTGCCACCACAAATTCCTTACCCCGACCGAAATGTCAAAGTATTTGTGGAATATAAACTGCTCAAAGATAGGAAATGTCTTCATCTATTTTTTCCCTCTATGTTTGGAAACTTACACTATTAGATTTATGTAAAAGAACACATGGGCAATTTTTCAGTGTGATTCAGGGGGTTTTATTTTGTTTTCACCAAAAGTTTCAGTGGGCTAAATCAGTGGTTCTCAACTTTTTCTTCACCATAGGTTCCCCTCATACACACGTGCTAGTCGTTTCCAGTTCTAAGGGGTGGTGCTCATCTCCATTGCAAAGCTGAGGAGCCAGCACTGTCCGAAGACGTCTCCGTGGTCATGTGGCCGGCAGGACTAAATGCCTTCGAAGGCGCACAGAATGCTGTTCCCTTCCCACCCAAGGGGTCCCTATTTTTCTACTTCCATATTTTTACATGCTTTTGAACTGCTAGGTAGGCAGAAGCTGGGACAAATAACAGGAGCTCACTCCGCGACACGACACTAGGGATGCGAACGACCGATCTGCCGACCTTTCTGATTGACAAACTCTTAGCCACTGAGCCACGCGTCCCTGTTTCTTCACCTTTAAATACCTTTTGTGGCCACGGACCCCAGTACTTAATTCAAGGTTTAAATCAAAACATTTCTTTAAGGCTTTGCGGATCCTGTGACAGCATCGTGCCACCCCACCCCAGTAGACCACACACCACAGGTTGAGAAATATTGGGCTAGATCATTCTATGAAATGAGCAGGAAGAAAAAAATAATTTCAGTCCCTTAAATTGTATTTTCAAAACACAAGGAAAAAGCTATCTACAGCAAGCAATTTCTTTTCGCTTCTCGAACATGTATTTACCACCGAGTTTGGGAGTAACTTCAATAATGCTGATTTCAGCAACACAAGTCATAATGACTTCTGAGGTGAGGCAAAAAAGCTTTTGGGTGGCTCAGAAACCTGTAAGAGATAAATCATGATCTGTTCAGACAGCTGTATTGCTGTTTTGTCTCTTTTATGATTTTCTTAGAAGGAAAGAACTTTGGAGTAGATATCCTGAAATGTTAATATGTTATATGGCGCCTACGTCTAGATTGGTAAGATTGGAGGTGTTACCAAGTTGCAATATTCACAAGAATAATAAAAAGAAATTTCCAGCAAGTGCCACAAACACATTATTGGAAGAGGTGCTTCTGAAGGATTCAAACCAGTTACAATTCTTTTTTTTTTTATGTTCATGAGAATGGCTCAGTTAATTCATGCCATCATGTCTTTGGGCTCCTACATTATCACCTCTTTTATATTGTTTGCCTAGCCTATCAGGCAGCACAGGGAGTCCTCAACTTAACAGTTCGTTTAGTGGCCATTCAATACGGCTTCCTATTTATGACGGTTGCAGTGTCCCAGGAGTCATGTGATCCCCTTTGGTGACCTTCTGACAAGCAAAGCCAATGGGGAAACCAGATTCATTTAACAACCGTGTTACTAACTTAAAAGCTGCAGTAATTCACTTAACAATGGTGGCGAGGAAGCTTGTAAAATGGGGCAAAACTCAGTTAACAAATGTCTCGCTTAGCAACAGAAACTTTGGACTCAATTGTGGTCATAAGTTGAGGATGACCTGTATGTAATAAACTTTTTTTTCCCCCTACCTACAATGGACCTTTCTTTTCTAAATGGGGACAGGATGATTCCAAGAGGTGGAAATTGTCTACATGGCCAATTCTTGATTTTGGAAAACTGAAACTTATCAAAGAGAGTTTAATGGCCTCACCTTAGAGCCGCAAACTTGTGGCACGCAAGCAGCAGGCAAACTGACCTCACTGCGCATGTGTGTGCCTCACAGGTGATTTTCACCTGGTTTGAGGCCTTTTTCGGCCTCCCAAAGGCTTGAGGAAGACCTCTGCAGGTTTTTGCAAGCTTCGCAGGCCAAAAACTAGCCCTGTTTTGTCACTACCGGTATTTTTGGAAAAACAGGAAGTGATGAAACGGGCCTAGTTTTCAGCCTGCAAAGCTTGCAGAAGCCTGTAGAAGCTTTCCTCAAGCCTTTGGGAGGCCGAAAAATGCCTCAAACCGG
This sequence comes from Hydrophis major, assembly GCA_033807585.1. NCBI lineage: Eukaryota > Metazoa > Chordata > Lepidosauria > Squamata > Elapidae > Hydrophis > Hydrophis major. Next base: position 20,084,816 of record CM066334.1, on the reverse strand, counting down.
TTGAAAAATCAGCTGTTAGGCGCAGTGCAGGTAAGGGGGCAGCAGGCGGTGGGTGGATGGGTGATTGCGTGCACATGTGTAGGGGGCGTGGGGGGACGCGGATTGCCTTCTGGGTGCTGGCGCACAAGCACGAATGTGCAAGCGCACGCACAATTTTTGGCACAGGAGCTAACCAAAAGGTTAGCCATCACTGCCTTAGAGTAAGTTTTACATTTCAGTAGCCATAAAACATCCTCATTCAAAAGTTATATTCTCAATAAAGAAGAAAGCCTAAGGTTGACTGGATGCTGCATGCAAATTTAAACTTCATTTTTCCCCCCCTAGTAAAAATCCCCTCAACAGCTGGTACTCAAACCTGGTATTTAAACATTCTTCTGGGAATATGTAAAGAAATTAAAAAAAAAAAAGCCGTTTTATTATAGTTTCCAAACCAAAATATTTTCCTTATTAACCACACGGTGGTGTATTTGGCTCTCTCCATTTTCATTTATCAGCCCAATGCAGGGGTTTGTCTTTCTGAAAAAAAATATATATATATCGTTACAGCTCTTTAATTCTATAGAATGTTTTAAATACATGAATCTCCAATAACAAATTATCTGTCCCTACTGCATATTAAATATGGAATGGAATCAAGATAATATTGAACTTAAAAATGTGTTGTTTTGAACTCATAATTACCCGCTGATGGGACTGCTCAACATGAAGTTCAGTGGCCTTACGACCCATTTGGGCTTCTGGTTGACATTTTATCTTGCTTTTTTCTTTTTCAGGAGCTCAGAGCAGCAATTCAATTTTTCCCCAACCAATAACTCTCGTCATAGGTTAGCCTAGGGGTGTCAAACTCAAGGCCCGGGGGCCAGATCCAGCCTGCAGGGTGCTTAGATCTGGCCTGGAAGGGGGGGGCTGCCCTGGAAATAACAAGGGACTGGCCAGCCATGCTTCTGTCAGCAAAACAGGCTCCCGAGCTCTGTTTTCAGCTGCCACAGCCTCCTGCAACCCTCTGGCAGTGAAAACAGAGCTGTTTTCACTGGCAGAGGGATGCAGGAGGCTGTGGCAGCTGAAAACGGAGCTCGGGAGCCTGTTTTCGCTGGCAGAGTGCTCGGCCCACCTCAGGTGCCCCCAACACAGGTGATGTTGAGTTGGCCACCCTGGCCACTCCCACTCCGGCTTCCCCAAGATCAAACACAACCCTGATGTGTCCCTCAATGGAATCGAGTTTGACTCCCCGGGGTTAGCCTGTGGGATTGTAACTAACCCAGAGGTATATTCGAAAGAGATTGGACCTTGTGGCTAGCTTCCCAACCAGTTAATGAATCTTGAAAAACCCGAAGTTGGTCACAGCAAAGATAATAATGGAGGACCAGGAGGTAGTAAACACGGCAGGTTCAAAGCAGGAAGATTTGAAGTGCTCCAAAAGGGAACACCCAGCCGCCCAAAAGAGCATTTTGTAGTCAGAATAACCAATGTCAGGGTTAGCGTTTGTTAAGAATAAAAGAAGTGAAAAATGTTTCTCTTCATCTTCCAATCTGTTCTATACTAAGGAAGGGTGGGTGAGAAGCCACAGCCATCAACCACTTACTTTCCCTCTACAAAAACAGAACACAAAAGCAGAAGCAACCGAGTTGGCCGTTATGGGCCTGATATTCCTGTTCATTAAATGAAGAAAAGAGGAAGAAGGAATGTTCGGATTATGATTGAAAGAAAACATTAAAGTCTGGATAGGCTTGAACTGAGCCAGTACTCAGAGAGATAGAATAGATTTTCTGAGATATTTTAATTGCAAAATATACTTTAGAAATGTGGCCACAATCCCATCATGCCTTACAACACTTGAAGAATACAAATGAGGTTATTCAGAGGCAACGCTGTTAAACCTTCTTTCTAATGAGGCCATTTCTTTCTAACACTTATTATTATTAGTTGAGCCGAAAGAAAAGGGCTCAGCCTTACTGGAATGTAACAGGGCCCACCAGTTCAAGAATTAATTATGCAAAACATGAATAAACAGCTTAGTTTAAGCAAGTAGTCACCAATTGTAGCTATGTGACATGCTAATTTACATTGTGGTTTGACTTCATTTAACATGTGAAGATAAAACATAGTCAACTTACTGGTTTGGGTGCAAGAATACTAACTGTAGCCTGACCTGTTCTTGAATAAGCAACACGAAGAATGGTTTTGTATGTTTCTGAGCTCAGTCTGTTAGCTGTTAACATTTCAAAGTAATGACACAGGATGCACATTTTTTTTTTAAAAAAAGGAGCAATATATAAACCGGATTTCCATAGCTTCAATTTTGTTTTTCATCTTCTGTAGGTGTGGCCTGATGGCTGGTTGGAAAAAAAAAAGTCTTCCCCTTTCCTTCATACAGGTATCAATTAGGACAAGTGCAGCTTCTCCCCCCACCCCCATTGGCTTAAATCAGGGATGAATAATTTGCAGGGCACACCTGATCTCAGATGTCAAAATTCAAAATCACAATAACCTATCTTTATGCTACAGTTTTTCTATGACTATAAGGCTGGGGGTGAGAGCAAGAGGCTTCAAGGGAGGCAAACCATTCTTACTTGCAGCTTTAAAATGCAACAGATTTCAAATATTTGGGACATTTCAAAGGATGAAAATGGGACCATCTATGTACCGGAAGTCACACACACCCATTCCCACTCTCAACAGAAAAAAAAAGAAAGCAAACTTTTGACTTCCTTCTTTTGGGGGTGCCACTGTGTTTCAGACAGTATCACCTTCTCCAGCTCAGAATTGTCATTTGTAACACAAAGAAAACCACACTTCAAATAAACAAACAAATTGCTCAGGAATTGCTGGGCATTCTAACCAAAAGTAAGTCTAGCACAAGGGTCTTCAAACTTGCACTTGTGGACTTCAATTCCCAGAATCCCTGAGCTAATATGACTAGAGGAGGAATTCTGGGAGTTGGTCCACAAGTCTTAAAAGCTGTCAAGTATGAAGACCCCTGGTCTAGCAGCAGTCTATTTCAGGGGTTGCCAACCTTTTGGACCTCAGGGACCACCAAATTCATAGTTTTAAATTCCGCGGACCAGAGACCCTGGGAAAATCCCCCAAAAAGTCTGCAGGAAAATTCCCCACCTCATTTCCTCCTGATTGATCATTCTTTATTTGGGATCGCAGGATACTGTCTCCAGCTCCGTTCTCACGGGGAAAGAGAGAGACTTTCGGTTTCATGAGAAGAAAGCAGCAGAAGTCTTTCTTTCTCTCCCCCAAACTCCACCAGAAATGAGTCTTTGTGAGACTTGTCCAGCCAGCGCAGCCTCTTGGAGCAGGAGGCCTTGCAGGGTCCCAAAGACTCATTTCTGGCGGAGGTTGGGGAAGAGAAAGAAGGACTTTTGCTGCTTTCCTTGTGTGCAGCCAAAAGCAGACGAAGAAAGAAGCAGAAAGAAGCAGCCCAGTGGCCAGGCCAGATGCATGGGATGAGTGGGGAAAGTTCCCCCCCTGCCTTTCCCCCCTCCCCTCACTACCTCATGTTGTTCACAATGCAAGCAATGCAAGCCTTGTGTTCCCGCGCAGCCTGGATTAGTTGCTTTGGGGTGACATTTCTCTGAGGACCACAAAAATTTTCTCGTGGATCATCAGTGGTCCCCAACCCACTGGTTCACGACCACTGGTCTATTTCCTACTCTTTTTACTGTGTCAAAGGCACGAAGTTCTTAATAGTAAAATAATAATGGAAACATTACAGCATCATTATTCCTGACTGTGTGCTGTTGTCTATGATTTTTTTGAGCCTGCACAAACCTTTTTACAAACCCCTGATTCAACAATTGTATCTATTGAGAGAAAGAGATAGGGGAGCCTTTCTCAGTGGCCAGGAGACTGCTGGGTTCCTGTTGCCATTAATGGCAGGAAGCAAATAATCAGATTCTATCAGGCAGCCAACCAACCAAGCAGATCACTTAATTAGTAGGCACAGATTGCTTAATCTCCCACTGCTAATGGAGGCAAGAAGCCAGTGATTTGCATTAGGTCCCTTGGGAAGGCAGGGGGCAAAAGAGAAAAATAGTATGTATCCATGAATGTTTTATTTTTATGAATATACAGGAAAGTTGTAGGGATATTAATGAAAAACTTGTCATCTTATCCTTCTCATCTTTCCTACCACCATCTCCTATTGGTATCTTATGAGTATGATTATAGTACTATGTTACTAGTACTATGTTTGTATGTACATTGCGAGCGTCTGCATTGGAGAGAAATTCCTTTTATATCCAACACACGTGACCAATAAAGAACCATTCTATTCCATTCCACATTATATTCTATTCTATTTTCTCTATTCATTCTGTATTGTCTATTCTATTCTCCATTCCATACCATTCCACATTCCATTCCATTCTACTCTAAACTTTCCCTTGTAATGGAAAACTGTGACCTTAGGGGAACTTCCGGTTTGAAGGGCTTCAGTGGCAGGCAGGAATCTGCAATCATGCGCAGTTTCTGCCTGGGCTCGCCGCTGGAGCGCCCCGAGCCAGCTGGCTTCGGGGCTAAGCCACCCAGTAGAGGTGGTGAAGAGGGGGGAGATCCCAGCAGGGTTGAGGAAAGCCACATCTTTCCTCCTCAGCTGGCTAAACTCCCTTTCCCGAAGGCGGTAAGAGCGGCGGTCAGAAATGGCTGCCTCAAAGACGCACTCATCCGGAAAAGAAAGTGCAGGAGGAACTTAAGAAGTGAAAGTTTTGGCTGACCGGGATAAGAAGCAACAACTAAGGTATCCTGGAATTTAAATTTTATAAAAGATACATCGCTCCCAAAGAAGACTCGGAAGCAGCGAATGAAAGGGAAAAGGGAAAGGTTTGTTTTTTTTCACTCTCCTTCCTTACATTGACAGCAAAGAGAGATGAATGAGAAATCAGAAAAATCCACTTTGGCATCAATAGGTAATTAAACTGGAAATATAATTAAATGCCAAGGGGACAATAAAGATTTCTGAACATTAAAAAATTATTTTTTTGCGATAAGTGGGAAGGGAGAGGAAAAGAATAAGGGCAGGATTTGGAAGGAGGAGTCTGCCTGGAATTCAAAAGAATTTAAAGTTAAATCTTAATAAGACTTCTAAAAGATACATTTTAACTGGAACTTTGCAACTGAATAGTAACCCCAGGAAGAGAAAATGAAAAAAGAAGAAAGTGTTAAAAGAAACAGCTTGTGTGTATTTGGATTGCTTGGTGACTTTGGGACTTCTGGAAATTATATTTGAATAACTAAAAACAATTGGGTGGTTGTTTAAAAAAATTCTACAATGGCATCACTTGTGGATGAACTGAAAATGGAATTTAAAAAATATAAAGAAGAGGAACAAGGGAAGGGCTCTTTTGGCTCTGTTTTTCAATTCTTAGAAGTGGCGATCTGTACCTACGAGAAACTACAAGAAAAGACTGCGCAACAAGAAGATTGGGACAAAGAAGAAGCCATCTTTAATGAACAAGTAACTTTATCTGGGGAAGAAAGGGGAAAGAGAATGGAGAATTTAAGACCTAAAAAACAGACAAAAAAGGGAAAAATAATGTGAAAAGTGGATATAATGTTAGAAAGCAACAGAAAAAGGGAGTACAAAAGAGGGAAATGGAGGTGGAGAGACAAAGGGGTAAAAAGGGGAGAGAGAAGAAACAAGGGAGAAAGGATGGGAAGAGAAGTTACAAAGGTTTGGAGCAAGATGTAAAGAAACAGGACTTATTCAGAGATAATGGGTGAAAATTTAACTGAAAAAGTGATTCTGCAAAGGTACATAAGATTGTATTGTTATATTTGTATTAGAAATAATGTTAGAAAATTGGAAACAACATATGATTAAAAAGTGGGATAAAATAGTCAGTGTAATTCAGTGAAACTTTTGTGAACAAAATAAATGAAATGAAATAAATGAGAGAATTGAATTAGGAAGGAATGGGAACATTTTAATTCCTCAATGTTTTATAAAATATAAGTGAAGTGGGGGGAAGTAACTATGGAAAGTTTCTAAGGGTTCCCATAGAAGTATGATACCTATTTGAAAAGTAATGTGTAAAATGTTTAAGATTTAAATGAATATTAACAATAGAATTTAATTGGTATGGATTGTTTTAATTATATTACATATTCATAATTTTTTCTTTTTTTTAAATACAGTGTGTAGTTTTAGAATCTATCAAGCAGAATCCGAACGAAAGTTAGGTATTATATTAAGTGTTATAATTTTAGGGGAAAGATATAAAGGCGTCATACTCCAATCAGTGATTACAGGGGAAATTTTGTTTAATGAGAAAAGATAATAGACAGCTGAAACAGGACAGACAAAGAATATAAGTATAATGATCTGAATTGAGATGAAATAAATAAAATAAAATTAAGAAAGTTAAAAGAGGGGAGAAGCTATACAGAAAATGTAGAATGGTAATAAGATATGGAATGGTATATAAAAATGAGCATGAACTTGAATTTGTGTCTGCACGAAGAGATGTAACCTGGGATCAAACTGCTTTCAAAAAAGATGTTTTATGTTTTTTTGTTTTACGTTTTATGTTGTTTTTAAAAATCAATAAAATTTTCAAAAAAAAAAAAAGGAAAACTGTGACCTTAGGGATGAAACAGTTGAAGGCATATTCCACATAAAGGAAGTTTCGACTTTTGCATACCACTTTTAGAATAACTATTTTAAAAAATGGACTGAAAACGAGCACCTCCTCCCTGAAATTAAGAGACAAGAACGCTAGCCTTCTACTTTTGCAGCTTTTAACCTTCTTGCTCACATGTGCACTTCATTGCTTGAAGCAGAAGAACACGACAGGTTTGCCCAGGGTGCCCAGATTTTTCTTTTTGGTAACACATTTTCTAAATGTTCAGTAAACTGACAGCAAATTTCTGCTTTACTCTTTTGATAATAGGGATGCATTAAGTGAGTTATGTCAACATGTGAGGAAACAAAAGACTGGCATCAGCAAAAATGCAGTCCTCAGGGAAATCTTGAGTAAATTTACTTCGCCCCACCTCTGTAGGTTTTCATCTGTATTTATTAACTTTCTGGCCCAAAACAACTTTAGGCAATCTTAATAGTTCACTGTATAACGGGGACCGATGAAACTCTGACATTACTGGATTCCAACACAGCTTTTCAATATCACCATCTGCAAGCAAACATCCTTTAAATTAAACAATCCAAAAACAACATCAGTTATAGAATCTGGACCAGTCAACAGAAGAACATTATAAAATGGAAATTATTTGGTTCTCTGTCACAGAAATGGCAATATTAGAAACATTATAATATCAGAAATTATATTAGACCATGGCAAAGAGCAGTGCCATTTCAAGTTTCATGATTGTGCTTATGCTTGGAAATAAGTGAAACACCAATAGATTTACCTTCCAGTTATTTCTTGAATAAGTACAAATGCAAAATATTACTGATATATTATTTTTCACATTAAATTCTTTAAAGTGCAGGTAGTTCTTGATAAGTAAAACCATCTTATTAGCTTACATTTTTCTCCCTTAAGTCCAAATGTTACATGACATTTTAGTACAGCTAATCAACTCAACTTTTCATTAGCAATACAATTTACAATGGACCATATTTTAACTTCCAATTTCTACCCCTCTCCCACCGGTTATGTGACTGCATTTTTGGTGCTCAGCAACTGAACTGCATTTACGGCTGTCTGCAATGTCGCCTGGTCCTGTGATCACAATTTATGACATTTTTGCCAGAAATTGACATTCATTTCTGGTTTCCAGCAAAAAGCGTCCCATAACAGAGATGACAGTTGCTCTTTTAACAATTATGATTTAAAGTGAGTTGATTTAAATCAAGCCATTTTACTAGTGATTTAAATCAAGATTTAAACTGTGATTTAAATCAACTTGATTTAAACCAAATCCACTCTGTTTGCTGTTGCCTCCTTCCTAGGGCTGAAAGAAAGCGACTGGCCCAAGATCACCCACTCATGGTCTCCTGGTTTCTAGCTTGATGCCTCAACTACTACGCCCAACTATTCTCCAGAAGCTAACAATCATCCCGAGCAACCATTTTAAGAAGGCCAAGCTGTGCCATAAAGTATGTAAGAACTGAAACCGGAATCTCCAAAACTGCTGCCCACTATATGCAACTTAATTCTTTTAGCAAATGATACCACTTTATTCTCCTGTTCTGACAAGAGGTCTGGTCATTTGTATACATCTTTTCTTTCTGCACCAATTCATTCAACTTTCAGTTTTACCAGGAATTGGGGAAATAACAGAACAGAGGAAGATGCAATAAGAAAATGTAGGCAGAAGAAAATTATTCCAGGGAAACGTGATCATTACATTTTAGGAGGCAATTATGACCGGGGGGATTTCATCCTCACTGCTTCTTCAGTAACGTCCAGCAAAAAATATACCAAGTGATGCACAACCTTCTTGAGTCTCACTGACGGGTTGATCTTGGTGGACTACTAGAAGCATTCATTAGTGCTATTTATTCTATTGTCAGACTGCTCCTTCCTTTTATTCCTTTCAATTACATTATCTGTAACCTATTAATGAATTGCAGAAAGCAACTTGCGTTATGGGAACGTGTTTGGTTTTGAGGCCTGAAGACATTTACTACATGCTCAAAATGCTATAAAAAGCAATAATTGCAAGTTCTGTATTTTTCCACAATTTACTCATGTGCTGGAATTCGTTATCAGAACGGGTCATGCCTGAAAATTAATATTCTATGAGATGGCCAGCATAAAGCAAATTATGATGCACTCAACGGGTAGTCCTCACTGGAACTGCATCTACATGGAGGGAAGTATGCAGAGAGGTACCCCAAGGCTCTGTTTTAGGCCCAGTTCTCTTCAACATCTCCATCAATGATTTGGATATGAGGGGAAAGATGCAGAACTCATCAAATTTGCAGATGACACCAAGCTGGCAGAAATAGCCAACATGCCAGAAGATAGGCTTAAGATACAGGAGGATCTTGACAGACTTGAACATTGGGCACTACCTAACAAAATGAAATTCAAGGGTAAAAGAAAAAAAGAAAAAACAAATGCACAGGTATAGCATAGGTGATACCTGAACTCAGTAATAACTGTTGAAAGGGATCTTGGAGTCCTAGTGGACAATCACTGAAATATGAGCCAGCAGTGTGGTGCAACTGCCAAAAATGCCAACACAGTCCTAGGCTGCATTAACAGAAGGATAGAATCAAGATCATGTGAAGTTTTAATATCACTTTCTAATATCTTGGTAAGGCCACACTTGGACTACTGCATCCAATTTTGGTCATCATGATGTTAAAAAAAGAGGTTGAGACTGTAGAAAGAATGCAGAAAAGAGCAACAAAGATGATTAGGGGACTGGAGGCTAAAACATATGAAGAATTGTTGCAGGAAATGGGTATGTTTAGTCTTACAAAAAGGAGGACTAGGGTGATATGATAGTAGTGTTCCAACATCTCAGAGGCTGCCTCAAAGAAGAGCGAGTCAAGCTATTCTCCAAAGCCCCTGAGAGCAGGACAAGAAGCAAGGGATGGAAACTCATCCAGGAGAGAAGCAACTTAGGACTAAGGAGAAATTACCTGACAGTAAGAACAATTAATCAGTGGAACAACTTGCCCCCAGAAGTTGTGAATGCTCCAACACTGGAAGAGATTGGATACTTTTAAACACTTTTAAAAAGAGATTGGATAACCATTTGTCTGAAGCGGTGTAGGGTTTCCTGCCTAAGCAGGGGGTTGGACTAGAAGACCTCCAAGGTCCCTTCCAACTCTGTTATTCTGTTCTGTTCTATGTTCTTTTCTAGATCCCCTCAAAAAGACTCATATTTACTTTGACTGGAGGGATATCAGTAACAAAATAGGATGATGAATTTTTTATCCTGTAACTATGGCCCATTATGTAGCTGTAAGTATGTTTATTTTCCTTGCTGTCTTAACTCTTCTATAAACAGTGTGGTTTGGAAAGTGCTTAGGTTCTTGTGCAGCCTTCGGTTCGAACAACAACATGCTTCAAATAAAGTACAACAGTAATAAAACAATACTTATCTTCTAAGGTAAACTGCGCTTGGAGAAGCAGTGCAGATTTGGAAATAGAAAGAAACGGTTCTTCAGCCTCAGAAATGCGGAAAAGGGAGGAGTTTCTTATCTTTACCCATTTACCTTTTGTGAAATGGGTGGTTTGCTGTGGTGCCTATAATATAATTCTGTATCCGAAGATTGAAGTCAGCCTCTGCCCTCTTCACAGCTTCCTGAGGAAGGTCTGTGGTTTTTTGTTTTTTTTTTAACAGGCCAAATACAGCAGACATTTTGTGGTGATCAGTGTGACATTTTCTCAGGTTTCCAAATTTGTCTTCAGGGCCAAAAAAGACCAGGCAGCCCAGATGTTCTCTATGAGCCAGCCATGAGCACATAGGAAGAACTTGCTTGGATCAAGTCAAAGGCCCAGGTAGCTCAGGAATTTCTCCCCAGAGAACAGAATATTTCTAAAGCTGTACTATCTGCACTAAGGAATTAGTTGGAGGATTACTGTTCCTGAGACTGAAGATAACGATGAGCAATCTTTGTGGTGTTCATCTAAAAATGCTCTTTTAACGCCAGCAAATAAAGCGATGTTGTTTGGTTGGATGCTAGAAAAGTTTCTTCATTTTTTAAAGAATGGTGATATTTCAGTGCAGAACTATTTTAGCTATACAATTCTTCTCCTTAACTGAATGCGAGAGTGCACACAATAGACATGTGTCAAATACCACTTTTATTACCAAAAAAAAAAAAACCTGACAAACATGTTTTTTTTAAACTAGTGGGCTATTAACTTAGTCTGTACAACTTTCACTCTTCCCATTCAATTTATGAGTTTGGTGATTATAGCCTTACTTTGCCCATATTTATACGCATAAGACAACCCCATCCCCAGATGCAATATTAAAGGATCATAAACTTTCTCTGGCCGATTTCCAGCCTTGACCATTGAGTGGTAAGTTGAAGGCAGTGTAAATATTGAATCTGATAAGAGTTCATTTTCAATTATTTCTGTAACAGCCACGATTACTCCCATATGTTTATTTCCATGTTCTGTTACTTAAATAATAAAATTCAGTGGGAACTCAGAATGTCCTCAACCATTGTGCCTAAGACTTCTACCACTAAGCAGTGCAGTCATCAAATCAGTCACACCTGATGTTAGAACCTTTTTTGCTGCAGTAGTTAAACAAATAACATGTCCTTAAGCCAATCAGGCTTCCGCCATTGACTTTACTTGTTGGAAGCCCACTGGGAAGGTTGTAAGTGGTAATAGCAATAGTGCTTAGACTTATGTGCTGCTTCATAATATACAGCACACTCTAAGTGGTTTACAGTCAGCCTCTTGCGCTTCACAATCTGGGTCCTCATTTTCCCCATCTCAGAAGGACGGAAGGCTGAGTCAACCTTGAGCCTGGTGAGATTCGAACTGACAAATTGCAGGCAGCCAGCAGTCAGCAGAAGTAGCCTGCAGTACTGCACTCTAACCTCTGCACTACCGCAGCTCTTGAATCACCTTGAAGACTATTGCCATGATTTCTACATGGGCTACCTTTGAAGACCCATTGAAAACTTCAACTGAACGAGGGCATGTATCATTGCTACAGAAGTGACACAACCAGTAGGCTTTGTGGGGCATTTCAAAGAGCTGACTATCACCTACCAAGGTCCATATGGCATAGTAATTTGAGAATCAATCTCTCTCCCTCTTCCTCTCTCTCGATACAGTTGTTGTATCAAAGGTTCCTATAAAACAGGACTACAAGTCTCACACACTGAGCAATATCATTTGATGGGACCTAGGAAATGGATTTTCTTCATCATGACAACTGACCTCTGGAGCTCTCTGCTGAGATTTGGATGACTCTTATCCTGTACCTTGAACATTTAGCTCTTTCCTTAGACTTTATTCTAGGGTAGGAGGGGAGTTCCATCTAGGAGGGGCTTTACAGGTTTTTAGTGGATTCGCACCCCCACCCCAATCAGAGTGGCCATTCCACTTTTCTGTTCTATTTGATATTTGTAACTTTGGCTTTAATTCTGTACTTTGTCTAGATTAATTGAGAAGATAGGCAACCTCGTAAATGTGAAATATAAATGGAAGGAAGGAAGGAAGGAAGGAAGGAAGGAAGGAAGGAAGGAAGGAAGGAAGGAAACTCAGGTGATTTATTAAGTTTGATTATGCCATTGCTACCCATATAGCCTTTTATGATTTTCACAATTTTACTTGATATACTAATTGGAGTACTCATATACTGTCGAACAAGAACTAATAACATATAGATAGTAATAATCAGCAACAACTACAGGAGGATATTTTATGGCTGAGCCTTCAATAATAAGCAACAGTGTTTAAATTCTGTTGGATTTAATGGCATCCCCTTCCAAAGGAGATATGCCTTCCTACCATGTTTGCCTCCCATCATAACCCCACTTGCACACACACACACACAACCTGGATTCCAACTACTTTTCTCATATACATGCATGTATTTTTCATTCAATAAAGCCTGGGCAAATTTCCTTTTTCCAGGATAAAATAGGTAAATAAAATCTTAGCATGCTTATGTATATAAAACAGCTCAGACTTCTTTTGATATTGGCTTTTAAAATATCAGAAAGCGCTTATTTCTCAAACCGATTCTAGCCTTTTAAATCTAAATACAAAATAATATATCATCTCACTTGGCTGGTATTCCTTGTTCCAACAGAACAATCTGTTCATGTTTTTCAATTATATAGAAATCTAGATAGTGTTTGCCTTGAACTGTAAAACTGTTCTTCAGCTTTTTACCATCATATAATGTGATGAGTCATTTTCAGCTTTACATACATGTAGCACTTAAGTCACAACAAATAATTCATTTTGGGGAGAAAATGCATTATTCCTGGAAAGCATTTTGCTATATAAATTTCCCTTCTTCTCAGCTTATATTTACATGTTCATTAGCATTTATTCTGTCACAAAAACCAAATATTATCACTGTAAGCTGTTTAGGCACACCTTCTGTCATCCATTGATCATCTTTTACTATGACCCACTTAAAGAAAAATAGAAACCAGAAAGAATGGCTCCATTGCTAAACACACTGCTGAGTCCAACATGAGGATATTCTAAAATATTAATGAAATACTACTGTGATAACTACATCCTTGAATCAATCACAATAAATTATATTTTTATCAGCTGATAATTTTTTAAAAGACAAAAACAGAATGACTGAGTACATCAAAAAGGAACAATCATATTAATATTTCTATTTGGGTTTAAAAACTGAATGATACAGGATCAAACAATATAAAGTACATCCAACCATACGAAAGATTGTGCCTTATTTATGAGATATTCACACATCATGCTCCAGTTGTCCAAACATCATATTAATTCAGGAGAAACAAAATTAGCATATATCTCATATAGTAAAGATATATTCTGTATATGGAGCTTTTCTCCACTGCACTATGAAACTGAAAAATACTTTCAAACATTATAAAAATATACCTAGTTCCCACTAATCAGATACCTGAACAGCAATTTGTCTCACATCTCTGTTGTCTGATGTACATGAAATTCAAACAACACCATTTGCTCAATTCAGTGATGATAAAAATAGAGAATTGCCTCACTATATCACAAAACGGACAAGAAAAAATAATAATAACCAAGAAATGCTTTATAGGAAATACTCGCTGGTATTAAATTTAAAATATAAGTAAGTTTTAGCTAGCTGTGCACAAACAAGTGTGTGCCTTTTGTCAGCAGCTGTGGGGATACAATTTCCTTGTTTACTTAGAGAAATTGTAGAAGGCATTTCGGCTCCTTTTGCCATGTACGAGAGAGGCTATTGTACATGGCAAAACCTTCTACCTATTTCTGAATTCTCCATGATAATGGAGAGGGGGGGGAGAGAAAAAATCAGAATAACCCTGCTGCAGATTTGTACCCAAAAGGGTTAATTTCTGCACCGCATTCCCTAGCAGTCCTGGCTGCTGAAAAGAAGGCAAGGAGGAAAAAAATGTCACTATCCCAGTTTGTTTATGATAAATCTAAAACAGTGTAATGGTAAACCGGGAATAAGGATCCCAGAGGGGGAAAAAAAAAAAAAAACTAATTTGTTAACCCAAAACAGGGCTGGTTTCTTTTGGAAGGCAGGCTGGGGGTGGAGTAGGAAAGAGATTTACACTGCAGTATCTGGCAGGAAATATGGCTGCCTCTGCCCCTTTAAATCTAAGTGGCCCTCCTCTTCCTCCTCCATCACACAAACTATTATCTGGTCTATCCACAATTATTCTTCTCCCCTTTCCAACAGAGCCAGAGATGGTTCACCCACCCCAACTCCGGGAAGAGAATATTTCAAATTCTAAGTTCAAACCCCCGAGATGTTTGTGCATATTGATATATGTAGACACTGCAAGCACGCAAGCACACACAACACACACACACACAAAAGGCTGTTTCATTACCAGGTCAGCCTAAGACTTCCCAACTCCAAGACTGTCGCTGTCTCATGACTCTTCTTCATGCCTTCCCACGCAAAATGTCACGCAACAGCAATTACCACCGGGCTGTATAATCCATACAAAATCCACACAGTTCAGGCTTCACACCTCTTCAGCACAGATTCTCTCTCCCTCTCTTTCTCTGTGTGTGCTCACACACGCTTCTTCTATGACGGTTACCAATGTGCAGATCACACAACAGCACAGATTCCTTTGTAATGTCTCTCATTCCACTACACACACACACACACACTTGCCCATAAACAAACTCTTTCATCCCTTAAACTATCGGGGCTGAAGTTTAAAATAGAGAAACCATTTAAAATTATTTCAGCAGCCCTGCTTTCATCCAGTTCATAACACTTACTGGACTCTCCACTATTAACCCTCCACTGCTAATTGATCCAAACCTTCTTAAGCAGGATGGCTCACTTGATCATTGATAAGAAGTCTTCAGAGGCTGTGTGGTCCTCTGTCAGAAAGGATCTAGTAGGAGCAGATGACTGCTACAATGCCTTCCATCAAAATGATCAATGGAGCCATCTCTTTCCTTCAGAATTCTTAGCCATTTCGCTTAATCTTACCCTGCATATCCTCAGAATTCTTTGTAGTCTGAAAAAGTTTGGTGCCCATTTCCGCACACTAACCTCTTCCTCTTTATTGTGCCTCATTTCTGATGCATTTTGATATCACCAGTTCTCTAACTGTGCGTGTGTATTATATATATATACACATGTACATATATATATACGTATATATAGTATATATATACGTATACACACACACACATATATATATATATACATATATATATATATACACACACACACACATCCATATATATATATATATATGTTTTTTTAAGTTTTCACGGGTACTTACATGTATGGTATGCAGCTTTGTTCGGGTATTTTCCCACGTCATTGTAGTTGTGCTTTTAAAGTTGTAGCAACGTTTCGGCAGAATCTCATCTGCCATCATCAGGCTTCTGTATAGTTTTCATCTGTGAACACAGACAAACCCAATACATAAGCCTGATGATGGCAGATGAGATTCTGCCGAAACGTTGCTACAACTCTAAAAGCACAACTACCATGATGTGGGAAAATACCTGAACAAAGCTGAATGCCATATATATATATATATATAAATATAAATATAAATAAAAGCAGAGACTGAGCTGTAGTGGAGTAATTAACTCTTAGCATTTTAAATACCTGAATATTTTTAAATTGCTTATTACAGGCGTGTGCTTTCGCTCACTAGCAACCACACACACCAATAACTGCTGTTCTCAAAATCTTTCTCAAAAAGCCATCCTTCCACCATAACTACCAGCTCACCTTTCTGCAAATTAATCCTTCAGGATGTGGCATTGGGTTACATCTCTTCACATTCTGGCACACAACTATTCTTCTGATCATAATAAGAGCTTTAATTTAATGCATCCTTAAAGGCGAGAGAGAAGACTGAACCCAAGAAACCTTACTCCAAACTTAAAATCATAATTGATTTCAGGAAATTTGCCCTCTCCTTTCATCCAGCACCGTGGGCATGAATGTAAATATGAAAATAGGGATTATCTGTCGTGCTTGCATGTTACCCTGGCCTCTAAAAAAAAACCAAAATACCATAGATCTATCTCTTTCCATTTAATGTTTATACACTTGCCAAGAAGACAAGATTTAGAAAACCTGAGATTGCTAGCTAAATAGAAATTGGGAGCAGATGTTTCTTTCCCAGGACTCTTTTGACTTCACACCACCCCTTAGTAAGTAGCACTAAATGTTACTTACTCACCAGGAGTTGTTGACATCAATGGATACACTTTAAAACATTGTAATAGATACACGCTGAAGCATTGTATAAATGCTATATAAACACTTACAAATATAAATGGCATCTGTAGCACGTGACACTCATATACAGAGTAGCAAGTTGCACAAGCTGCCTCCTTTTCAGCAACCAAGTTATTGTTATTTTTTGGGTTGCTGTTAAAGAAAAGGAAAAGGAGAAAAGGAAAAATGCAAGAAAGGGGAGAAAAAGCCCAAATTTCCAAGCCTGGAGACCCGTTCCCCCCTTTCCAAATTTGCAATTCCAAGAACCCCAGTCGAAACTTGCAACTTATGATATCCTAAGAATCCGCCCAGCCTAAAAAAAAAAAAAAAAATCAAAAAGAGAGCACAAAGTGAAGCCCTTTGCAACCTGGAAGAAGCCAAAGAGGACCCTTGAGGACCAGCAACTTGAGAGAACCAGCTGTATTGTTTGGAGCAAGTGCCTTGCCCGCGCAGGGTTCTGGCCCCGCCCCCTCCTCTCCAAGCCCCGCCCTTCCTCCCCCCCTCCCTCTCTCCCTCCTCACCTTCAGTCAGTTCCATTCTAACTCCCCCCGCCGTATCCGACCGATCGTCGCCGAGAGACAAAACGCAGGAATCGCGCTGGGGACGCCCCGAGCCAGGCCGGCCCGAGCCAGGCTCGGCAAGGGGGTGGGCCAAGCCCCGCGAGATAGGCCGCGCTGGATCCCCGGGCTCAATTTCTGCGCGCTTCCCGCTTCTCCGGCTCCGGTCCCCGCCTCTTTTTTTCCCCTTCTTCTTCCTCCTTCTCCCTCCCTCCCCCCCCACCCGGGTGCCGTCCCCGGGCGGCCGAGGAACCGCAGGGCCTCGAGAGAGAGCCGCCGAGGGGCGCGGGAAGGGGGGCGGCACCGAGTCAGGGGGAAAGGAAGGGGGCGCTGGCGCTCCGCTCGTCCTCGGCGTCCCGGTCTCGGCCCTGCTCGTTCCCGCTCCCTCCGCCTCCTCTCCTTTCCTCACGCACACAAAAGCTCCACCACACGGGCAGCGCCGGGGGAAAAAGGCGCGCTCCCATTGGCCGGTGTGAAATGACGCGCCCACGGGCTTCTTGGGAATTGTAGTTTCCCGCTCTCTTCCACCACCCCCACCTCGGCCCGGATCTTGGGGCCTTCTTAAACAAAATGGGGTCTCCATTGCTCGCTTGCGTCTTAGTGGCAGTCATTTGGGGGGTGGGGGGGGGGAGTGTTGGCAGGAAGCCACGGGCGAAAAGCAATTGGAGGCAGGGCCGGGAGGAGAGATTTTTATTATTCTCTCCCAGATGCAGGGATGACTGTCCTAAGAGTTGCACCCAAGCATCTCCAGCCTAACGTAACCCATTCAAAGCAATTTTTTTTTTTTAAATGTAGCTTTTTAAAAATGCATAAATTATCTTGAATCTTATTTAAAGTTAACTGTGGGATTGCTTATCGGTCCTGCAGAGACTGGGGTCTATGGCTGTAATAAAAATGACGTGAGTAATGGGAATGAATGCCTTAAGCTTAGAGGGGGTTGATTAGACAGAATTTAGCATGTGTACCCCCTTCATGGATCACTGCCTTGTTGTGTCAAAGGGGCTTGCATAGCTCAATGAAGCTATGAGCTATGCAGTGCAGGGCCACCCAAGATGGACAACTCATAGCAGAGAAGTCTGACAAAAAAAGCCATCCACTGGAGAAAGAAATGGCAACCCACTCTTTGCCATGAAAACCCCATGGACAAGGACCTGGAAGGCCTTCACAACTAATAACAAAAAGCATTTGTGGCGAAAAGATGAAAGCAATATGGTTTCTGTTGAACTGTTTATCCTTCTAGAATAGATTAGATTGCAGTTGTCCAACCTTTTGGCTTGCCTGAACTGCACTGAGTAAAAAGGGATTGGCTTGGGCCATGTATCAAATATATACTATAGTTAATGTATATTAACGAACGTCCTTTAATTTTTTTTTATTAACTTGAGGGGCCACAATAGTAGGTGTCCAGGGCCTGCATGCAGTCTATATGTCGTGGGCCGCATAGAACAACAACTAGTTATAAATCATCGAGCATACTGCTTTCTCCAGATGCTTCGGTTGCCCTTGGAAGATTTGGGACTGGAAAATAATAGGTTTGTGCAACTGAGACAGCAATCAAAAGCATATATACCTCCAAAGAAGGTCCAATGGAAGGAGACCTTTAAGGAGATGTACAACCCTACTTTTGCTTTTGTTATTTATTTATTCCTGAATTCAATTGGATATTATTGATCCTCTACTTTTCTGACAACAGATCTGCACCTATGGACTCTTAGTAAAATATGAGATATCAAACAACTAAGAGCTAGACAATACAGGTTTCCAAACAGCATCCATTACATCTCAAAAGTATTTCGTGCAGGGAAGAGCAGCCTCTTTTTTATGATTTTTGGGCAGTATAGAAGTTGGATAGAAAATATCATAACAACTGAATTCTGAAACAGGAGCAAGTTATAACAATATAATTCCAGCTTAATTGTTGAGTAATTTAAATATGTTCCCTAAAAGAACAAACTAGGGATTTAGAAATGTCTTAGAGATTTGTAGCTTTTTAATATGACAACAACTAGTTGTAAATAATAGATTATTTTGCTTTCTGGGTTTTTGAAATTCACACTTTAGCAAGACCCAGTTTAAAGCGTGCTGCACGGTCTTACCACACTCTCTTTCCAGCTAGATTGATTCAATTCCTTCAAAGTATTTAAAGAGCACTCATTTTCCATATTTTTACTGATTCTACTGCCCTTTCTGGAACCCATTTATCTTGTTGAAAAGAGTGGCATTAGGGTTTGACAACAGTATTCCAGGGGAAGTCTGGCCAGAAGGATTACTGTTGGAACAATTATTTGTAGGAGCTTGAGAGCTCATTCCAGCGTCTACCTTGGCATGCATTCCCTTTACTGAATCAAGATGCAGATTTCATACAAATATGGAATGTAACAGATCATCCTAAAACCTCATTTTTACTGCATGGTTCTGACTTGTAAATTTTGATGGGTAGTTTGAAAGCATCTGGCCTGTTTGTGGCATTCCGTACTAAGTGCTGGCAATGGAGTAAAAGACAGGAAATTCAAGCAGGTGCCAACGTCAAATGTCTATCTCTGCGCATGCATCTATGAATGTAGGCAGTTGATAATTTGGGCAAAAATATTTAGCGCTGCTCTCATGTGGTTATTTATTACTATCATATATATATATATATATATATATATGGCATACCACCATATATATGTATGGCATAGGAAATAATAATGCTTTATTTTTTCCACATTCTGAAATCAGTTTAAAAAGCTCTTTGTTATCAGCTATGAGGTTTTACAAGGACACATCTGAATTTAGACCAAGGAAAGATAAAATACAAAAAGAAAAATAAGGGTTGTTTTTTTTAGCAGCAATAAAGGCTGGAATGGAAGAAATAACAAAATCTGTTGCCTTCTCATAACATTAAGTTTCTTATATATTGTCTTTATTTTAATTTACTGAAAGCCCTTACATAAAGCCTGAGAAATGCAAAATTCTTAAACAAGCTGAACAAAACATTCATGAGTAATGCTCAATGCCTATTATTTTGAAACAGATTCAAATGGCTGAAGGTATGAATCAGAGTTTTTAATGGTTTCTTTTGTAAGTTTAAAAAAAAAACAACCCACTCGCCTACTGTAAAATAGAGAAGGACAGGACACAGATAATCTATCTGTTTACATTCACTTTAATATCCAACACACAGAGTACACATAACAGTAAGATCTAAAAAGATATATTTAATTACACATTAGTTGCATTAGTTGCCTTTACATTGCCTAAAAGCAAGTATAAAAAGGTCTACTATTTGTCTCAGTTTCTGCTTTTACATGCTGTGGCTTAGCATTTGGTCAAGATAGTTTTGCATGAGGAAATATACAGGAAATTATTTGCAATTCGGTCTAGCGTAAGTAAATGTTTGGGAGATTCAAATCACTTGCATCAGAGCCAAAGGAGAAAAAAATAAAGTAATAGTTCAGTAAATAAATAAATGTGATATGGGTTTGGAGGAGACGTGAAAGCAATCATAATCAGCTAATGATGCAAAAGTAGCAGGAAGACATGCTCTGATAGTGAAATAATTTTACATGTTTTCAACAGTTGCTGAATGTGGATATTTCATTTCCCCCCCATTAGGATATTTTTTTCTTTCTCTCAAATTTGTGCTGAAACCAAACTGCCAAGATGCATTTTGAAACAGTACTTCTGTTTAAATTAACTATTTAAACTATGGACAAGTTATGATCCGGGGGGGGGGGATTTTTTGTGTGATCTCTCCACTTTTTTGGAATTGTCAAAATATTTTTGCTGAGCAAGTGGCTGAACTAATTTGAAAGGGGGGAAAATTGTGCAAAAACTCTTTCATTTTATGTTTGAGGAATCAGTCCAATTGAATGTAGATTGAATTTAACTTCTCATTAAACCTGCATCAATTCCAACATCATTTTCCAAGTGAATTTTTTTTTCCTGGTTATATTTTCAAAATGGGTTATAGAACATACTATACAATCTGGGACCTGGGGGCTCCTTGTTTGAGAGATACTTCCTTAACCAGATTTCCCATGCCTTCACAATGAAAGCAGAGCTTTTAATGTACCCGTGTTTTCCCGAAAATAAGACCCTGTCTTATATATTTTCTGCCACCAAAAAAGGCCCCAGGTCTTACTTTGGGGGGGATGTCATCCACTGACTAAATTCACTTACACACGTTGTGTCCCCAGCCTCCTTTTCGCTATTGTCAGAGGCCTTCAGGAACTTCTGTGGCCGGCAAGGCTTTCCTGAAGGCCTCTGAAGCCAATAAGGAAGCTCTGGATCAATCCGGAGCTTTGTTATCAGCTGCAGAGGCCTTCAGAAAAGACTTGCCAGCTGCAAAAGAAATGGGCTGGCAAGGCAGGTGTCAGGGTGTGCGAGGCCTGGCTACAACTGCCCAAAGATTAGTAGGGCAGCTCCACCACCACCCATCCCCACCTGAGCTTAATTTTTACCTGTCCACACTGGCATGGGTGGGATCTTAATTAGGGCTTATTTTGGGGGTAGGGTTTATTTTGGGCTCACGTGTAAAAATCAAGCTAGTACTTACTTTCAGGGTACCGGTAGGTCGTATTTTTGGGGAAACGGTATTTGAAAAATTCTTAAAAATTCAGGGAGATAATCTTTCTTGAAAGTAGCCCATGTTGAACTGTCTAGCATGGTCAAACCTCAAGAACTGACCACTGGAAACGTTTCATGACATATTTTGCATTATATCCTAAAATGCTTTATGAAAAAAAGTTAGGTCTCAAAATGTTTCATAAAACTCAAATGCAGGTGGTCCTTGACTTACAACAGTTCCTTTAGTGACCGTTCAAAGTTACAACAGCACTGGGAAAAAGTGACTCATGACTTTTTCACACGACCCTCACAGTGATCAAAATTCCAAGGCTTGTCAACCCTCATTTATGACGTTCGCCGTATCCCGGACTCCAATGATCCCCTTTTACGACCTTCTGACAAGCAAAGTCAATGGGGGAAGCCAGATTCAGTTAATAACCGGGTTGCTAACTTAACAACTGCAGCAATTCGCTTAACAACACTGACAAAAAAGGTCATAAAATGGAGCAAAACCCACTTAACAAATGACTCACTTAGCAGCAGAAATTTTGGGTTCAATTATGGGCATAATATGAGGACAACCTGTACACGGGATTCCAGACTTCGGATGCCTTCTGGAAGTTAGCCCCTTTGAGATACTTTGGTTGAAAAAGTTTTGGTCTATGATTTTTGCAATTTAGAGGTTGCAGACACAAGAGTTTTAGTAGAATATAGATGATATTATAAATGTGCTGGTACGTAGACGTATGTAGGTGTGAATCACAGGGGGTTATTCAGCAGGTTCTGGCCAGTTCTGGAGAACTGGTAGCAGAAACATTGAGTAGTTTGGAGAACCAGCAAATACCGCCTCTGACTGGCCCTGCCCCTATCCATTCTCTGCTTCCCGAGTTCCAGCTAATAGTCTGGGTCTTCTTTTGTTGCCTGGTACAGGAGAACGGAGCTGGAAAGCAGGTTAGTGAGGTGGGGAGGGAATGGGGATTATGCAGTATCCTTCCCCTGCCACGCCCACCAAGCCACACCCACAGAACCGGTAGTAAAAAAATTTGAATCCCACTACTGGTGTGAATATATTCATCAGATTAATCTTATACAGCACAATTCTCTTTTATTCCCAGATGACTTAAGAAGGAGTTATTTAAAATACAATCATATTCAAATAGTATGTAAAATTTATATATACATTATGTACAATATAAAATAGTTATGTAAAATATGCACAATAAAATATTAACATGCAGCTTTTAGAAAGTTTACTCTAGGTACATATTATATTAGTTTGTAAATAGTTTTCAGTGCCTGCACTGTGATCTTAAACACTTCCAACTAGGTTAGAAAAAAAATCTATCCCGTTTTATTATTGTTTTAAACCACTTATAATAATTTCCAAGCAAAGATCTATAATTCCATTCTAGCACATCAGCTGTGATTTACAGATTCTACCCATCCCTTCAGACACTTTGGTTCCCACTTATCGATGGCAAGAGGGAACAGAGGGGAATTTTTGAGAGACTTATGAATTCATAAAAATTAAAAAGATGAGCTTATAAAGACTCCTTTGCAATAATAATAACAAAATAACAACAAAACAGCAGCAACAACAATAATAATAGTGATCAATGTGTTTCTCCATTGAATGAAGAATTTACAATTATGCACTCCAAGCAATTTGTAAATGCAGATAGTCTCTAACTTGGGACCACAATTGAGCCCAAATTTTCTGTTGTTAAGTGAGCCATTTTCTAAAAGTAAGTTTTGCCCCATTTTTACAATCTTTCTTACCACGTTAAGTGAATGATCACTGCAGTTGAAAAATTATTAACCTGGTTGTTAAGTGAATCTGGCTTCTCCATTGACTTTGCTTGACCCATTGTAACCTACAATGGTCTTTGAATGGTCACTAAACAAACTGTTGTAAGTTGAGGACTACCTGTATAGCATTTAGTACAGAGGTGGTTCTCTAGGATCTGAAATTGTGCTGTTAAGAAAGAAATTTCCAATGAGGTCCTGGAACAAAAGGATTTTGAAGAAATCTGGATCATTTGACTGCCCTTTCTTGACACTTCATTTTTGCCACAACTTTGCTCTAGCTTTGCTGGAAATGCAGACCGGTCAGAATAGAGCTGGAAGGGATCTTGGAGATCTTCTAGTCCAACCCTCTGCTCAACTTCCCCTACATCATTTCAGACAAATGGCTATCTAGTCTCTTCTTAAAAACCTCCAGCGATGAAGGATCCATAAGTTGTTCCACTGATTGTTCTCACTATTGGGAAGCATCTCCTTAAATCCAGGTAGCTTCTCTCCTTCATTAGTTTCCATCCACTGTTTCCATTCCATCCATTCATTTCCATCTGTTTGACTGGTGGTGTTTTGTATTCTGATTGGCATATAATATCAAGCAACCAGTGCCTAAGATCTTTAAAATCAACTTTTGTTCCTCCCCTCTCTGAAAATCTTTCCTTAGCATGTGTGACGTAGTACACACATCAAAGCTTGGGAAAGTTATACTCTTCAGCTAATATGCAAAATCAAACAAAGCCAAGTTGCTTGTTTGCAGTTGTGAAGTGTTTGTAATGGAGAAAGCAAGAAACTGGAAATCCGATGCTTGCTTAGCACTTCTGCTGACTGAAAACAGAGTTTCACCTCTGCTTGTTTAATGTGGAAATTTCCTTCTTCCCCTTTTCCTTCCTCCCCAAACACTCTAATCCACTCTGATCCCCTGAGAACATCACGCTCGGGACAATGTGTGCAACTGACTAATAACATATCCTCCATAATTAATTATAATCCTCATTATAATTTTTATTCCGGTTTTTTTTTCATTAGCATATATGCTACCGTACAGTGACTTTAAGTACTGTATAACAATATGCAAAAAAAATAGTGCAATGTTTTCTGTTTTAAACAATTTTGATTTTTAAAGTATTAAAATTGAAACATTTGCTTTGAAAACTATTCATTTGAAAGGCAGCAGTGATTTAATTATACATTTTGATCAGTCATGCCAATGAAAGACATATGAATGCCTTCTGGTGATGACTATTCAATTTTTTCCCCCTTGGCTTACAATTAACTTGCTTTTTACCTTTTTGCTGATGGGCTGATGATTACACATAAATAGGAAGTGCGATAAACATAAGAATTGTGCATTTCTTGATATCTTTTTTTAGAATAATAATTGAAATTCTAGGACGGGAGAACAGGGTGATTATTAAATCTTGTCTATTCTAAAAATGATTAGCAGGGGTTACGCAAATACAGTTGGTTTGACTCTTATTGATTCCTACTAAATCAGTGGTGGGATTAAAAATTTTTTTACTACTGGTTCTGTGGGTGTGGCTTGGTGAGCGTGGTGTGGCTTGGGGGGGCGTGGCAGGGGAAAGTTACTGCAAAATCCCCATTCCCTCCCCACCCCACTAACCTGCTTTCCAGCTTTGTTCTCCTGTGCAGAGCAACAAAAGAAGACTCAGCCAATCAGCTGGGACTCGGGAGGCAGAGAATAGAAGGGGGTGGAGCCAGTCAGAGGTGGGATTTGCCGGTTCTCCCAACTATTCAAAATTTCTGCTACCAGTTCTCCAAAATTGGTCAGAACCTGCTGAATACTTCTGTACTGTAAGGATATCTAGTCCAACGTTGTTTTACAACAGGGGTCCCTCAAACTTGGCAACTTTAAGACTCCCAGAATTCCCACAGCTAGCTGGAGAATTCTGAGAGTTGAAGTCTGTTAGGGATAACATTGTTTACCCTAACTGGTTTAGGTAAATAATAATATGTAATCATAGTTTATATGTTAAAGTGTCTGCAGCTTTAAATATAGGGAATGTAATTAGGGGAGTGGTTGTGAAAGCACTTTAAAAGAAGCAAGACGACAGCTTGCTCTCTCTCTGGCTTTGATGATCCCTGATTACTGCTTGGAATCAAGACTGCATTGCTCGAACGGGAGAGAAACAAAGGACTGATTTGTAAGTGAACTGACATAGGATATTCTTCACGGACTTTGCTAACTGAATATCCCTGAATAGACTGACTAAATGATACATGACTATTGGACTGTTATTTTGACTATGCTATGAACTCATAATGGAATAAACTATATTTTTGATAGCACAAGCGTATCTGTTATTTTTACTGTATGTTAATAAACATACAAGCTTAGCTCACTCATTTATCTGTGTGCCTATCTGACTAACGCTGCACATTCTGTTTAGCTTGTCTCCCTAACCCTGGTCGGGGAACCCAGGCTTAACAAAGTCCACAAGTCTTAAAAGTTGCCAAGTTTGGGGACCTCTGTTTTACAACGTTGCTTGTTTTTGAACCCCCTGTTCTTTATTTATCCACCCCATTTTAAAAGGAACCATAGATCATTTTGGAGTACACTTCTATGCAGTATTCTCCTGGGAACATTCTACCACAATCTAGAATATGAAAAGACATTTCCAGCTAGGAGATCTTAAGAGGTCTGTGACCCTTTTCAAGGGGGCCTTATTTTATTCTCATCCCGATTCCTTGCCATACGTATTGAGACGAACGTACGAACATGTGTTCAAGATTCTATCCAGGTTTTATGTAACACGGCTGAAGGTGCTCCTTGACTTATGACCACAACTGAGCCCAGAATTATGAGAAATCTGTTAAGTGAGTTTGGTCCCACGGGATCGTGCAACCTCCATAAATACGAAGCAGCTGTCAAGCATCTGAATTTTGATCACGTGGACATGGGAATACTACAATGGTCCTAAGAGTGAAAAATAGTAATAGCATTCAGACTTATATACCGCTTTATAGTGCTTTACAGCCCCTCTCTAAGTGGTTTAGTGTCAGCCCTTTGCCTCTAACAATCTGGGTCCTCATTTTACCCACCTTAGAAGGATGGAAGGCTGAGTCAATCTAGTGGAATTCGATCTGCCAAATTGCAGTAGGAGTAGCTTGCAATACTGTACTCTAACCACTGCGCCACCGAGGCTCCTTGGTCACAAGTCTCTTTTTGCAGTGCCATTGCAACTTCGGCCACTAATGAACTGTTGTAAATCAAGGACTACCTGCATAGAGGCACCGCAGTGATGGGCAGCATAGAAGTTAAATAAATATTGCATATGTGCCAGACATAATCTTCCAATTACTTATGCATGCACTATTTCACAGCTCAGATTTTGTGAATAGCATCCTACACTTTTTGATGATTTTTTTTTAAAAGACAAAAGGCACCACTGGAATATATTTTTAAAAAACTTCTTATTTTATTTCCGCAAAAAGAAAACATCATGGAAAGGCATGAATGTGTTGAGAAATTAAAAAGAGATGGCTATTAGACATGGACAGTTGTAAGATGCATGCATTAAACTACAGGAGATCCTCAACTTAAGACCATTCATCTGTACAAAGTTAACACCCACCCCTCTCGTAGAAGAATGAAATATTTTGGGAAATATTAAAAAAAAGCAGAATATTATATTTTCCTAAAGGAGAAACTTCATCTTGGAGAGCAGCCCCCACCTTTGTTAATAGCCCCAGAAAGACTGGGCCAGCCTATCTTCAGGTGAAACTCGAAAAATTAGAATATTGTGCAAAAGTTCATTTATTTCAGTAATGCAACTTAAAAGGTTAACCTAATATATGAGATAGACTCATTACATGCAAAGCAAGATAGTTCAAGCCGTGATTTGCCATAATTGTGATGATTATGGCTTACTGCTCATGAAAACTCCAAATCCACAACCTCAGAAAATTAGAATATTGTGAAAAGATTCAATATTCTTGGCTCAAAGTGTCCCACTCTAATCAGCTAATTAAGCCGTAACACCTGAAAAGGGTTCCTGAGTCTTTAAATGGTCTCTCAGTCTGGTTCAGTAGGAATCACAATCATGGGAAAGACTGCTGACCTGATAGTTGTTCAGAAAACCATCATTGACACCCTCCATAAGGAGGGAAAGCCTCAAAAGGTAATTCAAATGTCGTATTCCTCTTCTCAAGCCACTCCTGAACAACAAACAACGTCAGAAGTGTCCTACCTGGGCTAAAGAAAAACAGAACTGATCTGTTGCTCAGTGGTCCAAAGTCCTCTTTTCTGATGAGAGCAACTTTTGCATCTCATTTGGAAACCAAGGACCCAGAGTCTGGAGGAAGAATGGAGAGGCACACACTGCAAGATGCTTGAAGTCCAGTGTGAAGTTTCCACAGTCTGTGTTGATTTAGGGAGCCATGTCATCTGCTGGTGTTGGTCCACTGTGCTTCATTAAGTCCAGGGTCAACACAGCCGTCTACCAGGAGATTTTGGAGCACTTCATGCTTCCTTCCGCAGACTAGCTTTATGGGAATGCTGACTTCCTTTTCCAGCAGGACTTGGCATCTGTCCACACTGCCAAAAGCACCAAAACCTGGTTCAATGACCTTGGGATTACTGTGCTTGATTGGCCAGCAAACTCGCCTGACCTGAACCCCATAGAGAATCTATGGGGCATTGCCAAGAGAAAGATGAGAGACATGAGACCGAACAATGCAGAAGAGCTGAAAGCCGCTATTGAAGCATCCTGGTCTTCCATAACACCTCAGCAGTGCCACAGACTGATAGCTTCTATGCCACACCGCATTGAAGCAGTAATTGCTGCAAAAGGGGCCCAAAACAAGTACTGAGTACATATGCACGCTTATACTTTTCAGAGGTCCGATATTGTTCCATGTACAATCCTTATTTTATTGATTGCATGTAATATTCTAATTTTCTGAGATTGTGGATTTGGGGTTTTCATGAGCTGTCAGCCATAATCATCACAATTATGACAAATCACGGCTTGAACTATCTTGCTTTGCATGTAATGAATCTATCTCATATATTAGTTTCACCTTTTAAGTTGCATTACTGAAATAAATGAACTTTTGCATTCTATTTTAATTTTTTGAATTTCACCTGTGTTCAACATTCAAGCAACATTTACCCCTTAAACTTTTGAAAATGGGTTAAGCAGTACTCTGCCTCTTAACTGAGACTGCAATACTAATGATCCATCCCATAGATCAAGGGTTCCCAATCTTGGCAACTTTAAGACAGGTGGACTTCAACTCCCAGAATTCCCCAGCACAGACAAGTCAACCGTTTTTTAGCCTGATGTGAACGCAGCCCATGTGGTTAGACCAGGGGTCTCCAAACTTGGCAACTTTAAGATTTGTGGACTAACTCCCATAGCTGGCTGGAGAATTCTGGGAGTTGAAATTCACAAGTCTTAAAATTGCCAAGTTTGGAGACCTCTGGGTTAGGCTGTGGACCAGCAATCTCTTCAAAATCGAATTAACTCAGGAATCTCTCATTCTGGTTCATCATAGGCAAAACTATCCTTCTGTCTCAGCCTTTCTCAGTTATCCATCCAATTATATTCTGACTGCAAAATCCAAGTCTTTCTCCACGTACCTATTTTTGCATGGGATGGCATAACTTGGGAGACGGCATAGTGGAGTGGGCTGATTGAATCTATAGGTTGCAACCAATCCGGAATTTTACTGACCTAGCTAGAATGCTAGCTGCACACCCTAATTTCTTTCTAAGATCTCCAAGGCAACCAACACTGTACCACAGCAAACAAATGGGAGCATAACCAAGCCAAAGGACGTCGCTTCCCCCCAGAGACAAGATCTTGCCTGCCTTCCCTATAAATGTCAAACATTGTTTCAAGGCAAATTGCAAAATTGTGTTAACCTCTTGTAGCAAAAACAAAGTAATAAAAAAGAGAAAGAAAGGGAAAAAAGAAATCCTGATTCCCACAACATGTTTAGTAGCAATAGCAACAGCACTTAGACTTATATACCGCTTCATAGTGCTTCACAGCCTTCTCTAACCGGTTTACAGAGTCAGCCTATGGCTCCCAACAACCTGGATCCTCATTTTCCCCACCTCAGAAGGATGGAAGGCTGAGTCAACCTTGAGCCAGTCAGGATCGAACTGCTGGCAGTGGACGGAAGGAAGGAAGGAAGGAAGGAAGGAAGGAAGGAAGGAAGGAAGAAAGGAAGGAAGGAAGGAAGGAAGAGCAATAGCAATACACTTAGACTTATATATTGCTTCATAATGCTTTACAGCCCTCTCTAGGAAGATTACAGAATCATCCTATTCCCCCAACAATCTGGATCCTCATTTTACCCATCTTGGAAGGATGGAAAGCTGAGTTAACCTTGAGCCAGTCAGGATCGAACTGCTGGCAGTGGGCGGAAGGAAGGAAGAACAATAGCAATAGCACCTAGACTTATATACCGCTTCATAGTGCGTTACAGCCGTCTCTAAGCAGCTTACAGAGTCAACACTTTGCCCTCAATAATTTGGGGTGCTCATTTTACCCACCTTGGAAAGATGGAAGGCTGAGTCAACCTTGAGCCTGGTGGGATTCGAACTGCCAAATTTTAGGCAGCCGAAAATCAGCAGAAGTAGCCGGCAGTACTGCACTCTAACCACTATGCCACTGACCTCTAAATTCTGGCCAAAACTACATTCCTGGGTCAAAAATAGCCCATTAGGAACAAAAAGTCTCCACCTACTTTCTTCAGGAAATGATTGACAGTGCTGGTGAATCTTCTTTATATCATTATTTCTTTCTTACTTGTTTATCACTGCCACCATCAAGACTCTCAGCAACGTGCAACACAACTGACAACAATCCATAGCACACACAGTAATTCATAAAATCAACTACAGCCAGAAAAAAGCATCTGGAGTCACATACAATCTAATGGGAGCATCAATCTGCTAATTAAAGGAGCTTTCCAAAAGAGGTTTTTCATCATCCTCTGGAAGGTAATTTGGGGCAAACTTTGCCTCTGCAGAGCACAGGGGACAGAAAGACAATGATTTCTCAGTAGAAAGCACCATCACCAACTTTTCACATCCATATGATCCAGGATAATTCTTGTCAGGTGGGCCAATCTGGCAAATCTCTCAGCTCCAAGGCCTCCTGCTCTGTTCCTATTAGCTAGGCTAGCAACACCAACGGCTGCAGACAGTGTTTGGTTAGCTGAGTTCTGCCTCCAGAAGTTGTGGGTGCAGCAACAGTGGAGGTTTTTAAGAAGAGACTGGATAGCCATTTGTCTGAAATGCTGTAGGGTTTCCTGCTTGAG